>QANY01002723.1:0-241650 GCA_003255025.1 Datisca glomerata
TCTTTCATTCTCCATCTAGCATTGTTACCCTTTTTTACAAGGCAACAAATCAAAAGCAGTCTCAGATTTGTACAAAAGAAAAAGATTCCAACTGCATATGAGGCAAAGAAACTATTGCAGTAAAAAGGCGTTCAAAGGATTTAAAACTAAGCCTTAGCAGTACCCAAAAAAACCTGATTCAACAAATCGATAAAAAACTAAGTGCAAACCAAGAGTTTCAAGGATAAATCGAATACCCATATGATAAACTAAAACCTGTCGCGCGCACACATACACACACACACATATATAGAAGAATTGAACAAATAAGACAAAGTAACCATCGTTACCTCCAACGTGAAGGTACGTGAGTCTCATCTGATGCGAAGCTGAGAGAAACAATATATACAGATAAAAAGATCAAATTCTAACAAAGCAATGAAGAAAACAGTAAATACAAAAATGAAACAGAAGAGTGAAGATTAAATTTCGAAAAATTGAAGAAAAAAAACCTAGATTAAACATTGATTAACAACGAAATTGAAAACCCCCTCTCAAATTTCACAAATGAAATTAGATATCCTCTTAACCCCATCTTAATATGACATTCATAAAATCTAATTGACTACACTTTTGTCATGAGAAGCCCACTCCAAATAACCAGCCAAAATGAATTGTCTAATTCACCATAACTATAACCAAAACAATAAAAACAACAAACAAGATAGGATGACGCTTGTGGCTTAGATTAATCCCTAAAAACCCTAATAAAAAATTATTTTGACAGTAAAAGTACAAACAAATAAAAACAACATCAAGAGAAACAAATAAATTAAACCAATATTTAGAACTCAAAAGATTACAAAAAAAAAAGAGAAACAATAGTCCAAATTACACACAAGCTAAAATTTCACAATGATAACCTTGTTATACAGACACCAAGTAACAAATCAACAAAACCATAATGTAGAATCACAGCTAAAAGCCAAACATCTACCAACCTAAGAAACAAACAGGTGAACACAGACTTAACTATCACATCACACATATATATTGAAATACCGATCAAATAAGATAAGCTAATCATCATTACCTCCGACAATCAACTGCAGCTTCACATGGCACATATATCCCCTCCCTCAACCCCCCACGTCAAGGCACATGACCCAGCACATGAACTCACATGGTGCTGATATATTCATAAGATCAGCAGTTCTGATGGCTCTTCAGGCACCTTCATGACAGGAACCTACAAGAATCTAGCCTGTATAGGCGCCTAATCTAGGTGAAAAAACATATGAATAAAGATAAAAATGAAATGATTAGGATTATCCTTACCCATATCCCATCGAAAGCAGTCACAAAATTTAAACCGCGTGATTAGATTTGGAGGTTTCGTTGACAACCGTGGATTCTCCACCGACGCTCATGCGATCGTCGCTAGACGACACCCTCATCCCGAAGAATCTTCCAGCCGGCATCACCAAGTATTCCTTACTAAGAAGCCTCAAAAGTTTCTCCCATGGTGACTCACTCTCTAACAGAGAAGCTTCGAGCGTCTCTCTCTTCATCCCGACGAACCCTCAAGCTGATCTAGTTCTCTCTTCCTGCCGATCTCACTTCTCTCTTCCCAACAGAAGCTTGTAGAGCATTTCTCCATGGTCGAAGCTTCAAGAGGCTTTCTTAATCACCCCATCTCTCTTTGCCACATGATTACTTAACAAAATAAACTGATGGCTGAGATCAATAACCCAAAGGAGATGGACGGCTGAGGTGCGATCTCACCCACCACACGATGGTCGAGATTCATCCTCACCAACCCTAAAATATGAAGCATATCGACGGCCATGATCGTAGCGATCCAAGGGTCTAGGCTCTATCAACACTTAACTGCAATTGAATGACTGACATACCCCTCATTCCACCAGATTTTACACCCAACCCATGTAGCCCAAAATGTAAAACAGCCTACATGACAGGGACAACCTAGACATTTCCAGCCTAAGCAAGTAGCTAGAAACCCACTCTTTTATAAGAGTAAGATATTGTGAAAATGGCTACATAGACATAAGAAAATGACACTATTATAGATAATGGTGACAACAGAGTCGGTCTAGTTCGGGCTTAGGACGACAGCCAGCGGCTGGGACGATTCATGGACTAGTCCCAGGCTATTCCATGGGCTGGACGGTCCAGTCTCAACCCGTGGAACAGATATCTATAACCCGTCGTGGATCGCCAAACTGGCATGTGTCCTCACAGTCTGAGTTGGTCCATTCTCAGGGTTTAACGGGCCGGTTTGACTCATTAAACTGATCTGATCGATCCACTTACCACCTCTAATTCTAGGCTACAAGCTCACACGGCATGTACTTTTGGTATATGTGTACTTAAACAATGTACATATATATCGAATTTAGTTATATTATATATANTATATATATATATCTATCTCAAAAGTACAAGCCATGCACCGTACAATATCAGATTCTCGTATACTATAAATTTTAAAGTAAAGTTAATAAATTGATAAGTTTTTAATTTAATCATCAGAAAATGACATAATGTTTAAGAAAATATCAAGAATAGCAAATTTTAAAGACAAACAAAAATCATAGTTGTGGGACATTTGCGTGATGGTTAGCGCGATTATCGAAATTCATCAATATTCAGAAATCACAGGTTTTAGCGTACATGTGATACATAAAAAGTATGTACGATATATATGTATATATTGTGTATACATTAAAAACATGTGATTTATGTATGTATGAAAACATGTATATAACATAGTGTATATATGTACGCATATATACATATGAGTTAATTAGGGTGAATTACACCCTATGCTCCCCAGGTTTAAGCTAAAATTTACTTTGCATTCAGGATTTCTAAAAAAAATTCACTAAACACCCTAATATCTACCACGTTATACCATGTAGACCATTTGTCCAACTCTGTTAATTTTTCAATGAAAATCGTTATGATGTGCATTTTACGTTGTAATTCTAGAGGTAAAAGCGTCAAACTCATTCTTAATTAATAAGGGAACATCACGTGTCTTATCCACTTACCCAACATCCATTTTCTTCTTCTTCCCATAATACATGCTTTTGCAAAATGCATGAATTCAACTTTAAGGGTGTGTTTGTTAGCGTTTATGACTAGAAATGCTTTTATATATTGAAATATTAATATTTTAATTTATAATTTTGTCATATGTTTTTTGCTAATAAGCATTTGCATATATTTTAAAGCATACATATGTGCATGTAAATTTATTTTAGGATACACTAGATAATGTATTTTTTGTAGAATTACTTCCATATACTAAAATTTATTTCAAATAACATTTGTTAAGTATATGTGATTAGAAATACCACTCCCATCTCTTATAGTTTTTAAGTATGGACACTCAAACCCCCTCTGTTAAATTTTCTGTTAAGTAACCCATTAAACACTCATCATATTGTTCATAAAAGTGTTAGGAGAAGTACTTGTGCACATCTGAGGTTTAGCTAAAAGATACGAATACACAATGTGATTTAAGAAAAGACAAATAGGTCTAATCTGTTATAAAAAGAAATGAAATGACCAAAATTACACAGACTTGAAAAAAAAACTCTCAAAACACGAAATCGGGTTATTTCTCTCATAACGCGAGAAACACGAAAATTCGGGTTCTACTCAGTAAGCAATATAGAAAAATAAAGGGTATTCTTAGTATTTTGAGAAAATTTAACGCTGTTAGTAGGAAAAATAACATTTTTAGGTTTTTAGTCTCCAAAATAAATTGTCAAAGGAGGTCCAAGTATAGTGGGTGAACGCGTCTTTTAGGTAAATCTCAAGGGGAGTCCAAGTACTTTTAAGATTTTTTTATTTTTAATAAAAATAAGTAAAATAAACTACTTTTGAAACTAATTAGAAACATGATGCATCTGTAGCCATGTTATTTAAATCCCCTGTTGAAGAGGTGATTCCCTCATTTGTGGTTGTGAGGAACTCACCCCTTCAAGAAGCGAGTTCCCTCATGCCACGTTATCGAATAACGTATCTTCAAGATACAAGTTTTCGTGACGTGGATAAAATTGAAATCGCCTATTGAAGATGCGATTTTCGACGTGGCAAAAAGTGTCATTTTTCTAATAACTTTCGAAACTATATCATTTTAATAATATTTAAAAAAAACACATTACTCCCATAAAAATCCGAGTACTTTTCCCCAATATTTTTGCACTATAATGATTTATCATTTGTAAATTCGGTTACTCTGAATTTCATTTCTACCCTCACCTTCCAAAATCTCTACGTCCATGGAAACCAGCAACTTCATTGGAACTGTAATTTCTGAGTTCAGCGTGAAATTTGAGGTTGGCAATTCTGGCTTTGGGATTACTCGATTTCATATTCAGCTCATTTTCAAGATAAGCCAAAGCCTTGCCAGATACAATCTCTTGCATGCCACCACCCTTTATTATTAGAATACAGATTTTACCTCGCTGATTTTTAATTGCAAAAACTCCATTAATGGCTTCCGACAGAGCTTAAAATCGAGGTTAAGCTTCTGTATTCGCTTCAATAGCATGTGGAGATAATCTCTTAGGTATCCATAGCTTCTGATCGTCAGCTAGGAGCCAAAGATAGCTCAAGACAATCAACGTATCTAGTTGCAAAAGAATGAATTCAATAATTGCAACGGAAGAAGAAAGGGAAGAATTATTATATCATGGTGATATCATTTTCAGTAATTTGGACCGCCCGATACTTTTTTATTTGCTTCACCTCACATGCTTCGGTACTGGTAAATGGAGTATTAAGTTACCATGCTTGGAGACGGAAGCTGGGAATTTTCAGTACGCAGGGGAGTTTTGGAAAGCCAACGTCGTCGTCAATGCCTGTAAAGGAAAAAATTCACAATCTTTGATAATCTATTATGAATTTTCTACATCATAACATGAAAATCAAGAGAATAATTTAGAGAGAGAATGAGAGAATAAAGATACCATAATTTACGTGAAAAATTCTTAAAGGGAAAAAAACAACGGGGAGACTTTGATAGTATTTTATTAAGGAGAAAATGTTTACAAGGCTAATGCAAGCTATATCGTCAGCTCGTTTCTTATGAGTGTTAAAAGTTGTTGTGTTCTTGTTGAGAGTTATATATTGCCTCTATTTATAGGCATTCAATCGGTTACATAGAATCTGATACAGCTTATCTAATTTTATCTGAAAATAGGATCAACATAATATTTCTCTGAGATCTAGTTTATCAACATCAACAACTTAAGTAAATCTTTACAGTTTGATCAATCCAATGGTCTTGATAGATTCTCTTTGGATTTTCACGTCGACAGTCTATGTACTTTCATCCGATTGGTCTGTTCTTCATAACCGCCTAGTTGATCCTACGATTCTCGCTCTATCTCCTCTTTGATTGAGTCTTTCGGTCTAGATTTTGTCACATGTTATGTGAAATTTTGCCTGTACATTAGTCCCCATTACACTCAACGGAATTTTATTCGTTGAAGTGATATGTTTATTTTTCTACCATTATCACATTTCATTACTCTCCACATTTTACGAATCATTTATGGATATCTTTTTGTATTCTTTAGTCGCTTCATCTCTCCGGTCTTGGGACCATGCCGCATGTTGTATGATTTCTGATCGTGTCAGATCTTTTAATTCCTTTTCTTGCGTGTCACATTCTCACTTACGCGGGTTATAGCGTGTCAGTCACGCCTTCAAGTGTGTCTTTTTAGAGCAACCTTTCATCTTCTAGCTCAGAGAAAATCTCACAAGCACAGTTTCAGAGCAACCCTTCATATTCTCATTCAGAGAATGTCTCACAAGCGTCGTTTCGGAGCAACCCTTCATCTTTCTATTCAGAGAATGTCTCACAAGCACCATTTCAGAGCAACCTTTCATTTTTCCATATAGAGAATATTTCTCAAGCGCCATTTCAGAGTGACCTTTGGAGTTCCATTCAGAGAATATTTCCTAAGTGCCGTTTCAGAGTTGGTATGGATCTAGTGCCTTTTGAAAAAATATCTATCTGCTGCCATGTGCATCCCTTCATTTTCTGTTATGTCTTTTCGTTCCTTTCACTCTGAGGTCATTGATAAAATTTTTTATTTTTCTCCTCTCGTACGCTGAGATCTGTTACAAGAATGTTGTACAAGAATAATATAATAATTTATTATAATGAGTAATGAACGAGTGTATCATTTCATAATTGCATCGCAGGGGTTTGAGATTGTCCCGTTTATTGGCAGAGTTTTTCCCGTTTCCTTTGCTACGAGCTCCTTGGAGAGTTTCTCCCGTTTCCTTTGCTATAGGCTCATTGGATAGTTTCTGCTGTTTCCTTTGCTACAGGCTCCTTGGAGAGTTTCTTTCGTTTCCTTTGCTACGGGCTCATTGAAAAGTTTCTCCCATTTCCTTTGCCACATGCTCATTGGAGAGTTCTCCTATTTCCTTTGCCACAGGCTCATTGGAGAGTTTCTCCCGTTTCCTTTTCTACGGGCTCATTGGAGAGTTTCTCCTGTTTCCTTTGTTACGGGCTCATTGGAGAGTTTCTCCTGTTTCCTTTGTTACGGGCTCATTGGAGAGTTTCTCCCGTTTCATTTCCTACGGGCTCCTTGGAGAGTTTATCTCGTTTCCTTTGCTATGGGCTCCTTAGAGAGTTTCTCCCATTTCCTAAGACTTAGGTTCAAATGAATAACCATGGCACCATTTCATTATGAGAAAATGACTTATAAACTGCTCATTTTCTTTGGAGAGGAGGACTCAGGTTCAAATAAAGAGTCATAACCCCGTTTCTGCTTTGAGGAGGACTTACGAACTGCACATTTTCAAGGACTTAAGTTTCAATAAAGAACCATGACCCCGTTTCTGCTTTGAGAGGGACTTACGAACTACCCATTTTCAATTACTTAGGTTCAAATAAAGAATCATTGCCTTATTTCCACTTTGAGAGGGACTTACCAACTACCCATTTTCAAGGACTTAAGTTCAGATAAAGAATCATGGTCCCGTTTTCGCTTTGGGAGGGACTTACAAACTGCCTATTTTCAAGGACTTTGATTCAAGTAAAGAACCATGGCACCATTCTGTAAGCCTGCTTCTTGTTTAGATTTTATCATACCATCATGAGTGTTTCCCGCTTTGTGAACAACTTCAGCTTGGTATTGATAGGACTTGAATTGAGCATTTTTGTTTACAAGTATTTTTTAGGACACGTGACATAGTTTTTTCCTGTTGCTATATGACAGTTAAAGCCCAGACCGACCCGGCCCGTGTATGAACAATACCGGGCCGGTTCTGGCCCACAGGCCAAGCCCGGGCTTGTACGGGCCTGGCATTTATGCCATATGGCCCGGACTGCACCGACCCGGCCCGTCTAACCCACGGGCCTGAACCAGCCTGACCTGTGGGTATGTACTTTTTATCTCAAAAAAATATTCATTTTGTATACATTGAAGATTGAACCATTGACCTATTCCTTATGAATAGGCACCTTACCCCTAGGCCAAGACTATTTTTGTGCAAGATATTTTAACTTCGATTTGATATCTTACAAGCCACGTGGTCTCACCCATGTGAAAAGTTATACCCTACGGAAGTTGACATGCGCGTGTCATTTTATTGATCATAAATGGGAGTTAAATAAAAGAATACTAGGTTTTCGACGATGTGATTACCCTTACACAAGTCATGTGATTTTTCATTATATTATGAGTATATTGCATGAATATAATATTTCTTATAGAATTTTCAGTATCACTCTTGATAATGCTAGTGCAAATGATAGTGTTATTAATTTATATAAAGATAATTTTACTATTAATGCTAATCAAAATTCTTTATTACATATGCGGTGTGTTTATCATATACTTAACTTAATTGTTAAAGTTGGAATGGAACAAATATCATTGTATTTGGAAGAAATATGTTCTGGTATT
The DNA here is from genome assembly GCA_003255025.1 of Datisca glomerata. NCBI lineage: Eukaryota > Viridiplantae > Streptophyta > Magnoliopsida > Cucurbitales > Datiscaceae > Datisca > Datisca glomerata. Next base: position 7,941 of record QANY01002723.1, read on the forward strand.
TCATATATTATGAATTCAAATATTAAACTACAAGAATATTTAAAATCATGTAAAGATTTTGGTTTGTTCCAACTAATATTTGCTCTAGTATTTACTATGCAACTTCACATCTTGTTCTTAGATAGTTTTTAGAAAATACTAGTATTTTTGCACGTTATAAGACAAATGAATCTTTTCAACCTATTGTTGAAAAAATGGAATAAAATTTTAAAATATATTGGTAGAATATTCTTAGAATTTTTCATTTTACTACTGCTATGGATCCTAGGATAAAATTAGTTGGATTTGAAATTTTTATTGATTTAATTCTAGAGAATTTAGGACTTCCCCCGTTGTAGATATTAAAGAACTAACATCAGAATTAAATTCATTTTATTCAACATATGAATCAAAATATAAAAATGATGATTGTAATATTAATAATGGTAGTAGTTCATCTACACAAGTAGGTAGTTCTATGAATATTTTTTAACAAAGAATGAAATTTAAAATGAAAAATATTATTTCTACTCCTCATAGATCAGAACTTTATAAACTTTTTATACGGAATATGGAATTAAAGAAAATGATGAGTTAGATATTTTATAATGGTGGAAAGCATATTCAACGAGTTATCCAATTCTTTCTATTATGGCGCGTGATCTACTAACCCCTCCGGTCTCTACAATAGCATCAGAGTTTTCTTTTAGTGCAGGTGGACGTGTAATTGAAGAAAAAAAGAAGTAGATTAGCTCTTGATATTGTTGAAGTCCTCATCTGTGTTAAGAACTGGAGTGATGCCATCACAAGAAGACAACAACGACTAGACGACATCATTTAAGACTTTTAAGATTTATATGTTAATGAAAATGAAGTATAGATAATTCAGATTTTTAAAGTCTTGTATGAGTTAGTTTTTATATCTAGTACTCTTTTTCCTTTTCTGAGTTTTTCCCAATGAGATTTTGTTTAGAAAAGGTTTTAACGAGGCTAGCCCGAGGGAGGGGTTAATCTTTTAGATTGTTGCAAGTGATTGATAAATAGGTAGGTGCTAACCTAGTTGGGATGTACCTAATTTATAGTGATGCAACTCTCAATTTCAATAAATAAAAAATAATAAATTTATGATACTTAAAGTCTCTATGATTATTATAACTTTTTGTTTAAATGAATACTTTATTGATATGTAATTAATTTATAGTGATGCAACTATTTAATTCAATGAATAAAATAATTATTTTACTTAGTATAACAAGTTTTTCTATTGAGGTTCTAAAGTAAAAAAATAAAATAATTAAAAGAAAAGTAACATGACTTTCATATAGCTTAATGATAATCCATACACTTCATCTATTCCCCACCAAGGTTCAACTCTCCCCATTTACATTTTTTAAAATTAAATCACATTAAAGAGAGGGGAAACGGGTCAGTCTGGTTATTTAACCGGGACCGGCCCGTGACTTCACGAGCCGATTCAGCGGTTCATTCTGGACCATCCTAAAATTCCAGCGGCCCGACGTGAGAACCGCCTAGAAAGGTCCGGGCCAGCCTAATTTCCACCCCTAGTCAAAAGTATGAAAAGTATCCAAAAATCATTTACAATGAAAGGAAGATCATAATAAAGAAGTTTTCATGCGGGGTCCACTCTAATTAATCTAATGCTTAATTGGCAGTGGACCCTACGTAATGACACCTCAACAAGCTCATTGAGGTGGCAAGTCCAGTCATTTGTTATAATTATAAATTATGAGCCCACGACAATGATGAAATAGGCGGTATTCGTCTGGGACTCCTCCCGAGGAATATCCTAACAACTAAGTCACTCTCACAATGGGAAGAAAGTACATCCATAGCCCTCAAAGAGGCCATACTGGTGAAGGGATATACTTTCCAGTATAGCGAACATCATTCAAATCCTACCAAATCACACCCCCTAAATGTGTTCCCATGTAAGGGACCCACTAAAGTCTTTAACACTTGACTTAGTGGTTATAATGATATGAACGAATACATAAAAAAAACATAATAATATAAGATACACTTCGCTGACATAGACCGAGCAATCACGTTGAAAAGTCAAAGCTGACACTTGACAGTAGTTCATACGAGAGTTAAAGTTATAGCGGTCAACCATGTGATTGACAAGGGTGCAACCATGTAATCTTTCTTGATGAAACACCGAATTGTGAGATGTTCAACTTTGATGACGAATGTTTCTCCACTGATTCTGTCATGTAAGGTCATCTTTGTTGCTATAACCCCCAGTTGGATGTGATGATAATTACTTTCATTTATCGTCAGTACCCATGTCAGGAACATATGCCATAATGCTTAAGGAGAAACATGAACTTTCAAAAAATGACGTTAGTGCAACTATATATATATGACAATGGATGTAACAAGTGCATGTTTGTAATATTTTTGCATGTGCATGTGGTATGATGATTGATTAAATCAAGTATGTATACATCATAGCCAATTTACTTGCATGTGAATGATAATGTTTGACAATGTGGTTATAACCTCTACTAGTGGAGATAAAATTGCAATTCGTGATGTTATTTGGAAAGTTATAACCTCTACTAGTGGAGATAAAATTGCATTTCGTGATGTTATTTGGAAAGTTTTCCAAATATGTAAGCATATATGCACTTTCAATGATAAACATAACAGTGTGGGTGAAACTTCACAAAGTAAACAAAACAATATTACTTGAAGTGTCATCCTCAGATGATTCACCATTTGAAGGCACAAATACGTAAAAATTTGCATGATACTACCTAAGAAGGTGCATATATGCATGAAAATATAATGAAATTGCCTAAGAAAGTCACATATATATGTGTGAACATTTAAACCAAACCACCCGTCATGGCCACACTTGAAAGANTATATATATATATGTGTGTGTGTGTGTGTGTGTGTGTGTGTATGTGTGTGTGTGTGTGAATATTTAAACCACCCGTCATGGCCACACTCGAAAGATCATAGACATATTTTCATATGTTGGCCTAATGGCGAAATGCCTACCTACTTATTTAAAGTTTCAGCTAATTCTCTCCTTTTAATGAACCATGTTTCAACAATCAAGTTCTACTTTTGGAGGAGAATTCGTGGCAACAGCAAAATTTCATAATTGTAAGTAACATTATATAAGAATGCCAGTTATATCAGTAAACAATAACATCAAGTAACGACATCCTATGAAAATATATGATAATATCAAGGCGCACATAGTGGATTGGTGTCAGCATGTGATAACATGAAAATCATAATATCAAGTATCATATGAGGACGATGAAGTTATCATCAAGTAAAACATAAAGACATCATGTGATAGTGTCGACTGATATTCTGATTTTATTTTCCATAATGCATAAATGAATGATTATTTTACATGCACACTGTAATTACTACAAGTGTTCATGGAAAAGTGAAACATTTATTCCAAATGACATGTGATAGGTAGACTTAGAAATAAGAATCATCTAGTCCCAGCACATACCTTGTGATAATTTGTCATTACCACATGTATACCTGGCGAAGTGAAATATTCATTCCAAGTGACCATTGCGAGCACATTTAGAGATGAGAAATGTCTAGTCCCAGCATAGACCTCGTCATAATTTGTCATTACCATAGGCATACCTGGCGAAGTGAAATACTTATTCTAAGTGACCTGTAACAGGCAACTTAGACACGAGAAACGTCTAGTCCAAGCATAGACCTCGTGATAATTTTTCACTACCACAGGCATACCCGGTGAAGTGAAATACACATTCTAAATTATCTGTAACAGACAACTTAGAGATGAGAAATGTCCAGTCCCAGCATAGACCTCGTGATAATTTATCATTACCACATGCATACCTAGCGAAGAGAAATACTCAATCTAAGTGACCTATAACAGACAACTTAGAGATGAGAAACGTCCAGACCCAGCATACGCTGCATGATAATTTATCGTTGCCGCGGGCGTACCTAGCGAAGTGAAATACTCATTCTAAGTGACTTGTAATAGGTAACTTAGAGATGAGAAATGTCCAGACCCAGCATACACCTGCATGATAATTTGTCCTTATCACAGGCGTACTTGGCGAAGTGAAATACTCATTCTAAGTGACATGTAATAGGTAAAATAGAGATGAGAAACGTCCAGAACCAACATACACCGCATAATAATTTGTCATTACCACGAACGTACCTGGCGAAGTGAAATATTCATTCTAAGTGACTTGTAAAAGGTAACTTAGAGATGAGAAATGAATAGACCCAGCATACATCGCATGATAATTTTTCGTTACCGTGGGTGTACCTGGCGATGAATCATCAACTTGCACGTTAAGGTGATTTTGTCGTCACCCCGACAATAATTGACCTAAAATACTCTGCTTGAGGCACTAGGCATGGTTAATTCTTGTTACCATTGGTGTGCAGAACCAACATAAAAAAACATTTCCTTTAAGTAGTACTGTAGATGCACTTAGAGGCAGCCGAAAGCCTTTTTCGTAATAATCTCTAAGGAACCAAGTGGCTTTGAAGTCCATATAACAACAAATCCTTTTTGGAAATCCATTAAATTCTCAAGGATAATACTGAGATATGAGAGTAAGGCGACACCTTGGATGATGAAAGCTTGACTGTCTAATATGTCGTAGATTCCTTCCGCTCGGAAGGCTTATCAATGATTACTATCATGAAGTGTCATCATATTATCCCCATGTGCAAGTTGACTCTGTAGCAACTAAACTTGTACATCTTCTTTTTACATTCCACGTAGGTTACTTAATGAAGGCCCCTCAAATCTTTAGATATACAGTTGTGATGTAGATCTTCAAATTATTGTTTTCATTATTCGAGTGAACACATTGGTATTATTTTTTTGTAATTGCAAAATTTCTCGAATTAAGGAAGAACATAACATGATTGGATAGTGTGAGGATGTAATATTGTTGTATGACATGAAATGTGTCACTATGCTCTTTATGTTGGAAATCTGTAGTATATTGCGGTCATGAAAATATTCAAACCTAGTAGGAACATAACACGACTCATTCGATGTATAGACACAATGTGGCAGCGACAATTCATGATGGCATGAGATCGGGGTATAATTGATTGCAATTGTCATTTTGGTCTCAAGTTGGCAACATCGTGTTATTACCATCATGAGGAACCATTGTTGGTGCTAAAATATGACACCTACACTGAGTGCTTGTTTGATTCATGGTGCGGAGAAAACTATAAAGGATGATATTTTTGTAGACCTCATTTTGTTGTTGGAGCACGAAAAGTAGGAACGTTGAATACATAAGTGTTGATTCAATGTCACTCTTACAAGATGTGCGTGGTGACCTCCCCATTTTTTCCATTACCATTAACGATCAGTCCAAAGTAGTGTCGTGGTGGCAAGAGTAGGAGGACTACATCTTTTTTTCATTTATTTAAAGACAACAGTACTTCGACTAAAGAAGAGTGAAGCAGTGATAGTTTTAAAAAATGTTGATACGTTTGAAATGAGAAGGTGGAACTAACTGGCCTTATTTCACTATGGCTGTCACACTACATGCTTCAAAGTAATGCCACCTCCTATTCTATTCATTGTAATATTATTGTCACATGCTGCGTGTGAATCATGATCACATTGTCAAACTTCCCAGTTATATGTATATGAGTCATTTTGTTACTTCTTAGCTCAAATGGAACTTATGTTTGTGTAAATGTCAAATGGATTCCTTTCAAGATGATGAGTAGTCACGTGTTGTGATGAAAACTAGATTGACAACATGAAAAAATGTTACTTTAGCTCCCATATTCTTTGAAATTTTTTTTGCTTCATTGATAAAGTTCACCATAACTCAAAGTGATTACTAGGATGCCATGAGATTGTAACATTTGTCAACATTGCTTCTTTACATATGTGCATGTCAGGATAGCACCTCAAGTGCGTGTTGTCAAGGATCAAAATTTCATCTTATCCAGAGTTTGATCACATGCTACAAGCGTGGTCATGGAGTTGTATAATGACGCTTAAAAAAGTTGACTTCCGAATGAGCATTAACCGATTTGGGTACATCAAGCATTGTTCTTACATGTAAGAACTTTCTGGTTACATGTCAGAGAACCTGTTGCCTGTCCTCAATAAGGATATCGACCTTGGTGGGCACAAAAGAGTAGTATCACTCAGGTGGAAGAATAAATCACGATGGCTATTCTGACCCATTCGAAAACTCTTGACATATCTAAACATGAATGAGGGAAGGCTAATAATCTTTTTGATAGTACATATTACTAGTGAAATAGAGTCGCTTGCAAAACGTGATTTCGACAAAGGAATCTTAAAGCATCCACATTCCTGCATCATCCTGAACCATGAAACCTATTCGAGAAATTTGAGTTTGACATTAAAGTGCCAAACCTTCATTGGCTCATATATGAAGATACCAGTGGAGATATACATTTTCATAAGCGATTTGACATTGCGTGCCCCCAAATCCCACTAACAAAGGCAAAGGAGTGGACCTCCAATGAGCATTCTAATGTGAATCAAGTAGATCAATTACAATGTTACTTGATTGTCTCATCTTTACGTTATAAAAAAAATTGTACTCTTCTTAAATATGCTCTAAATTTCTGGCCATGTAGTTGAACATCTTTTGCTATTTTATGAACCATTATTTTGAGTACATCATTTTGTGTATGCACATTATCCTCTCCTCGGATGCACCAAGTGATAGTTCAGATCTGAGTCAGACCTCATGGTAATTTTGTCATTATCTCGAGTACACTCAGAAAGATAGCTGAGATACATCCCGTCCCAACATACACTTCGTGATAGTTTGTCGTTACTATAGGTGTACCTGCGTTTATTGATTTTTTATGAGCTGAACTTTTCATAAGCCGTCAAGTTTTTGAATAAACGGGTGATCAAAGGTATGTTTAGCTCTAACAACGTGCACAACAGTACATGTATATTGTGCAACCACTTATATTCGAAATTGCCTGCATAATCCATAGCTTTATCATTGAATTGCTACATGTAGGTTGATAAATCCTCATTCAACCCTTATGGTTCTCCTTCCAATTCTAAGATGCTCCCTCTTTCTCTTGACATATAAACTTATCACGGTAGTCATTTATGCACATGTTGAGACTGACCCCGATGTTGGGTTGGAATCACATGTGACATTATGAACCATTGTTGTGAGGAAACTGCCATCTGAAGGTATGGTAGTGTGAACCACCGGTCGTGAGAGATGTCATTGACATGGGCGTGCTAGCGCGAGAGCCTGTTGTCTACTGACTTGAGGTGTGCTTGCTGGTCATGAATGTACTAGTGTGAAAGACTGCATTGGCATAATAAATGTACTAGTGTGAGGGCGTACACCCCACTCTTCGTGGGAGGTACTATCGTAGTGTGCAACCACAAAGTATCACCATGAGGCGTCATTGTAAGGTCTCGCAAAATGTATCTTTGTAGATTACATCATGGGGCATCATCTTGATGTAAGATAACTGCGTCGTAGTGAGTTGCAAATGGTTCCTTTTACAAGTGTACTATGGGAGGCTCCATAGTGCATATGCTATAGGAGTGGAGTGATAGGTATGCCACCACAGCACAATGGCAAGCGTGCTATGACAACATAGTGACAGTTGTGTTCTGACAATGTAGTAGCAGAGATGCTATGGCAGGGCAACCATATGTGTGCTATAGCAACTCAGTCACAATGGTGGTGTGGCAGCGTAGTTGCATATATGGTGTAGTAGCATAGTCGTATGTTACGTACCTTGCACACATATATTTTTTTAGTGAGAATGAGTAAATAATGATAACTTATCATTAGAAAAAAATAATAAATAAGTGAAAAATTATTAGAACTGATTCCGTCATTATCATCGTATATTTATGATACTACGCCGGCGTGATGGACACCAATATACAGTGAATATAGTAACGTCCAAAACACAATTATATAGGAGAATATAATTATCTATACGAAATGGTGCTAGGTGCCATTGCATTGTAGGATAAGGGGGTGTGACCGTGATGTCATGTGGGTGCAGTTACAGGTGTGATCTAGTCACAATAAATGATAAATATAGCCTAGGAACGTGGAGGTTGAGATCTGAAGGGTGAAGGACGAGCATTTTGAGCAAACTTATGGAATGTGACAAAATTCTCTTAGGAGGAGGATTCTCCAAGTCTACTAAGTGTCAAAAGTATCCAAAAGTCCTTTACAATGAAAGGAAGATCTCTATTTATAGAGAAGTTTTCATGCGGGGTTCACTCCAAGTAATCTAGTGTCTAACTGGCAGTGGACCCTACGAAATGACACCTCAACAAGCTCGTTGAGGTGGCAACGTCCAGTCATCATTTGTTATAATTATAAACGATGGGCCCACCACAATGATAGGATATGCCGTATTTGTCTGGGACCCTTCCCGAGGGATATCCTAACAACTAAGTCCTTTCCCGTAATGGAAAGATAGCATATCCATAGCTTTTAAAGAAGCCATACTACTGAAGGGATATACTTTCCAGTATAGCGAACATCATTTAAATCCTACCAGATCACATCCCCCAGATGTGTTCCCAAGCAAGGGATCCACTGAAGTCTTTGTCACTTGACTTAGTGGTTACAATGATATGAATGAATACATAGAAAGAAAAAAAATATAAGATACACTTCGCTGACGTGGATCGAGCAATCATGTTGAAAAGTCAAAGCTAACACTTGGCAGTAGTTCATAGGAGAGTCAAAGTTATAGCGGTCAACCATGTGACTGACATGGTGCACCCATGTACAATAAGCCGTTGTTAATCTCCATGTTGAGGATGCTGCTGTGAACCCTTATGTTGGAGATATCATTGCTGATATAACCCTAGTCCTTTGTATGTTTTTGTAATTTTCGTTTCTTCAAGACTTAGCAAATTTCCTATGTTCTTTCATCTTACTTTGCTTCTTACTTTATCTTTCTTTGTTCACTTTCACTTTCTGCACTTTTTGATATCTTCCTTTCTTCTTTTCGGTTTCCTTAGATAAAGCAAACACAACCACTGATCGCTCGACATCACAATTCCCATTTGGTTCCCTGTTTTTGAATTCCATTTGAAGTTTCATTTGCTTCTCACTTTGTTTTCCTTTAGTTTCTTTCTTATCCTCGCTTTCATATTTCTTCAATTCTCCTTTTTGGTTTTTTCTAAGTGTCGAATATTTTTTCCAAGATTCTAACATCTTGAGACCTTCTTTCTTTGTAATTCTTTTTCTTTTCAGACTTCTTAATTTTTTGTTTCCTTTAAAGGGTGATGCTGCAGATATCATTCCTCATGGACTAAAGCTCTTACTGAGCTCAGGGGCCCGTTTCCTTTAGAAAGCAAAAGCCTTCATGGACATGAACTCTCGGTGAGCTCAGGAGCTTGTTTCTTTTAAAAAAGTAAAAGTCTTCATGGATATGAACTCTTAGTGAACTCAGGGGACCGTTTAATTTAAAAAGAAAAATTCTTCATGGACATGAACTCTTAGTGAGCTCAGGGGTCCGTTTTCTTCTGAAATCGATGTATGTAGACACTCCCAAGGACATAAGCATTTTGCAAACCTCAGGGGTCCTAAATTTTCATCTGAGAACGAAGTACGTAGACACTCCCAAGGACATAAGCTTTTCACAAAGCTCAGAGGCCCTTAGTTTCTCGTCAAGCTCTTGCTAGAGTTTCTCCCGTTTGCTTTTTTTTCTTGTTTTTGTAAACAAATATCTACCACAAGAATGTTGAACAAAGCCATATATAATATTTTAAAAAAATGAGTAGGGAATGAGTATACCGTAACTTTCTTCTAAAAGCTAAAATTTCATTCCGTAAAGAATTTATGAAACAAACTTCCATAGCTTTGTAGCGACGTACGATTTGTCACATAAGTATAAATGTGTTTGTGAGGTTCAATAAATAAGCTGACAGTTCTGCACTGGCTTCTTTCCTGAATATCCTCCACGAGAATTTTTATAACTTTTGATCTGGATCTCTGAATTGAATTCTGAAAAGTTTTTGTAAAGTGACTTTTGTATCTTTCTAATGATATAATATTTTCCGTGATTTTACTCCAAGTAAATTTAGTTCAATTTTTGAATTGGACCGTTCTGCATATTCTGCTTTCTCAAAAAGCATTTACAAAAATCATCATAACTTTTTGTTGAGATCTCCAAAATCAATTTCGTAAACTTTTTTTAGAAGTAGACTTCCATATATTTATGATGGTATTTGATTCACAATGTAATAGGCCCCTAGTTAGTACACTTTAATTTTTGAATTTGACAGTTCTGCATAATCTTCTTTTCGAACAGCTTGTATGAAAACTTCCATAACTTTTGTCTCGAAGCTCCAAATTGAGTTCCGTAAAAATTTTCAGGAAGCTAATTTCTGTATCTTTCAAACGATATATGATTTGATATACAGTACTCTTCCGTTCACTTATGTTTAAAAACTAAATCTGATTGATATGTAATGGTTTGTACGTCAAAGATCATCCGCTTGAATTCTACAAATGTGATCATATTTGCGGGTAAGTTCTATACTACTCTTTCCCGATCCAATTATCAAGATAATTTTGTTCCCGTCATTGGCATCTCCATTCCTGTAGCAACGACCTATCCATTTTCGTTGTTAAGACATTTCAGTTTCCTTCATCAAGACATTTTTATTCACGTTGTTTGTTCATCCTTTATTTTCCTGCATTTTTGCACACGAAAAAGAAAAGAGAAGATCTTCGAATGTACATAGATCAAAATTTTATTTTTTCATTTATCAACCAAGAAGGATTTTTTTAGCTTTAGATAACCTTAAATTCAAAATTTGAATCCAAGATTTGATTTGATTTGATTTTAAAATTTAAAATTTAAAATTTAAAACAATCTCGTCATAACAAGTTTCAAAGTTTAAAACATGATTTAAAATTTAAATTAGAATGCAGGATAATTTTATCAAAGAAAATTTTAGATAAAATATTTTATTGTTCAAAATATGATAACCTTATCGTATCAGATAAGACATTTCGAAATTCTAAATTCTAAATATAATTTAAGATTCGGATTTGAATTTACAATTAACAAATTCTTTTTTGACATTTTCAGATCTATTTTTTATTTATTCAAATAACAATGGCGTAAATGAAATAGGCCAATAATAACGTTAATCAAATAAACAAGGAACGAGTTTAAACTTTAAATTCTGGTTCCGTTGCCATGTCATTTCCGTTTCGGTTTCCAATTTGTTTCTGTTTCCAGTGTCGTACCTGTTGCCATTTTCATTCTCGTTGCCAGGACATTTCCATTTCCATTATCACGACGTTTCCATTTTCGTTGCCACGTCGCTTCCCATTCTCATCGCCATAACGTTTCCCTTCTTTTCAGACTTCTTCATTTTCAAGCTTATTTGGTACTAGAGCGGCTAAGATTTCTAGGCACAATGGTGAGTGGGTCAAAGTTTCCAGATCCGCCACTCCGCCCGCTCCTAGCTTCCTCATCTCAAGCATTCCAACATCTTTTCCACTGCCTGCTCCGTGAATGGATGAGCAGGCATGTTCTCTTCCGTGATTCATTTCCCTTTGTCACGCGAAGTGACTTCAGGCGTTGTGGTTGGCTACCGGCTTTGGTTGCTGTCGTGTCCACTTCCATATCCGTTGTCAAAAGCGTTTGGTTTAGTTTTGAGCGTTTTGGGTAGGGATTTCTTGAGTTTTTTTCTCATCTCTCAATTAGAGCACCAAATGTAAAGGAAAAAATTCACAATTTTTGATAATCGGTCGTAAATTTTCTACATCATGACATGAAAATCAAGAGAATAATTTAGATAGAGAATGAGAGAATAAAGATACCGTGATTTACGTGAAAAATTCTTAAAGGGAAGAAAAACCACGGGAGAGTTTGATAGTATTTCATTATGGAGAAAATGTTTACAAGGCTAATGCAAGCTACATCGTCAGCTCATTTCTTATGGGTGTTGAGAGTTGTGTTTTTGTTGAGAGTTACATCTTACCTCTATTTATAGGTTTTCAATCGGTTACATAAAATTTGATACAATTTATCTAATTCTATCTGAAAATATGATCAACATAATATTTCTCTGAGATCCAGTTTATCAACATTGACAATCTAAGTAAATCTTGACCGTTTGATCAATCTAATGGTCTTGATAACTTCTCTTTGGATTGTCACGTCGGTAATCCATGTACTTTCGTCTGATTGGTCTATTTTTCATAACCGCCTAGCTGATCCTACGGTCATTACTCTATCTTCTTTTCGATATAATTTTCGATCTAAATATTATCACGTCTCATGCCAAATTTTGTTACACCGTCCAAAAGATTGAAGAGCAAATGGCATGCACCTGTTTATTCCCTAATTAATTATGCATCTCCTCCCCCTATCGGTGTCGATGCTTGGTTCGCGCAAGGAAGGATTTTCTCTCTCTAGGTTAGGGAGTGGGTGTCATCGACGATGTCGTCTTCAGAAGATTTTGGGGTTGACTCGAGAGGATGGGGACACCTGATGTGGAATCGTACCTTCTTGGGAGAATGGGCAACTGTCATGTCACTGAGGAAGAATTATGTGAATCTTTCCAATCTGACTCCTTCCAAATCAAGCCATATTTTTATAGTTCCAAAGAAGTTCTGGCCGCCTTTTGTAAGAGATGGTTTTATTTTAGAGTTCAATGGACCAAACAAAAAAACTTAAGTGGCAGTTAAATTCGACAACCAGCTATTCGACCTCGAATTTCAAGCCAAACTCAGATATTACAGTTCCAATGACTAAAGAGATTCTGGAAGATGAGGTAGAAATGGTATTAATAACCAAATTTACATTTACAAATGATGGGGTCAAAAGAAATATTTATTAACAATATGATGAGTGTTTAATGAATTGATTAACAGAAAATTTAGCAGATGTGATGTGACTGTCCACACTTAAAAATTTTTAATAAAAATATACGTGTTATATACATGATAAAATAACTTAAAAATATAATGCAGAAGTTGGAGGTAGTATTAAAGTTTAAATAGACATAAAATCTATGAAAATTGTTTCAAATCTAAATTGATAATATTATTAAATGTTATACGAAGTTTTACAACTAAACAGTTACAGAAAAAAATATTGTTTGAATTATAGGTTAGTTAATAATAGTCCAACAATATTTGTAAGAAATAACGGTTTAATCCCATTAAGTTACAGATCGCACTAATTATTTCAAGAATGTTAGTATTCTTACATCTTAATAGCTTTATTAGATGCTACATATTAATAAAAAAATTTACCGATAGAATAATTTTAATTTTCTCTAAAGTAAAATAATTTAAGAATCGGTAATCTACAATATAGTACGACTACGAATATAATATACTTAAAGTCTAAAATAAAAAAGAATTGGGAAATGCTTAAATTTGATAAAATTATAACTTCAATATGTCATAACATTTTATTTAAAAAAAATCAAGTTGGTACAATACCCACTATAATTACAAAATCAAAATTCAAATTTAAAAACTAAGTAAGGGGTATCTAGGGCAATCAAAATTTTCTCCTTACTCAAGCCATTTTAATAGTTATTATTTATAATATAATAAGACAACTAAAATAATAAATTTAAAATCTAAAACTAAAAAAGAATTGTGAAATGCTTAAATTCACTGTAAAATCTAAAAATAATATATATTATTTTAATCCTATATTAAGTTCATTGTAATTCTTTAATGTCAGATAATTTTAAATAAAAATATTATTAAAGATTTAGTTAAATGCAACGAAATCATCAAGTCAATTAAAAACGTATATGAGTTATTAAAACATGTATATTGGATTGTATTATGTTTTAATTGTCATTTATTTTTCACTTATATTCAATTTTCAAGAAATATTTTCTCTATCATTCACCATGTGTATTAACATAAATTATATTGTTATAATAAATCATAACTATTATCATTAAAATGTTGGTGTCATTAAGATATTAGAAATGTCTATTAATTAATTCATTAAATAAGTTAATTATGACGATGACATTTAATATTAAGTTAAAGAAAAATTTAGATTGTTTAAAAAAAATTGAGGATAAAATTGTCTAAAAGTATTTTTCTCAACATGCTCACATCATTTTGAATTTACAAGTGAGTAAAAGATTTATTATTTTAGGTTATATATTAATTTAGAATGATATAAATAATATGCTTTACTATGGAAAAATAGTAGAAAAGACAGGTTTCGAGGGTGGAGTTTCAAAAATGACCAAAAATTTGTTTATTTGCAAAAAAGGCCGAAATACGACCGCGGTGGATAATTTATTTACTGAAATTACACGGTGGTAAATATTTTATTTATCATATTTCGGCCATTTTTGCAATTAAAAATTTCTGGACATTTTTGCGACTCGGGCTAGGAAGGGGCCGTTCTTGCAGTTCTCCCTACTACTATTAAAAAGATTTATATAATTAGTTGCAATGACTATTTCTATGAATATAAAGTAAAAAAAAATTGCAGCGAACAGACAAGTCCCGAAATAGGAGTTATAAAATAGCCCAATTTTTTCTATTAGGTAAATGACAGTTTTTGGTGTGCCACAGTACCGATTTATTTATCCTAATTTCATATTGACAGATTTACTGTCAATAAGTTGTTACGCATGGTTGACAGATTTACCGTCAATTAGTTTACATATTGACGGTAAATTAAATACGAAATTTATATTTATATGTACCCTATTACATTCAAGAACTAATTATGGATTTTCGGTTATGGAAATATCTTTTTCCATAACCAATTGTAATATTTAGGATAAAGATGATTTTTCATAATTTTAGCTAATTCGGTTTAATTGATTATATTACATTGTTATGAAAAAAAATATAATTCGGTATTAGGTCTACCAGTTCACATGCAATTAACTTTCTTCGTCATTCATATTATTTTTGAACTTGTAATTCATACATCAATTTTTCAAGATTTGTAGTAAGAAACCTATTTGTTTCGCCGATTGAACGTGGTTGACGAAGTTCTATTAAGAATTTGTGAACTTTTCAAGTTTGCAAATTTGATCGAGTTTAATTCAAGTTTTTCAATTGGCAATCATTTGTACGTGTTTGATTTCTGAGTAATGGAAGGTTAGTACTCTTTGTTGTTTTGCCATTATAATATTGCTTTAAGATATTATTTTTTATAGTTTTTATTCGTATTTTTTAAGCTTTTTTATGAACATTTTTTTTATAAAATAATTCTCAGGAATTTCAAAGATCCATACTACTATAATGTATGATGGAAGATGGGATGAATCAAAATCATATGTTGATTTTCGATCAAAACCTTTTTTGGTGGATATCAATATGAAATTCATTAAGCTGGTTGAAGGAATTAATTCGCTTTTAGATTCTGTTGATGGGAGAGACAAGTTTGAAATTATTGTCAATATAATATGGCAATGTTTCATCTACCAGTGTTGAAATAAAAAATGATCAGGATGTTGAATGATACGTTTCATTGATTAGAAATGAAAATGGGGTTAACTTTCCACTAATTATTGACATGAATAGATTCGTTATTGACTAATCCATTGAGTTTCAAAAATTTTTACTTGGAAGGAGTAGTCAATCATAATCAATAGAATGAAACCATTCTCAAGATGATGTTGTTTTTATTGCTCATGTTGATTTAGAAAATATCACTACCAATTTTGACATTAAGAAGTCATTGTTTAAAAATAAGTATGAGTTAAAAAAGGCGTTGCATATGATTGCGTTGAAAGGGAATTTTAAGTTTAGGCTTGGAAAATCTAATCGTGAAAGAATGAATGCAAGTTGTGTCAATGACCAATGCAAGTGGTTTGTTCGGGCATCGACATACAGAGGTGGCCCGGTTTAGATGTTTCATGAATATATTAAGGAGCACAGCTATTTGTTAGAATTTATTCAATGTGATCATATACAAGCAACATCAGACATTGTTAGTCAATGTATAGGAATGTCATACGAGATCGAACAGCACCTAAATATATCATTGATCACATGCGTTTGAAGCATGGGGTTACTATTAGCTATTACAAAGCATGTAAAGCAAAACAAAATGCATTAATTTTCTTCGAGGTACACTAGAAGAATCCTACGCAAGACTACCATTGTATTGTTATGCATTGAAAGAAAAAAAAATGCAGGTATATAATAGTTTCAGTATATCATTTATTGATTTCTTATTCATTATATCTTATTTTCATTTATGTTTTTTGTAGATATTGTAGCAATTATTCAGAATGATAAGAATGAGACGTTCAAATACATTTACATGGCTTTGGGGGCGGCTTTGAAAGGCTGGTATCATTGTAGACCTGTGATTTCAGTTGAACCTTTTTGAAGAACAAATACCTCAGTACGCTTTTAACAACATCATTGTTGGATGGTAATAATCAAATCTTTCCTATGGCATTTGCTGTGGTAGATTCAGAAATTGATTTATCTTGGGGTTGGTTTTGTGAAAATTGAAGGAAGTAATTGGTGATAGAGAAAATCTAGTAATCATATCTGATAGACACAATAGCATCACAAAGGCAGTGTGTAAATGGTTTCTGAAAGTTTTCATTGTTTTGTATGCAACATTTACTATTTAATGTCAAGTCTAAGTATAAAAATTCAGTTATGGACCCCATTTTAACAACATCATTGTTGGATGGTAATAATCAAATCTTTCCTATGGCATTTGCTGTGGTAGATTCAGAAATTGATTTATCTTGGGGTTGGTTTTGTGAAAAATTGAAGGAAGTAATTGGTGATAGAGAAAATCTAGTAATCATATCTGATAGACACAATAGCATCACAAAGGCAGTGTGTAAATGGTTTCTGAAAGTTTTCATGGTTTTGTATGCAACATTTACTATTTAATGTCAAGTCTAAGTATAAAAATTCAGTTATGGACCCCATTTTCTATCTATGTGCAAAAGCTTATACGGTTGAAGACATTGAAGTCAATATATGTGCTCCGGAGTCTATTTACCCTCCGATTCGCACATACCTTAACGATGTTGGATTGAGAAATGGGTTCGAGCTCACTTTGTTAGGCATCGATATAATGTCATGGCAACAAATATATTAGGAAGCCTCAATAATGTATTGAAGGATGCTCGTGGTTTACCTGTTACATTTTTTATTGAATTTCTGAGTCAACTGTCACAAAAATGGTTTTATGAGCGTCGAGTAGCATCTACTTACATGATTACGACATTAACTCAATGGATTGAAAAACATCTACGTAAGCAGATGGAACGTTTACGGACAATGACTGTAAGACTGGTTCATTTTTAATGTTAAATGTCTACTTTAAATTTTTTATCAATAGTTCATAATGGTATGTTCTATATTTTTCAGGTCATCTCCGTTGACATGCATGAGTTTCAGGTGGTTGACGGTGATTTAATATGTATTTTACAGCTACTAAATAAGTCATGTACATATAGAAGATGTGATATATATGAAATACCATGTGCACATGCTCTAGCTGTAATGAATAAAAGGCAATTGAATCCGTACATGTACGTTTCTTCAGATTATTTCAACAGCGAGCTAGATGCAACATATGAGGGATTGGTTCATCCCCTCATAAATAATAATCAATGGAATGTTCTGGAAGACGTTTAAATGCATCATATACTTCCACCTAAAATCAAACGTTCGGCCGTAGATCTAAGAAGCAGAGAATCCCGCCGATAGGAGAATTTAACAAAGTGAAATGAGGTGTCTAATGATCAAACATAATCGTAAGAGGTGCAAAAAACCCATGGCTTCGACAAGTAATCAATTGAAGAAATAAAAAGTTGAGATTAGATTCTGAGTTCTCTATATTTTATGCTGAACAACAAAATTGTGTGTGGTAATGTAGTTGTTAGCTACCATTGCCATGTGCTGTAATTATTGAGAACTTCTTGTTCAGAAAGTTCATCAATATTTCATTCGTACAATTTCTCTGTAAACACAGAAAATTGATTAACTAAATTTTTTTCAAAATTTTGAATATCAGGAGGAATAGGCCTTTTAGGCCATTTCCTTTCTAATTTATTAATTTCTAAATTTCTAATTAATTTTTCAATATCATGAATGTTTGAAGATTCGTGAATTGTGAAAGATTTATTGGCATATTCTTGATAATCAATCTTTAATTCTTTAAGTAGTTTATCAAGAATTTTTTCATGCCTAATTTCAAATTCTAATATACTATCTTGGTTAATGATCTTAACAGTAGAAGAATGTTCAACAGATTTATTCTTCAATTCTTGAAGCGTTTTATAAATCTGTTTATTAAGAGGAACAATATTTAAAGTGATTTATCTGAAAGATTTATTAAAGGTTTTTCTTCAAGAGCTTCATTAGATTTAGGTTCATGAAAATCATCAACCTTATTCTCAATTTGGTCAAATTATTTTCTTATTGTAATTAGACTTTGATTGTTGTAATTGAGTTGTTGAATTAATTTTTATTAGGTTCTTCTTCCTTTGCAATCTTGAAAGGAGAAGTAGTGATGAAAGAATTTTTATGGTTAATGTCCTTTACATGGATGATTTATTAATTTCTAAAAAATTTAATTTTTTTCAATTTTGTTAACATTTGGAGATTCATCAATCGTGAAAGATTCATAGCTTGATTCTAACCTATGACTTTCTGAATTTGAAATATTGTCCTTTAATTCTTGAAGTTTATTATTAGTAAGTTTCAAATTCTGAACAATTATTTTGGTTATCAATCCTACCGGAATAAGATGAGTCATTAGTTTTTAAATTCTTTATTGTTTTTTTAATATTTGAAGATTCATTAATTGTGGAAGATTCATAGGTGGATTCTAACCTATGAATATCTAATTAAGAGATACTGTCATGGTCAATAATCTTGACAGATAATTTAATTTCTAAATATTTGGATGATTTCTCAATATTATTTGAAAATTTATGGGTTTCTAACTCTTCAATATTATTGTTGGAAGTTTTATGAACTGTGAATGGCTCATCGGTGGATTCTATCTTATGGCTATCTGATTTGTCTCTTAAATTTTTTAAGTATTTTTTCATCAAGAGTTTTCTCATAATGAACTTGAAAAAGTTCAATGAATTCTTATTTAGGTTGAGAATTTTTATGATTAATTCGAATTTTTTCAGGTGGTGGATGCCTAGCAGTTTTCACACTGGAGACTTCCTTGATCCATTTATATTTTGAAATTACTTTGATATTTTTTTCGTACATATCCTCGATATAATCAAGGAAAAACATATCAATTCTAAATTCTTGCATGAATGCCTTCCATTCAGCAAGTATGATTTTTCTTTGGTCCATATTATATTTTTCTCTAAACCTATTACGTCTATCAAGATTGGTTGGGTCATCATTGTGTTGGGTTAGACCTTCCCAATCCGGTTTATATTCTTGGTTCAGGATATCTGGATTCAAATTTTTAGAATTTCTTAATTCTTGTTCAAATTTTTGAATCCTAAAATTTTGATTTTTAATAGATGATTCAGGAAATGAACTTCTAGGGGTACTAGACTGACTATACTTCCTAGTTTGAGGATTAAAATATTGGTAATTAATTTTATTAGATTGTTTATTATTAAAGTTTGTCTGGCTTACTTGGGAACTTATTCTTTTATGTTCTAAACTTTTAATTTTTAAATTTTTTAATTCTTGCTCTATTCGAATCCTAATATATTGATCATTATTAATGGATAATCTAGAAAAAGATTTAAAGTTAATATTTTTATTGAGAATTTTGTGTATATTCCATACATTATGATCTACTTGATCATCTGCAAAGTATTTAGAATGATATTATTTATCATCTGGAAGGTATTCAAAATATTTATGATCTACTTGATCATCTACTAATTCAAAATGTTCATCCATTATGTCAGATGTTGAAGATATTGTAGACCTAATGCTACTAGAAGAACTACTCTAGATAATCTACTCATTGCTAAAAATAACTAAATTATTCTTATGATTGAAAATTTCATACCGTATTTTGATTGCTAATCTGCTATGACTTCTACAACCTCCTACCAGGTTCTCTCTTCACCACTTTGCCCCTACAAACACCTTACCCTCAGGATTTACGTCTCTAAGAGATCTTATTGTGGTGCATGAAACTAACCAAATAGAAGTTGATACGTCAGTCTCTGATAAAACAGATTCACAGATTAGATAAGCAAATATTATAGACATATAATCTATTATAAAATAACCAGTCACTCGATGTTAGCAAACTCGTACATAGTGATGTATGTGGGCCATTAAATTATTGATCATCACGGCGTGTATGCGGCATAAGCGTGTTGCACGTGGCCATTAAAAAAAATTAAAGTTTTTAATTAAGATCAATCTTTTTAATAAAACAAAATTAGCACAACACCACTATAACCAAATAAAAAACTTTTTATTGAAAACTATTTTTTAATCCGTCAAGATCTGTTATATATTAATACATTAATCTACAATGACTCATGATACTGTGTGTGGCGCCACACGACAATGTCGTGTGGCATTGTAGCATTACATGCTTATTGCTGTAGTTCCATATGGCACTACAGCAGTCGATGGTGATCTATGATTGCCAATTATTGATCGACATATGATAATTACTGTAAATTAAATACTTATTTTAATCTGATAAATATCAATATATTAGTTAATTCAAAATTAACATATATGATTATCCCTATCAACCAAATTATCTATTATTAAACAAATAACAAATTTAGTTGATTCAAATTATTATCTAATTTCATAAATTATATATTTTGTCTCACTTATCGGTAATTAAAAAAATAATCGATAATTATTTTTATATATAATTTCTGAAAATTATATCTTATATATTCATACATAATTCAATTACTTAATTCTTAATTAATTAATCAAACATAATTATCTCAAATTATGTACTTGCCTCAGAAAAAAAAATTTCTTTGCAAGTCAGTCCTTTTCTCGTGTCCTGAAATATTCACACCCTAGACTGCGTAATATAGAGGTGACTTGGGGAACATGGACCTATATTCCTATGCTCCAATAAATTAGATTATTAATTAAACTCTTTAATTAAATAATATTATTTATTAATTCCATTATTATTCCACTAAAAATTTGGAATTGAACTCTTAGTGATTATAAAATGTATTTACAGAGTATTCTCATGTAGGTCCTCCAATTATTGGTTCGTAAAGTAGAGTTGGTCAAAATTATAATTTTACCCCTCTAATACCTTTTGATCCTTAAGTACCATTAATCCACTAGTGAATGGCTAATTTATAATCTTATTATAAAATTGAGCTCAATAACCATTTAGTTCCTAACGAATCGTATATTGATTCCCTTAAGTATTAATTCTGAAATTGAGGGTAGGGTGGTTGTAGGGCAAAGTGGCAAAGAGAGAACCTGGTAGGAGGTTGTAGAAGTCATAGCAGATTAGTAATCAAAATACAGTATGAAATTTTCAATCATAAGAATAATTTAGTTATTTTGAGCTATGAAAAGATTATTTAAAAGTAATTCTTCTAGTAGCACTAGATCTACAATAACTTCAACCTGACATAATAAATTAAGAACATGTTGAATATCTTACAGATGATCAAGTAGATCATAGTGTATGGGATATACCCAAAATTCCTAATAAAATTATTTACAAATCAACATGATCTGTTGCTTGCTTCAAACCTCAATATCATGTAAACACAATTGAAAAAATATATGCTCTTGGGAAAGAGCATGAAACTTGCCATTTACTTTTCTCTAATGCAATAAAACATCATATTGAAGAAGGATATAATTTTCTTCACTTTAGTTTAGTCCAGATAAAAGTAAAACCACTCACAAGAAGAGGCCTAAATACCTCTATCTTGTTAGCCTTGCGAGATGTAAGATTCATAAATTTTAATGATAGTATTTTAGGATTAATTGAATCCTCACTTTGTAATGGTCCAATCCACTTTGATTGTTTCCCGGATTTGTCTATCAGTTTAGCAGACCCCCATATTTTAAAATCTTTAACTTTAAATATTAAAACTAGTGGTTACCAAGTCCTAAAAGGCACCTAATCTTAGAAGGCACCCAACCCCTAGCTTTAATCTTTATAATTCATTAGAAAGTTACTAAGACTAGTATGAATTTCCAAGCCATCAATAGGAGTCCAAAGAATCAAACCTTATTTATCCAATCTAGTCAAAGAAATGTCAATATTATAGTTCCTAAAATAATTAGGTGGTCTGATAATACTTTGCCCTCAAATTGGCTTTTAACCAATGAAAGTCAACCTACTCCAATTCAAATACCAATTGAATATGTAGATTACATCCAGCAGTACATGGATGGTACTGTTAAAATTAATTTCCAAACTTCTAGTTGTAGTTCACAAATTAGGGAGTATAGCCAGTCTAGTACCCTTAGGAATTCTTTTTCTAGATCATCCATTAATAATGACAAATATCATAGGATTCAACAATTAGAACAAGAACTAAAAAAATAAAAATTAAAAATCTAAGACTTAAAGGATAGCCACAAGTTCTCCAGTTAGTCAGTCAAACTTTGATAATAAGTCTGATCAATCTGATGAAGTTGAAGCACCTACTGAATTGGATTTCTAAGGAAACCTTCATCCTGTTAATCTTCAACTCTTAGTCCTAAATATAGGAACCCCGCGTCAAGAATATAAACCAGATTGGGAAGGTCCAACCTAACACAATGATGACCTAGCCAATCTTGACAAATGAAATAGGTTCAGAGGAAAATATAATATGGACCAAAGAAGAATCATACTTGCTGAATGAAAGGCATTCATGTAAGAATTTAGATTTGATATGTTTTTTCTTGATTATATCGAAGATATTTACGAAAAAAATATCAAAGTAATTTCAAAATATAAATGGGTCAAGGAAAACTCCAGTGTAGTGTCTGCCAGTCATCTTCCTCCTGAGAAAATTATGATTAAACATAAAAATTCTCTAATCACTGCTTCTCCTTTCAAGATTGCAAAGGAAGAAGAATCAAATAAAAAAGTAGTTGACCAACTCAATTACACCAATCAAAGTCTTATTACAATATGTAAACAATTAGACAAAATTGAGAATAAGGTTGATGATCTTCATGAACGTAAAACTAATGAAGCTCTGAAAGAAAAGCCTTTAATATATCTTTCAGATAAAATAACTTTGAATATTTTTCCCATTAATAAACATATTGGTAAAATGCTTTAAGAATTGAAGAATAAATCTCTAGAATCATCTTCTTATGTCAAGCTTATTAACCAAGACAGTAGTTCTGAATCAGATAGCCATAAGATATAATCCTCCTATAAATCATCTACAATCCATGAATCTTCAAAAATTAACAATATTGAAGATAAATTTAAAAATTTAGAAACAAATAAATTAGAAAGAAAATGGCATAAAAACCCTATGCCACCAGATATACAAATTAATGAATCTTCTTTCGTTAGTCAATTTTCTGTATCTACAGAAAATTATACGAATGAAATATTGAAGGACTTTCTGAGTAGAAAGTTCTCAATAAATTACAACATATGGCAATGGTATCCAACAGCTACATCACCACTCACAATATGCCTCATACTAAGGTAATCAAACTCTTAGTCACATGATTTACATGAATGCTTCATTCCTAGTGAGAAAAACATCTCACAGAAGAATCCAAAAATTCTATCCTTTCAGCAGTTAAGATTGATGCTCAAGGAACCCTGATTATTGGTAAAGATCAGGAAAAAATGCCTGATGCCATCAATACACTTCTTTACACAATAATTGAACATTTCATTGGAACGTAAAGTAATATCACTATCCACATCCATGATCAATTAACCAATCTTAGGTGTCCAACCTTAAATGATTTTGCCTAGTACAAAAATATATTTTTATCCAGTGTAATGACAAGGGATGATAACAATCAACCATTTTGAAAATAAAATTTCAGTAATGGATTACCCAATCTATTCGCACACAAAATTAGAACAATCCTTAGTAATGACTAAGGGAATATAGACTTTAACAGTCGTACCTATGATACAACAATTACTACACTACAAAAAGAAGGTTTAAAAATGTGTATTGATATGAGAATCAATAAATAAATCGAAAAATAAAATAAAACTGTCAAATATGAATTAGACAATTTTGTGAGCAATATGGTTTACCCGCTATTGCTCATTCCCAAAGAAATAAGAAAAAGTCCCATTTAAAACCTAGAATGACCTATGAGCCTTTTAGGAAAAATTGCCACAAAGATAAAAGTTTTGATCAATACTTTTCTAAAAATAAAAATTTCGATAAAAGTTTCTCCAAGAATAAATATTATTTTAAAAGAAAACCCAATAAAAGATTTGACAAAACTAAAATTAAGTGTTTTAAATGTGGCCAGAATGATCATTTTTCTAACACTTGTCAAGTTTAAAATAAAATCGATCAGTTAAAAATTCTTGAAGAAGATAAACAAGAATCGTTTAGGATCTTAGAAATAATAGATTATTATGAGAGTGATAGTGAAGATTTAGAAGAATTTGAATCTCATGAATCTTCTGAATCCAAATCATCAAGTTCTGACAATGATTCTCTTAATATCTTAATGGAGTGTAGGGATATTTATTGTAAAAAATTAATGTCTAAAACAAAAATGAGGAACAAGAAAACCTCTTGTTAGGTTTAATTAGTAAAATTTAAAATCCAGAATTAAAACAAGAATATCTGAAAAGACTTAAGAAAGTTATCCAGAAAAAAGAAAGTTCTAAGTCTAATAATAATAATACTGTAAGCCTTTCACAAACCTTAAGAAAAATCAATAAGGTTAAGGGAAAAAAAGGAAGTTACCCTACAGGAACTATAGAAGGAAATTAAAAATATTAAAATTGAAATAAGAGAATTAAGAGATTCTAATATAGAAATAACCAAAGAGTTAAATCTTTTGAAAATAGAGAATTTAATTAATAAACAAGAATCTAGTGAATCTAGTAAATTACTAATTTCTGATAATGAGGATGAAAAACCTATTACCGACAATTAGGACAATGATAACCTTATCCAAATTCTCAATTATGTCAAAATAAAAAAAATGGCATATAATGGTCAGAATAATTATTCAAGATTTTGATTTCACCACAATGACTCTTGTTGATTTAGGAGCAGATTTGAATTATATGCAGGAATAACTTGTTCCTACCAACTACTTTAACAAGACGAGAGAACCTTTGTCTTCTGCAAATGGTACTCGGATGCATATCAATTATGAAATACCTAAAGTCCATATTTTCCAAGATGATGTATGTTTCAAAACATCGTTTGTCTTAACAAAAAATATGTCTGATAAAATAATTTTAGGTTTACCATTTATTTCTCTGTTATATCCATTTACAACATAATATGATGGGATAAATACCTATGTTATGGATAAACCTATAAAATTCAATTTTTTCCTTTTCCTCATAATGAAAAGTTAAAAACATTAAAAGAAAAATCTACTTCCAAATCCATAAATCTCATTTGAACAATAGCTCTACAATATTTAAAAGATAAATACCTTGAAATTTAAGAGGATTGAAGAATAGCTCCAGAATCCTGCTCTTCAAAATCAAATCAAAATATTTGAACAAAGAATCTGTAAAGAATTATGTTCTGATATTCCTAATGTGTTCTGACACAAGAAGCAGTATACTGTCAGCCTGTCTTACATTAAGGGATTTGATGAGAAGAACATCCCAACAAATGCAAGACCAATTCAGCTGAATTCTGAAATGCTTGAGTTATGTAAAATGTCAAATAACAAAACTTCTCAATAAAAAACATCATTAGAAGGAGCAAGTCTCCTTGGTCTTGCTCGGCCTTTTATGTCCAGAATGCCAGTGAAATTGAACGAGGAGTTCCTCATTTAGTATTCAATTATAAGCCCCTTAACAATGTTTTAGAATGGATAAGATATCCAATACAAAAAAAACAGGATTTAATCAACAGACTTGGAGATGCTGTTATCTTCTCTAAGTTT
This sequence comes from Datisca glomerata, assembly GCA_003255025.1. Classification (NCBI taxonomy): domain Eukaryota; kingdom Viridiplantae; phylum Streptophyta; class Magnoliopsida; order Cucurbitales; family Datiscaceae; genus Datisca; species Datisca glomerata. The sequence goes on from QANY01002723.1 coordinate 33,959, forward strand.
GACATGAAATCTGGATTCTATCAAATCCAGATAAATGAAAATGATAGATACAAAACTGCATTTGTAACTCCATTCGACCATTATGAATGTAATGTAATGCCCTTTGGACTTAAAAATGCCCCCAGTGAATTCCAAAATATAATGTATGAGATATTTAATCAATTTACTGATTTCTCAATTGTTTATATTGATGATGTTCTCATTTTCTCTAAAACAATATATCAACATTGGAGACACCTTGAATCATTTACTAGGATAATAAAACAAATAGTTTAGTTATCTCTACAAGTAAGATTAAATTATTTCAATCCAAGATTAGATTTCTAGGATTTGAAATTTTGCCGATAAGTTTCGTAATGAAATCCTTGATAAAACACAGTTACAAAGGTTTCTAGGATCTTTAAATTACATATCTGATTTTTACAATAAATTAAGAATTGACTGCAGGCCTCTCTTTGACAGGCTAAAAAAGAATCTTCCCCATGGACAACTGTCCATGCTGATTTAGTCAAAAAAATTAAGGATCATATTAAGACACTTCCTTATCTTGGCATCCCTACTAATAATTCTTCCAAAATGGTTCAAACGGATGCCTTTGAACTTGGATATGGAGGCATCTTATTACAAAAAGTCTCTCTAGAATCACCTGAACAAATCTTTAGATTCACGTCTGGAACTTAGACCTAATTCCAAGTCAATTATAGTACAATTAAGAAAGAAATCTTATCGATTGTTCTGTGTATACAAAAATTGATTGTAAATCTGCAAATCATGTTTCGAGAAAGCATGTTAAAAACATTACTTTCAAACAATTTTTCGTTTGATGGCAATCCATTCTCAGTATATTTGATTTCAATATTGAATTCATTCAAGGTATTAATAATTCAGCTCTTGACTTCCTTACCCATGAATTTTTATAGGGTAGATAAGATGAGGTCTAGGCCCCAGGACTCAAATCATGGAACCAAAGGAGAATCTTTGATTCTGTAATTGGCCCTCAAGGCCCAAATTAAATAGGAGTCTTCCACTCCTAAACAATTAACCATTCTTGGATCAATTAGGCCCAATTACCAAATAGCTGGTCAACCAATTTGACCCATTTATAATTACCCAGCCTTTCGATGCCTAGCTGGTCAATCAACCAATCACAAAATATAAAAAATCATCCCCTTACGTTCACAAAACACCTAGTATTGAGTCCTCAGTTGCTCATTTAAAGGAACCTGCTGAAATAGCAAAAGCTCATTTCCTTCCCAAATTTCACTTTGTCCCTTGCCACAGAGAAAAAAAATCTTAGTTTCTATAAAGACATTCTCTTAGAAACCAAATCCATTAAAATCAGCCCAATAAAAAAATACAAAAGGAATGACCCTCTATCATTCCTTCTACAAAATTATAACCATGGAGGAATGGAAATCCAATCCTTTGAGTCTCAAAAATCTTTTAAATAAAAAATAATACAAGTATTTTGACTATATTAATGCTTGACACACAATTTCTCTGCATCAGAATAATGACTTTTTTCACTCTTGGTTTTTAAATTTTGATAAGAATTTTAAAACTAATTTTCCAAAATGGTTCCTAAGATGGTGGTCCATTCATGGCATGTCTTAAACTTTTTCCAATTGATTTGCAATAGAGTTTCAATTTATTTTTAAAGATTCATGAGTCCTTACCAATTGAGGTTTCCTTTCCCCAAATACTTTGTTTTCTAAATAAATATAAAATACCATGGATACTAAAAAGGCAATACTCAATCGAGGAAGGAATCCTCACCAAACAATATTATGTGAAGTGGTGGGGCAAATTCAATACCCAAAAAATATCACATCCATCAACCAAGAATTTGCAAAAGGTCATCCTAGCCTAAAATTAGTCAATCCTTTTGCCCATGCCACATTAAAAATTAATGAGCTCATTAACCCAGAACCTCAATCCAACTCATCCAGTTCATCCAAAGAATCCAAAACCAAATCAAAACCTGAATCCAAACCCTTCAAAAGTTAAATCCAAGGCCATAAAGCCAAAGACCAAATCAAACCAAGAGTTAATCCAAAAATTGCTTCTCCTCTTGAAAGACAATAACGATTCTGACTCTGAATCATCAGTTGAGCCAAATCACCCAATCAAACCAAAATTTCAGAAAGGCGAATCATCCAAAACTTTTCCTCGACAATTTATGGAAAGAGTATGAAAGAGCGCGTCTTACCACAATGGGCCTATAATGCATTCCAGGATTCACAAAATCCTTTTGACAATATCGATTTAAGCGATGATGAATAATGATACCCAATGGCTTTCAAGATAACAATAATGAAGATGCTAAAATCCAAGATAGTAATTATTAACAAACAATAACAGTGACTCCACCGAAATAAAGCGACAATAGTCACAATGTCTCTTTTCAAGACAATGATGAAGATGCAATAATCCAAGATTACAATTATCAAGTCACATTTGTAATTTGTCATTTTTTTTTGTAATAATTGTACTAGTTGTCAAACAATTAGGGAACTATTTATATTTTTTACTATTTTTAGTCAAAAGTAAACAAAAGTAGTCATATAAAATATTTTTACTTTTGTAGAATAGAATAGTTCAGGTAAGTGATGGGTTCCCGGTGAACTCCATTTTCCCATGTTATAAATAGGTAATCATTTCCCATTTGTTCGACATAACTCGTTTTCAACTCAATTATTTGAGAGCAAAACTAGTTTTTGAGAACAAAGCTTTCTTCCTCCCTCTTTTGTAAATCTTTCTTCTTCTTTTTCTCCAACGCTAAATAGTGAACGGAAGCACTATTTAGTTGTTACCAATAAATATTGTTTGTATACGTTTTTAATCTTACACCTCAATATAGTTTTACTGTTTTAGTGTTGTTATACTTGCATCTTAATACCCCCTCTCTCATTGCTTTAAATTAAACTTGATTCATACACACACACGCGCGCGTGCACACACACACACACACAATGTTACAATTGTAAATTTCAAAAACATATTGAACAACGTGTGTATATATAGAGACCATTATCACATTATTCTAAAAATAATTACTGAAGGATATTTATTATGAAAAATTCGTCAATCATAGTCAACCATATATTTATAAAGATACTTTCCATTATCTATTGATCATAATATGTAGTCACAAAAATTATATCCAGTTCAAAAAATAATCCACAAATTTTTTCATTTACTACTAACTACCAGATATAGAAGCCATCAGCTAAACAAATCCATCACACGTTGCAGTTTTAAAAAATAATACCAAGTTCTTCCTTTCAACCACTATCAATAACCAAATGATGAAGAGGTTACTCATCCATTTATTGTGTCTTAGTGATTATGTGAAAATCATGAGGTGTGAAAGTTGCAGGATGTGGAATGATTGCTTTACTTGTTTCTTGTTTCTTCTTCTTTGGTCGCTTACCAACCAATTTTGCCAAATTAGGTCTTTTCCCCTTGCATTGTCTGGTCAATGGAACCCTTTTGAATGGTGATTTATCAGTGGTTGATGTCTTAATAGGTGGCACTCGGGTCTGTACAGTAGGTTCAACTGTTGTTGGAATTGTTGGTGGAATGGTTGGCGGAATAATATCTTGACCAATGCGCTGCACAATAGTTTCAACCTGTATTTAAAATAAATAAGTAACGTAGGCAATGGAACTATACATAATTATGTTATGCAAATCAATAGTTTATTGAATAGATCTAAATACAAATATAATAAATGTATCAATAAGTATTTCACTAAATTACCTCCGAATCGTCCAAGCTCAAGTTCGATAGGTCAGTTTCATCTTCATTTCCTTTCTCAGTATTTGTTCCTTGTTGTGGATGTTTTTGTTGCTCATCCACGTGCTTTTCCAAAACCTCAAATGATATTTATATCTCATTAATAAAGGAAAATAAACGATAGATAGCTCAATTAAAAGAAGTATACAGATGCGTAAAATCAAATTAATATGTCAATCAGTGTCAATAATTTATTCATACCTCAGCCTTTGAAATACTCAATAACTCGTCCAACTTGGAGTTGATCTTTCCAATCTCCAAGAAAAATCTCTCTTCTATCTGGTCCAAACCTAGACTCAATCGAATGGGACAATGATGTTTTTTGTTTTTTACAGTTCAAAATTTCATCAAATTCATCGTCATCGCATTGAGTCTCCCCCTATCTGGTTGATACCAACAACCTGTTTACCCTTTGATTGACCAAACTTGGGCTCATATTCTATAGCTCTTAATTCATCAACAATAGCTTCAAACTCCTTAATCACAAGCTTTCATAAAGCAAATGTAAATATAATAGTTAATAACAATAAAGAAGTAAGTATAATATTTCAATTAATTTTAGTACTTACTTACATTCTTGTTTCCGAAACCATGTCCGTTAAATATACTTGTCTGGTTGAGTGACAACTGTCTAATTGTTGATCCTTGGCTTAAAATCTCCCACTTTCTTTGCAAATATCATCGGGGGCCTTGTCAATAAAGATACTGTCTCAAGTGCCCAGATGATTATTGCATGCGAGAAACCATAGAACGCATGAGTAGTACTTTCTAAAAATTAGCTTCTTTTCTGCATACTTGCTATCGTTACATCAAAATATAGTTTTCCCCAAGGATATAAATCGAACAGCTCGTCATTATAAACCAACAGTAAATGAAAAGGGTCAACCAATATATGCTCGTGTTTAAGGATCAATAGGTTTTCCAAACAGTACAACTTGGCCAACTTCACAATCGTGTCATCCTCATCATTTTTTGCTATTGTCCAAGTATCAAAAGCAAAGTTAAGCATCTTCCTAGACACGATTTTATTATTCTTGAAGTATTTTTCCTTCAATTTTCCGTCCCCTATTTTGGTCCTATCCACGTGCATAGATGTAGTCCATCGTAAACCGATTATAACCAGAAAATCACTCATGGTAAATCGAGCCACTCTCCCACCGAAATTAAAGTACATAGCATTTGTCCTATCATGGTGACATTGTTTCCTAGCTATGTGTAATAAAAGTGCAGGAAACTTACTAATTTTCAAGTCAAGAAAGTGACCAAAATAATATTTTCTGAAGTTGGCCCTCTGCTGTTCGGTCAATGATAGGTTGACATGGTCCATGATAGTTGGTTTAGAAAACAAGTTAAGCTTCTGATTCTTGTTCCAGTATTCATCTTGAACAATCAATTGTAGTTCCTAAAAAAATATAGAATTGATTAACTTCCTATCTAATAACAAGTAAGTTAATACTAAACCAATGACTGCTCTTACTGGCCCTAGTTTGTTCATCTTCGTTGAAACGTAATCGTCGTTTACCAGATGATTGTCCTTTAGTGATTTTCTTGGTTAACTTTGATGTTTCCCCTTTTTTTGAAGAATTCTTATCTATCATCGTTAATGCTACCATAATCGAACAAAATAATTTAGAATATATAGAATCAATATCTCTTTGACTCACAAAAAGTTTCAATACATTTTTTACTCTCAGTTATATAATGCAACAAATCTCTATATATACATAAATAGCCAATCAATAAAACATAAAACTCGAACAACGATTATAAACATACGAAGCAGAATATCGAAGATGATTGTTCAGCATCGACACAGACATGCATGTTCGAAAACTGGGTTTTTTCAAAAATTTTATCAAAAATAACACATTCTTCAATCTTTTATATAAAAATGATGTTCTTATGAACATTGAAATAGTATTGATTATGAATATTGAAATAGTTTATCGATTCTCAATCAGAAAGTATTTTTTGTTTAAATATCAATATTATTCAGTTTAAAATAGTCAATAAAAAGGAAAAAAATGCATACCTCTTCATTCTTTAGCAAGTCTTTCAATGATCTTTAGTTGTCGAAAGAAAATCAGGAGCTTGTTCTTCAGCGTCAATGGTGTTTAGACGAAGGTCAGGGTTTCAGGACATTCTTGAAGATGATTGTTTTGAAATTTTGGTTTTGATTTTTGTTTTTTATTTTTGATTTTGATTTTTGATTTTCTTGACTTGATTGACGGTTTTCTACCGTTGTTACCTTAGAATTCTACCATGGTTAGAATTCTAAGGTAAGTGCTAGTTTTATTTTTTATTTTTTTTTCTGAATTATAATTGGTGGATTTCAAATTCCTGTTCATTTAGTTTTTGATTGTTGAAGATTATTTACCTTCTTTGTTTATCATTTTAGGTAGGATTGAAAGAATATTGAAACTTAAAATTGAAGTATTTATGGTTAATGATATTTTTGCGGGATTTTTATTTAATTTTGGAACTATCATTAGTTAGTTGGTTGATAAAGGATTATGTTGGAGCTGATTTGTAGGGATTTTTTACATTTTAAATATTTTATGATAATATCTTATATTATTTTTTATTTTTTTTGAAACAATTAATGTTTCATTATCTCATTGTTCAATTTTTATTTAGAATTTCAATAATATTTCATTGATTTCACGAATTACAAAGTTTTTTCTATTTTAATTTTTCTAAATCGAATGACTTATATTTTTTTTATTAAATTGACATAAAGAGATAGATATTGAAGCTAATTTACTCTTATACTGATAGTTGGGTATTTTTTTTCAAACTCTAATTTTATTATGAAATAATGTTTTACATTTATTGTTTATAATTTATTCCTAAACAAATTTAACTATTTCTAATTTATCATTTATTACAGTAGTTGTTGATAATGTGGTAAATTTAAATTTTAAATTTTGAAAATATATAGTTTCCTTAATTATAAGTATATAGACTAGTATATCAATAACATCCATTCAATTGACCAATATTTAGAATGTAGTTGCTTTATATAGATTAATGGTATTATGGTCTAAATTTATTGAACGTTTCAGAAACCTACTATTTATCTATAATTTTTGAAACCTGGCTATTTGTTAACATACAACTAGTAAACTTGTCTATATTAAAAATTTCCCTAAAGTACAACTTCATAAAAAAATGTGTTATCAGAGTAGAATTTATTTTTGTACTTTTCTTCATATTTGTATTTCTACCATTGAGAGATAAACATTATTTTTTTTCCTTTTTACGTCAAGCTATTTGGTTTAGTTTATTTGTCTTATAAGTGATGACTTTACCTATGAGGTAAAAGAGTAACAATAATTATTTTTTATATAATTTTTAATAAGATATTTATAATTTTGAGTTCTTATGGAAGTAAGAACTCAAAAATCATATTTATTATACATAACATTTGTATTTTTGTTGTGAACGGAAGCTAACTAATAAGCCCTGTAAAGATTATTCAATTTTTTATATATAAAATGAACTAAAATATGTATTGGAGTGGAGAATGCTCGGAAAGTCATAATACATTTGTACACTTAACGTTATAATTTCTCTTCAGGAATAATGTACAAAATCACTTGTTGGTTCAATTAAATGTAAAAAACTAATTAAAAATATAAATTAAAAAACACCAAGTGAGATGTGCATATAATCTACACAAGAAATAAATGTGTGACGGATGACAATCGCATTGACTATTTGACATGTATTGATCATTCTTTCATGAAATTGTCAAGCTTCATGCATGAAAAATCTAATCGTGCAACTTGACTTGTAAAAGTTTCGAAAATGCGAGAAATTTAAGTTTAAAGTAAATAAAATAAAATTTATATAGGAATGGGTGGTTACGCATGGAATTGAAAGACCAATAGAATTGGAATGGGTGGTTACACACGGAATTGAAATAGCAATAGACACGTTTCAAAATATTTAATGATTAATTATGCATGTCAAATTCTTCTAACTGATCGACAATTAGTCCCTACGTTCAAAACGTTTTTTTAACTATCCAAACGACTTATGTTTTAAAGGAAATGGGTGATAGAAATAAATTTAAACATTCTTATTTACCGATTATAATGTGTCTACTTTATCATGGTCATTAACTGTATAAAATCATTAACTGATTGTCTACAATAATAATTTAGCATTAATGATTTAGAAATAATAAAAATAATTGAGCCTTAGATTTAAAAAAGACATTTGTCAAATGGAAGAACAGTTTGTAACTCATCCTTAAAATGGTTAATAACTTATATTCTATATAAATCATAATTGTTATAAAAGATAAGTTAAATCAAGAATGCGATAAATAAAATAGCATAAAATAAAGAAGAAGAAGAAGAAGAAGAAGAAGAAGAAGAAGAAGAAGAAGAAGAAGAAGAAGAAGAAGAAGAAGAAGAAGATGATGATGATGATGATGAAGAAGAAGAAGATGATGATGATGATGATGATGATGAGAGAACCAATTATTTCTCTTGATTTTATTCATGGGCAATCTCTTCATTTTATATGCAATATAATAAAAACATATAAGGATGAAACTTACAATATTTATTTAAGATTTTTACTTCTAATGTAAATGAGAGAGTTAAGAATAAAAGAGTTAGGAGTGAGGAGAGTTAGAGAAGTTTTTTTAGTAATCTATGGAAAACCCAGGAGGGAAAAATAGACTTTCTCGGATCAAAATAGAGAGAGGAGAAAGAGAAAGGATGAAACAGAGAGAGAGAAGATGAAAGAGAGAGAATGTTCATAGTGGACTCTTCTTTTATACTCCCCTGATGTTAATATAACCACCATCATCACATGTCTCGAAGATGACGCATTCTAATATTGTAAACAAGCTTCTCGAATGTTGTAGTAGGAAGTGAATAAGTCAACTATATTATCACTTGATTGAATTTGCTTCACATATATATATCTCCATTCTTCTGGAGTTCATGCGTAAAAAAGAATTTTGGTGAGATGTGTTTTGTTCGATCTCCTTGTATATACCTTGCTTTAAGTTGGACGATACATGCCGCATTATCTTCGTACAAAGGCGTAGGGTTATCTTTGAATGAGGATAATCCACATGTTTCTCTGATATATTGGATCATTGACCTTAACCATATGCACTCTGTACTCGCTTCATGGATCGCGAGTATTTTAGAATGATTTGAAGAGTAGCAACTATCGTTTGCTTCACAGATCGCCAAAATATAATTGTATCATTGTAAGTAAACACATAACCAGTTTGCGATCGACCCTTATGAGGGTCAGAAAGGTAACCAACATCTTCATATCCAATTAGTTGTGATTTTGACATTTCGAATAATATAGACTCATGTCTATTGTTCCATGTAAATAATAAAATATGTGTTTAACTCTCATCCAATGCCTTCGAGTTGGTGAAGAACTATATCTTGCAAGTAGATTAATAGCAAATGCTATATCAGGACGTGTGCAGTTTACAAGATACATGAGAGTACCAATTACACTGAAATATGGTACTTCAGGATCAATGACTTCTTTATTATCTTTTCAAGGACGAAAAGAGTCCTTTTTAATATCAGGTGATATTACAACTATTAGAGAACTCAATGGATGCGCTTTATCCATATAGAAGTCCTTAAGGACTTTTTCTATATAAGCTGATTGATGGATTAATGTTCCACATGATAAATGTTTTACTTGTAGGCCCAGACAAAATTTTGTCTTTCCAAGATCTTTCATTTCAAACTCTCTTTTCAAATAAGTTATGGCCTTATCCATATTTGTAAGGGTGCCAATGAGATTTAAATCATCTACATACACAACAATAATGGTGAACCCTGATTCTGATCTTTTAATAAAAACACATGGACAAATTAAATTGTTCACATACCCTTCTTTCAAAAGGTATTTACTAAGGCGATTATATCATAGACGCCTAGACTATTTCAAACCATTTAAAGATCGTTGTAATTTAATTGAGCATATGTTAAGGGATTTTGAATTATATGCTTCACGCATTTTATATCCTTATGGGATTCATATATATATTTCACTGCCAAGTGATCCATACAAGTATGTTGTTACCACATCCATAAAATGCATATTAAATTCTTCTGTAACAGCCATACTAATTAAAAATCGAAAGGTAATTGCATCCATTATCGGGAAGTATGTCTCATCATAATCAAGAACAGGTCTCTATGAGAAATCTTGTGCTACGAGGCGTGCTTTGTATCTAAAAATTTCATTATTCTCGTTACGCATTCGTACAAATACCCATTTGTATCCAACTGATTTTACACCTTCAGGTGTTTAGACTACAAGTCCAAATACTTCTCATTTTGAAAGCGAATTGAGCTCTACTTGTATTGCTTTTTTCCACATTTGCCAATCTTTTCTGTGTCGACGTTCTTCGATAGATTTTGGTTCAAGATATTCAGGATCCTTTAGAATATCAAGTGCCACATTGTATATAAATACATCATCAATGATTTCATCACAATCTAAACTTTTTCCAGTACTGACAAAATTTATAGAGATCTTTTTATTATCGTGTACTTCCTCTTCTGGGGGAACAAATTCTATAACCTCCAATTGATCAGACATATCGTTTATTTTATCTGGAGTGGAATCTTCAAGAGCTTCACCATAATTCATAATTACTTTATCCTTTTTCTTCCGGGACATTTTATATTTTAATCCAACAGGTCTACCATGCTTCAGGCGTACTTTACTAACGGCTTGTCCTATAGGGACGTCGATCCGTGCTGGAGCATTTGCAATTGGTATGTGAAATTTTGTCACTTTCTTTGTATCAACAAATGTATCAAGTAATTGATTTGCAATATTTTGCAAATAAATGATCTATTGAACTTCAAGTTCACATGGATTTGTTCGTGGATCTTGAGGATCTTGATGAGACAAGGATAAAGCATTCCAAGAAATTTTATATTTATTCTCTAGTTGTGATTTCTCTCCCCCTAATGCTGGATATATAGTCTCATCAAAATGACAAAAAAATCTTGCTGTAAACATATCGACCATTAGGGGTTCTAGATATTTAATTATTGAGGGAGATTCAAAATCAATATAAATCCCAAACCGTCTCTGAGGACCCATTTTTGTGCGTTGGGGTGGGGAAAATGGAACGTATACAACACAACCAAAAGTTCTTAGATGGAAAATATTTGGTTCTTGTCCTGAGACAAGTTGTAACGATGATTATAATTTGTAAGAATTTGGCCTTATACGTACCAGTGATGCAGCATGTAATATAGCATGTCCCCAAACAAAAATAGGTAATTGTGTTCTCACAAGTATAATTCTTCTGGTTCTTTAATGGATGTCCATGTGAATTTTCTATAATTCTTCTCATCATTATGGATCCACGATGACCTAATCGATCACGCCAAAGAATAAATGTCTTTGGGTTAGTGAACTTCTAGTTCACCACATTACTTAACTCAATCGAGCTTATATTTGCATAATATAACCCGGACGACAAAGATGGAAGTTTCTCCAATATTTTCTTCTCACCTGAGGCATATGAAGTAATGCATATATACTCCATCATATTTTCATCAATTGTCTCAATATGATAACCATAAAGAGGAATGTCTCTGAAGCATATTTCTTCTGGATCTTATAAAGAATAATGTGTTGGGGGTTATTGCCCTCAAAGCATGTGTATTGGCATTTTGATATGAAATTTAATGAGGATTAAATTTTTCTTATAATTGTTCTTTTAAATTATTGTTGAATAATTTATAAAAATATATGAAAATTCTATATTCATTAATGAGACTATGATCATGTATTAGTACGAGAGGATTAAGATCATAGATAATAAATAAAATTGTCAGCAACATATTAGAGTATGAAATCTTTAATGAATGGTTGCTAGTACGGTTCACTAAGCATTATGAACGCGTGTGATTTAGATCTGGATCATTGATTTGTATAGACATCTTAGTGAATGTACTTTATATAATGAGATTATACATGACAAGACTGATGTGAATTAATATCTTTATCAACGTGCCGTTTATCATAAAGATTTAATACACATCAATTGAATGATCATATCTAGATTAGCCTGAATCTTGAGTAGTCATGAACTCATATACATGTCTACTAGATCTTTTGATTCACTCGTTAAGGTTTGTATAGGCTAGTGACTTTTATTTTGGAGATTCAATATATGGATGACTGGGAACATGATCTTACAAGATTTGAAATATAAGTTTTACTAACGGATCGTATGTTGGTTTCCTTAAGTATTAATTCTAGAACAGAATAGTTATTGAGCTCAAATTTTCAACACGATTATAAATTAGTCATTTACTAATGAATTAATGGTACTTAAGGGTCAAGAGGTAATTAGAAGGATAAAGTGATAATTTTAAACAGTTTTAATTTACGAACCAATAATTGGAGGACATAACCACATGAAATGATTATATCAGTAGACTACATGAGAATACTCTATAAATACATTCTACAATCACTAAGAGTTCAATTTCATATTTATAGTGGAGTAATAATAGAATTAATAAATAAGATTATTTAAATAAAGAGTTTAATTAATAATCTGATTTATTGGAGCTTAGATTATAGGTTCATGGTCCCCAATTCACCTCTATACTACGCAGTCTAGGGTGTAAATATTTCAGGACATGAGAAAATGACTGACTTGTAAAGGAACTGAGTTAAGTACATAATTATGAGATAATTATGTGTGATTAATTAACTGAATTATATATATAACTTTTAGAAATTATAAATATAAATAATTATCGATTATTTTTTCAATTATCAATAATGAGACAGAATATCTAATTTATGAAAGTAGATAATTAAATTATTATTAGATAATAATTTGAATAAACTAAATATGTTATTTGTGAAATAACAGATAATTTATTTGATAGGGATAATCATATATGTTAATTTTAAATTAACTGATATCTAAATATTTATCTGATTAAATTAAATATTTAATTTGTAGTAGTTGCCACGTGCGATCAATGATTGGAAATCATAGATGATCATGGATTACGTAGTGCCATGTGGCACTACAATAGTAGGCATGTAACATTGCAGTGCCATACGGCACTGTAGTGTGGTGTAACACACAGTGTTGCGAGGCACTGTGATGCTTAACGCCAATTGCAATGTTGTGTGGCACTACAGTTGTGCACTGTTATATAGTGGTTCCCACTGTATTGGACAATTTGAAATTAAATATTATTATTTTAATTTTAATTATCTCTAAATATTTGATGTGTCATTATCTAAAATATATACACATATTATTCTAATGGCATAGAGAGATAGCTCAGTTTACCAGTTCATCAATCAAGAATTGAATTGAGAACACAGTTAGAGTTAAAGAATTTTTTCTTTGTGACTAAAAGTAAATCAAATCTCTAAAAGAATAATTATCGTGTTCTTTTAGAGAATCGTCTCACAAAATTCATTATCAGTAAATCTCTAGATCTCATGTGTTAGGTACAACTAGAGAAAAAAGTATCTTGCAATATTCTACGTGCCCACACACATCCTAGTGTGTTGAGAATTGACTTAGAAGATCTTGGTGTGGATCTCAGAATCTATTGATCGTTAGAACAGTTTTGTGAGACGGAGGATCGATCAGTTTTGCAAAAACGCTAGATATAGACTACAAGAGGTATATGATTCATAACATTGTATGTTATAGATTTAATGTACAAATATATAACGGATCCTCATTGAAAAGAGTTTTCAATAAAAGATTTATTTTTAGAAATCATTGCGCCGCGTCTGTTTTTCTTTTTATCGAAAAATATTTGTTTTTATTAAAAAAAATTAACACCTTCGTTGCGCCTGCGCCGTGTTTTCAACATAATGCATCATCAATAATTAATTATGTCTCACCAGGTAGTATAATGTTGACTTTGACGGAGCATTCAATCAATTCCGCAGTGCTAGATATTATATTTACTATTGTTTCTTCTAATGTCAAATGAGTTTATGCACTATCTATCTAACATACATCTTGAACATTAATTTTTTATTCCATCTAGTAATCTGTAAAAGTAATATTTATTCGTTAACAAAGGAAATAATAAACTTCTATTTATGAAGAAACTATAAAATAATTTTTTATAGTCTTGTTATTGAAAGCAATTAGAGAGACCAACAAAATAAAATGATAAATGCATGCTTAAACAATGTGTGCATGATTTATAACATTATCTACGATCTCTGTAGACTGCTTGAGAAAATCAGAAACATCTAAGTGGGTCAGCCACTGAATTATTATGATCAGCGAAATTCATTTCAATCCCTTTCCCTTTTTTTCGTAGAAGCTGTTGGATCAGTGGTTTTAAAATTAAAGAAAAATAAGTTTGAACCACGAACGGTTCGTGGATGAAATATTAATTTTTTTTCTAAAATTTATTTAATCGAATTGAATAATTAAAAACCAAAACAATATCGATCATGTATATAAGATAATGAAATGAATAGAAAAAGGTTGAAACGATTTTCACCTTTACGATGTATCAGAGATTTTCTGAATTGGTGGAATCCTTGTATTCGTTCTTCATGTTCTTCAAACTTCAAGATCCAAATATTTAAGCTTGATCTTCAAAAACCAAAATCCAAGTACGATTTTCAAGAATCAATTTCTCAACATTTTTTCACACCAATAACCGCATGTTAATTTCAGAAATATATCTCGTGAGATTGTTTAAGAACTGAGTGTGAGCTCTCAAAACGATTGAATAAGAAAAATCAAAATTTTCTTCTTTCAATTTGAAATTCGGTGGCAACATGTGAGGGGGGAAGAAAACGTTTTTTCTCTCTCTGTGTAATTACACACTATATTGATCAATATCAATTACTACGCTCTAGATTTGTGTTGTATCTAATACAATTTCATTGTGTGGCGATCAAATTACTATCACATATATATAGTTATTAATTATAGAAATTTGTAAACATACCCATATATTTCAAATTTCTGAAAATTATCCCCAAAATAACCACCATGGCCGAATTTTGTATATATCCTCTTAGAATTTGTGTTGTATCGAAATTCATCAATCCAATTGATAAATCCAATTCATCTCTATCAATTAATTAATTAATTTTTATTTATCTCATATTAGAAAATAATAAATTTATTAATTTTAATATAATTAATCACACTTAATTTATTAAGTGACAACACCCATAACATATGAGTGTAGAAAATACACCTTGGTACCAAAATACATTTTGGTCCAACTGATATCGTTTCTTCTATTCCTGTTCACATGAACTATTCTTGAAACCGAATAGACCCACATGAATAAAACTATATGATTCAAATATCATGTAAATTTATCTTTATAAATTCCCGACCTTTTAATCCTGACATCGCATGACTCTATTATAGGTTCGATACTGAATCAACTCTCGATTCATGCGCGTTACATTTTCTGTTGGTACAAATAAACTTTTTCATTTCACGGTCCACATAATATTTAACATATTACCCATCGTGAATATCAGTAACAAGAGAGGGGATGTAAAATTATCATTTTACCCCTCTTGTTATTATTTTCTTAACTCATTTATTGACTGTGAATAAGAAAGACATAATAGTGAATTGTCTCATATAATTCATAAGTCTTAATCAATGACTCAATTCATTGAATACCAAGCCCAGTTTGTTTATTCACACACCCATCAATAAAGCATAAGGTGATATTGTTACTTTCACAATCTAACCACGAATTTTCATATATGTGAATCACGTAACTCCAAAATAGTTGAATTACGATCCCAACAGTCAAGATATTGTCCGCCAATTTGAACTCACCCATTTGACATATCAAATATCGCAAGTAACAAATTCAAGCTATGTATTCACCTTAGGATATGGTAATTACAAAAATACCCTTAAAGTGTAACAATTAGATTTAGAGCCAAGTAAATGGTTTTTACTCTAAACTAATTTGTTACCAGTCTATTCAACATGTTCCATAACATGTCTAGGTTAACCATTTGAGTATTTAGTTATTTCTCAGACATTTTATAT
Organism: Datisca glomerata; assembly: GCA_003255025.1. NCBI lineage: Eukaryota > Viridiplantae > Streptophyta > Magnoliopsida > Cucurbitales > Datiscaceae > Datisca > Datisca glomerata. Next base: position 49,821 of record QANY01002723.1, read on the forward strand.
TACTGAATTTAATGAATAAATAAAAAATTTTCAACAGAAGCTTGATATAAGTCAGTCAAATGCTTAGGCGTGCGGCATGTATGTGACCAATGACCTTTCGTACCACACCTATAACAAACTTTTTCATAATTATTGAAAGGCTTATTCTGTGAGCCCTTTCTTTTTTCATGGTTTTCATCCATCTGGTGGTATAATGTGATTTTCTTATTTTGATAACCATATAATTTACTATTATGATTATGACCACAACGGTGTCGATTACTTCGACAGTGACCTCATCCACACCCACGCCCACTCCCACGATTACTAGATGATGTAGCATTTACTTATGGAAATGGTGTTGAGCCAGTTGGGTGAGATTGATGGTTTTTCATCAAAAGCTCATTATTTTGCTCAGTAACAAGTAAGGAAGAGATTAACTCAGAGTATTTCTTAAACCCACGCTCTCAATATTACTGCTGCAAGAGCACATTTGATGCATGAAAGGTAGAATATGTTTTCTCTAACATATCTTCTTCAGTGACAATTTCACCATATAATTTTAATTGTGAGCTAATTCTGAATAATGCTTAGTTATATTCACTAATTGATTTGTGATCTTGCAACCTCATGTGCATCCACTTATAATGAACCTTTGGAAGTATTACCATTTTCTGATTGTCATATCTATCCTTTAAACTCTTCCAGAGATTAAATAGATTTTTTACGGTGAGATATTTAGTTTTCAATCGTTCATGTAAATGGTGGTGGAGAAATATCATAAATTTTGCTCGATCCTGCAGGGATGCTAGTTTTCCTTCTTTAATTGTATTCCCTAGATTCATGGCATTAAGGTGAATTTTCGCATCAAGAGTCCATGATAAATAATTTTTGCTCGAAATGTCGAGAGTAATGAATTCGAGTTTTGTAAGATTTGACATTTCTAGATCACTAATAATTGCATGACAAAATAATAACATAGTTAGAATAAATAGATAGAAACATGAATGTAATAATACATTAAAATATAACATTAGATGATTATAAGGATAAATCATAAATGAATAAATTTAAATATATCAATAAATATTAAAATGCTATAGTAAATCAATTCTTATTTAAAAACATTTATTTAAGAACAACAAATGAATAACAACATAAACATATACCATAAAATATCTAATTTGGAGTTTTCTCTAATATTCAATTTTATATTCTTTTATAAATATTTTATAACTTGTACTACTAACATAAAAAAAATTTAGTGTAAGGTATTATCTTATGTGTCATTGATAGGTTACACCAAATTTAAGAAAAAATAATTTTATTTTAAATCTTGAACAGGAAAATTATCTATCAATTGATAGAAGAACATGTTAAACAATCTAATTGGAATAGAAATTAACAAACTATATTTTTTTAGACAAATATATTAAACATCTATTTTATAATAAGTTCCCAATTGTCATTATGAACATAAATGAGAATATGTTACGTAACAACACAAAGAATTCTAAAATATATTTAATTGGTAACTAATTCTAGATGAATACTTATAAACTACATTTTATAAGACATATCTAGTTACCAAGCATAAAATAAAATAAGATCATTATCTAATATTTGAGAGAACATTAAAATATAATAGAATAATTAGCAATAAAATTTTTACCTTAACAACAAATTATGATTAAAGCTTTGTGTTGATAACGTATTATAAATGATAAGATGAATCAAGAATGCAAGAAATAAAATAGCATAAAATAAAGAAGAAGAAGAAGAAGAAGAAGAAGAAGAAGAAGAAGAAGAAGAAGAAGAAGAAGAAGAAGAAGAAGAAGATGATGATGATGATGATGACGATGATGATGATGATGACGATGATGATGATGATGATGACGATGATGATGATGATGAGAGAACCAATTGTTTCTCCTGATTTTATTCATGGGTAATCTCTTGCTTTTATAGACAACATAAGAAAAACATATAAGAATGCAACTTACAATATTTATTTGGGAGTTTTACTTCTAATGTAAATGAGAGAGTTAATAATAAAAGAGTTAAGAGTGGGGAGACTTAGAGAAGTTGAGAGTAAAAAATAATGACCTCTAACTTATGTATTTGCAACAATAATAACTTTTATTAACATTAATTTATATGGTATAAATTCTCTTTGAAAAAAGCATTTGAGCCTTAAATTGAATTTAATGAAAAGAATGGAATTTTAGGAATTTTAATGAAATAATTAGACATAATGGTCAAGAAAAGGTTTTCTAAAATGTATGCTTTTAATAGTAGTATAAGCCAAGGAGAGTAGACAAGACAAAGCACTCTGAAGCTCACCATAAATCATATAACTTAAATTTTCATATGTAAAGATTCTGTTTGTCCATATGTATTTTTTGAATTTGTAAACATTACATGTATAAAACTTTGTATAAAGATGAAGGAGCATTTTAACTAGTGTTATATAAAAAGTCGTTGCATGTCTTTCTAAAATAAAAATGCTACAAAGTGTAAGTTTCTCTTTCTATTAAAAATGATTGAAAGATAAAACAACAGTGGTTAGATGGATTAGTTGATATCGTTTAGTCTTCATACTTAGATCATTGTTTCGAGTCGCCTTATATCAAATTCCCATAAAATTTGTAAGTTTAAGAAAAAAAATTAAAATGCAAATCATATATATATTTAAGTTAGAGTATGAACATTACAAATTCTATCAAGTGTCACATAACTAACTCTAATATTAAGTCCAATATCACATTCTCAATTCTTACATTAAGTCAAGTGCCACATATTTAATTCTTTATATATAACATGTTAAATGAAGGATATAATAATTAAATGATGACTATGTGTAATAAATTAAAAATTGGAGACCTCTCTATGACAAAGAATATATTAGGGACTTTTGAATTTCCTATTTGAAATTATCTTAACCCCATGCTTTTGATATTTTCCATTGTTTTAAATTGCATTTAAATATGATTCTAATTATTAAAACTATTATGTCTCTCTTTTTAGCCAAAAACTTTTATTTCTTTCAAAAATCGATGTAAAGCTTCTTTTTTCATAAAGGTAAATATTTTTTTCATAAAAGCAAAGTAATTATATACATAATATTTACTAAATAAAATAAATTATCATCCACATCTCTAATTTTCATATATAAAGTTCAATTATATTACTGTTGTTGTTCATATTATACTTACAATTTTTATTATTCTATTATCAATAATTGTGCTCATTTATGGTTTTTACTTTTTTATATGATTTATTAAAACCTCTCTCTTGGATCCAATTCCTTTCCAACTCTTCAATTTCCTCTTCTAATAATCTTACTAGCCATTACGTTACGTTATTGATGGATTAGCAATAAACTGAATTAAAATATCGTTAAAAAATGAAGAATAAATGAGTACATGAAAAGATGTTAGATGGCTTTAACAAGATAATGAAACGAGAAACGAGAAGCTGAAATCTATTATATTGTTATTTGTCTATGAGAAAATCAATCATCTCTATTTATCAATCACTTTGCAGTTCCGAAATTTCTGGAACAAATGGATCATGGCACGCGCAAGTCAACTTTCGGAGTGCATAACTTTTGATTCGGGTGGAACCATATGAACCGTAAGATATCAAATCGAAGTTTATCCAGAGATCTAGTTTCGGGTCCAAAAAGTAATGTTTTAAGCACTTCCGGAGGCCCGGAAGTTGCTTCGATCATAATTTTGGACTTTTTCATAATATCTATCTCTTTTAATTTTAGAATTTTTTAGAGCGGTATAAATTCATCTTATTCGGTTGTTTTAGACAGTTTTGATATTTTTAATGAGAAATCATTCTCTTTTTATTTCTAATTGTTGGTATTCTTGCGAATCAACGAAATTGTTGCCTAAATCCTTATAATCTTAGGATTTAACAGATTTTGAAAGATCGATTGCAAAAAATCGTGCATGATTTTTGTTAGGATTTTATTAAGGCGTCTTATTATTAATTTATATATATTTCTAACACAATGTATTCTGCTTATCAAGAACTATCTATAGTATTTAATTATTGGCTTCATCCTATTTTTAATTTGTATCACTTTTTATGCTTAATTCGATTTCTTTGTTGCAACTCTCTGTTTTTTTTTTGCCTTCACCTTATACTTTTGAAAACCTATGTACATGGGTGATGTGATCCTTTATTATCACTGCCAAAATGCACTGGAAAAATTCCTCTGTAAGTAATTTGATTCAAATTCTTGACTCTTATTATAATTATAATTTTTCTTAGTTATTAATTATTCACTAATATAGATCACATATGTTTGGACAAATTTCAATAGGAATATTTTATGAAAGAGAAATTATTACAATTATTTGTTTTGCTATAATATAGTTGTTATCCAAATATAAATATTTGTTTTAATATTTAAAATATATATATATATATATATTTTAATTTAGTATAAATCATTGCATGGGCATTCAACTAGTTGTACACCTGTAATTTGCGTAATTAGCACCTACATGTTTTTTATATTTGTATACCCGTATACTTTAGGATTATACAGTGCAACTGCAAAAAAAATGCACCTCAAGCTATATAAAAGAACTGAGAAAGAAAACATAGATCTCATTCATCTTTATTTGCTTAAAATTATTAATTAATCAAGAAAAGAAACTGCTTGTTTCACTTCACAAACTGTCTTCTCATTCTTTCCCTCACTAATAGAAATCAATCTCCATTGGTACTATTACCACCACTCCTCCTGCTTCCCGTTGTATTTTTCAGTATCTACAAATCAGAACGATAAAAAATTAGAATTTTTATTTAACACGATATATCGACAAGATGAACTTACAGTAACAGTATTTTCTCCCATTTCCCCACTCTTGCAGATCCAACCAACTTGTAAAACAATAACATAGTCAAAGGAAGCAATCTCACTTGCAGTGGACCAGACCATGAAAATGAAAGATAGCAACGCTGCTAAAAATGCTTGCTTTTTGCACAACTAATATAGGGATCAACTGGTCCGCTTAATACCACCAACCTTATGCCTCCCTAACAAAGCAACTACCACGCCATGTGAGATGGTAATTACATATTGATCAGGAGCGTGAGTGTTTACAATCAGCTTGAACATGCAGCTAAGTGAGGTAAACTAAGAATGGAAAAATAGGTATCAACTCACGCTTGTAAAACTCAGCAAGTTATTCACATTCATTAGTGTCAATCGAAAAAAGGACCAAATGAATAAGTGAGCTTACAGATAATGATTTAACGAAGATATCATGATAAAATTATCATGATGTCATGCAATATGCAGAAAGTACGGATGGGATGGATTCACATACATGTCTAAGCATCTGATTTTCGTTCTGTAAAGTGGAAACTCTCTCTTCTAGCTCCGAATTGTTCTTCTCCAAATCTTTCACCCTTGTTTGGATATCATTCAAGTAAACCTTTTTCCTCTCCCTTGCTTGCTGTGCTGAAACTCTGTTTCTCAATAATCTTTTGTTTTTTTTTTTTTTTTTTGGGGGGGGGGGGGACATAAGACAACAATCTATCACCAAATTGCCAGACACCCCATGAAAACAGCTAAAAACAGGAAAAGCGACAACGACAAGAACCGGTTCCGCTTACCGTTTGAGTCTTTTGCTTTCTTTGTCAGCTGCGTTTCGTCCTCTCTTCCTTGGACCTTCCCCTGAGGCTTGAGACCGGTTTAGACCGGTCAACGAACTAGTGTCTCTGCCGGAGACCGATGTAGTAGCATATTCGCCGCCAAATTCTGGCACTCTGCTAATCTCCTCATCACTCTCTGCATAAGTAATTTTCTCAACTCAGAACAAAATTAAGAATAGCAAGGGAGGTATATATGGGTATCCAGGATGAATTAAGTTAGTAACAAAGACAAGGTAGATGGTTTTGATTTTGTTTAATACAATTTTGTTATGTGGATATTAGCGAACCTTCTTTTTCTTCAAGGTGAAGAACAGAGCTTGAGGATCTTTCACTGGAACTAGCTGCGATTGAACTCGTTGCTTGCTCTTGCAATTCCATTACGAATTACATCACAGAGAGAGGGAGAGGGAGAGACAGAGAGGAAGAGACTTTTTGTTGACTCTATTCATAGTAATGAAGGCCGTTAATCTTCTGTTACATCCGACGGCTTTCAAGGTGTGAGCGTGGAGCGACAGAAGCCATTAGAGATAAGGTGCCTCTAATAGTATCACTATCAGTCAGGACTCCTGACTCGGGGACCGTGTACTTTCCCTGAACCGTCGACTTTGGATTTGGATGGATGGATGAATGCTGTAATGGAAATAGTGTCGAAAGCAAACTAAGCGGTGTTTTTGAAACTCATTCTATAATCTATTAAATTATATTAACGTGCGTTATATATTTTATAATAGTTTAATATGTATAATATTTTTATATTTAATATTATTTATAGTATATGAAAATATTAAAGTGATGATAAACTATTAAAATTTGATTGATTATTTCTTTATATTAAAATATGTGCATGTGAGAACAAAAATAAAATATTTTTTTTATAAAAAGTATGATTAAAATATTATATTTTATAAAAAATAATAAACACAATAATCTCTTAATTAATCAATATTAATATATATAAGAATAATTAAAATATTATTATTTATTTTTATTAAGTGAACACGTTATATATATATATAAGTATACGTGTTAATCAATCACATTTGAATACATCAAATGATATATGGTACGTTAGAATGAGAAATAACTTAGATAAATTCATTGACAAAATGTTTTTATTCTCATGTGACTTTTAATGTATTATTATTCAAGATGTCTCATAGATATATGTGATTCTTTTTTTTTTTGTAAATTAAAATATATTAACCAAAATGATACTCACACAATTACAAGAGGCAAACCCTAAGAAAAATAATATTTACAAGTAAAGAAAAACCTATAGTCCTAATACCTCGGTCAACCATAGTCAACACCAAAAGGAAGCAGCTTGGACATGACCAAGAAGTTCAATAGATGTCTAGCTCTATGAGAAACCTTTATAGATAGACCCTTACAAAATATAAGGTCAACACCAAAACATAAATTAAATACCTAGCCAAGTCCACGTGGCAAGCAGCAACATATCTACATACTTTTATAAAATAGGCTCTAAGATTATAAAATAACTCGAAAGCAAATAAACCAAAGTAAACTCGCCCCACAGTCACCACAAATTAGTTTATAAGTACCTACATGCAGTCAGTTGAGACACAAAATATCCAACATATCAAGTCATGATTGCAATGGGTCTTTATAACATAGGACTCCCAACTTACAAAATGTAACTATAGCTAAATCAAACGTAGAAAGCAAAACAATAAAATGACCTAGCTAGTAAATTCCTTTATAGGACAAGCCTTACAATTACAAAAAACCCATATCATGGGTTAAAGGGGAAGAGGGTGGAGCTCTTATAAATAGAGCTTATAAAATAAATAGTAATACCATAAAATCAAGCAATATCCAAAATGTTGGGGTCTAAACCCCATTTCTCAACCAAGTTGGTACCAATGGTGTCCTCCTTGAAACACTTTGCATGAAAAAACATGCCTCTCGAATTATTTGAGATTAGCTTTACAATTACTATTTTGTCCCTTAGCCTGCCCTCGAACACTTTAGGATTTCTTTCTTTCCAAATGTAGTACACACAAGAAGAGAAGTCAACTCTAAGTAAATATGCCCTCAAAATTTTCCCTTACTCCACACTAATAGCCAAAAAATCATTTGGGTCCAATTTGAAGCTTTACAGGTCAGTTCACACTATTCCATTAAGGATCTTCACACCTATAACATAATCACACTCAATGGACAAATGAGAATTGGATTCAGCATAGCCCACACATAAGGTACAGTTAAGCAAATCCTCCAACTTAAGGCTGATTCCATTGTGTAATTATATCTTTAGTGGCCAACTTGTTGAGAATGGCCAAGAAAAGATAAAACTACACCTTGAAACATTAAATTTGAACCAAATTAATCTTGCCCATCTTAATTTTTCCCTATGTTGTACCAAGGCTCTATAGGTATGACCTGAGGAGGAAGAACCATTGAGGCTTGCAGTCTAGGTCCAAGAACCATGTAAAGTAGCTTGAGGGGGAGACAAGATGGTACCTCTAATTTTCAAGAGCTCACCAGATCTAGAAGTAGGCCAAAACCAATGTCCATTATGAATAATATCATTAACTCTGGTGTCTAAATACCAACTAGTGACAGATAGGATTCTCTGACCAAATCTTGTGAACAAAGTCTATAAAGGATGTCAAGGTTCAGTCAACAGTTTAATTTCTTTATCATTATCCACATAGGCTTTGCAGAAAGGAAAAAATTTACTCATTTGTTTAAGAAGCTTCCTCCCACCCATGATGAATTAGAAGTGGTATGAACAATGAAAATGGAGCTCTTCTTGGATTAGATACACTTGGCACCAATTCTTTCACAGGGAGTGTTTTGAGAGCAAGACTAAGAATCACAGGTATTTTGCAACTGCCACTTCATTAGACAAGATTAAATCCCTAAGCCCCAAACTCCCTTGGGTCTTGTCACATCAAACATCATCCCCCACAGCATGCTTGGTTTCATTTTCATTCCACAGGAAGTTTCTAAGCATGTTTTGTACTTTATTGCCCACTTTCTTTGGTAAAATAAATAAACCAACTCAAAATGGGAACATGACCAAACAGTGTTGATCTAATAAGTTGAAGCCTACCATCATAAAACAGGTAATTAGAGTCCCAAGACCTTATTCTTTCGGTAATTCTCTCCACCAGAGTATCACAATCAGCTTTGTAGAATTTAGTGGTGATTAAATGCATCCTTAAATATCTCATAGGCAGGTGGCCCTCAGGGAAACCTACTATAGATTGAATACCCATAATATCTTCCTCTTGAACCCCTAACAAGAAGATATGGCTCTTCTGGATGTTGGGCTGAAGACCAGCCATAGCGTGAAAAATCTTCAAAGTCTTCTTGATGATCTGAACTGACTTCCTGGTCTCCTTACATAACAATAAGAGGTCATCAGCAAAGCAAAGGTTCTCCTTGATGATATGTGCGATTCTTAACTTATAATATATGATCTATATTTGTTGAACTTGTTTAATAATTTTAATCTACTCATTTTCGTTACTTGTTATTAGTGGACATCAATCTTTTTTAAAGTTAGTCTACCTATTCAAACCAAAATATCACGTATTCAATTAAGTCTTTTAAAATTATTTTTTTTAGTCTAAGAGTGTAATAAAAAGAATGTAAATTTAATTTAAGATAACTTGTTGAGAGTAATTAATTAATAATATTGTTGATATTTATGAAAAATAAATACTTAAAATTATTTATTGGGTTAATATCTTGATGGCATTTAAGAAAATTTAAGATTCATGCTTAGACAAAATTGTCCAAAAATGATTTCTCATTGTCTTGTCACTTTTAATATATTATAGATTTAATCATATTTTAAAGATATTAAAGTAACGGGATTTAAAAAAAAGGTGTACACGTAATATTAAATAACTATGACACGTTTACCAAATTATGGGATTTAGAATATCAAATTTTGTATTTATTAACTCATGAATTCATGACTTGAATTAGGTTGAATAGATGATTACTGACCTTGGAGGAAACAATAATGTTATTGTTTGTACAATATTTATAAATTGCAATATTTTTTTCACATGTGATTATTTTAAATTATATTAACGTAATCTGTAACATCTATAAAAATATCAAAATTTGAGAATATATTTTTGGATATATTAATCCAAAATGTTCTTTTATCTTACCCAAATTACTCTTTAGATAGTACATACACGACATGTCTCTATTTGTTGCCTATTTTTTTTATTAATATTGCAATAGACGTATTTCTTTTAAAATTACATTAATACGTGATTTCATTCAATTGATGTGGATGACTTAAATAATTAGTATATGCCAATGATATTAATTTCTCATTTATTTTGACCTTTATAGTCTAACCACATTTCTCCAAATTTTCTATGCTATTACACTTTTATTCTCACGAGCTATAAGTTTTGTATAACCAACTCCTAACATATCTATATCAAGAAGTGCTTTGCCCTAGTAAAGCAATAGTTATATTGGAAAACTACTTGACTTGCTATTTGAATTTGGTAAAATTTAAGCTTCAGCAAAGTACTAGGATTATGACGATCAAGTCGTCATAATACTTTGACAGAATAATGGTAAGCGAGAGAGGAGTGAATGTTGTTTTATGCGGATGGCATCATCTAATTATAGAGGTTTAGAGATAGAATCTTAGTTTATCTCCAAATATCTTTTTTCAATTTGAATGGATAGATATTCTAGGTAAATACCCTCCATTTATGGTTAGTCATTTATTACAGGAGTTTGCCAAAATCATTGATTGGCGGGAGCTTGGGATGAACCTGGACCATTATGGCTGGCCTCAATCTCGATCTTGGATGAAGGACCCTTCTCGCCTGGGTCGGCTTCCCTTCTCGGGCGTGGTCATTCGATCTACGATGACGGTGGAGACGTCATAGACGTCTTGGCCTCACTCTGTGGTTCAATCGGAGGCTTAGGCCTTGTTATGCTTAATAAGGTGTGCAACATGGTTGAGACTATGTATAGGGTGGTGACCTCTTGAGCCTTATCTTAAATAGCATCTTGAGACTTGAACGTGTTCATCGCATGAGTTATCTAATTGGGTCACTCATTAAGAATTCTTGAGCCACTCATTAGGAGTTCTTGGGCACTTGATGGAGTTTGTCCTGGATATGTGAGGCGAGACAAGTATGGAGAAATTACAAAAGGATATTAATTAAATCTGGTGAAATGAGAAATTACAAAAGGATATTAATTAAATCTAGTGAAATGAAAGAGTAGATACATGTCGTTGATACATCTCAACCATCCACCTTTAAAAAAACACTATCTAAAGTAAATTTTGACGTAAGGTGGGTCCAAATGAGTGACTCACACGTTCATTTATGAAAATTAGTTAATTTTTACGTTGAACGTGTTCAACAAAAGCTAATGCTTAATTATTTAAGTAAATAATTTTTATAATTAAAAGAAAATATATGATTAATAGGATAGCTTAATGAGTGTAGTAGCTTATGAGCATCTATTAGTATAGATTATCATTTTTATTTATTGAACTAAAATGTGGTTTTATGCCATCACAACGAATTTGTACCATATAGTTTTTATGAATAAATCATTCTTAAACCACCTTCAAATCCAAATTTGTTTACACGTAAATACCAGATTCAACATCCAATCCCTTAAGTAAACGTGTTCTAGGAGTACTTACTTCCATTATCGGAAGATAATTATCAGTTTTTAAAAAATATTTTACATAAAAAATGATTTTTATGTAGGGGTGTGCAACCGATTCGAAATACACGTCCTGCCTCGAATCAAATGAAATGGGACAAGATTTTTACTCTTGGCGAGACGGGACATGAGGAAAATATTTTTGTCCCGACTTGTCCCTTCCCGTCCCGTTTATTTATAAATAGTCCAATTTTTTTATTTTTCTTCAATTTGATCCTTATTTTTCTTCAATTTTAACACTCATTTTTTCACTTTTAACCTTAATTTTTTTAAAATTTTTTAACCCTTTAATCTTTTAAACTTTAAACTAATTTTTTAATTTTTAGCCCTTAATTTTTTACCCAAAATACTCGTCACGAACCTCGTCCCACTCGGTTTTTTTCCTCAACAAGTGACGGGACAGGACCGAAAAAAATTAGTCTCGTCCAATCGCATGCCATGACACCCCTATATCTATGGGACCATGTTGAGGGTAGGGGGAAGGTTGACGAGTGATAGGGGTGTTCAAATGTATCATGAACTGATAGAACTGAACCGAACTGAACATGTTCAGTTCGGCCAGTTCTTTATATGTATTTGGTTCGGGAAAATGGAGAACCGATATTTCGGTTCAGTTCAGAATTTTGATGGTTTTTTAGCCGAACCGAAATATTAAATTTATATTATTTTTTATCTTTTATATATAATTTCATATAAAATCGAACTGAAACAAAACTTTGATTTTATATTATTGTTTTCTCAATAATATCATTTAAAAATTATTTACAAAATTATTTTTAATTAATAATATCAAACCGAAACTCACGTTTTGACGGTTCTTTTGACATGAACGGTTCGGTTCGGCTCAATTTTTCGTTAAAAAACTGACCGAACTAAACTTTGAATACCTCTAACGAGTGATATTGCATTTTTCATGAGACCATTATGATATCATATTATAGAAATTAAATTTATTTACATCTTTTGAGATGTTTCATAATTACACAACTCCTTGTTTGAGAAATAAGCACTTACACCCTTTCACTCTGTCCAAAAGTGATTATGTTAAACCCCTCAACAGTGCACATAGTTGAAAAATATACACTTACCCCTTTCTTCTTGGCTAGTAGGTAAAAAAGAAAGTTTCAAGAGCGAGCTGACAACAATTGAGGTAGAAATAAATTCTTGCACTCAGCTTTGCCGAAAAGGGGTCTTGTTGAATCCCTTAACAGTGCCCACAGACGAAAATGGCTTGAGAAAGAACGAATTTTGTAAAATCACTAAAGTCCCCAACCTACGTACATAAAAGTTTCAATGTGCATGTAACGCACAACAATGTCCCATAGTTTATCAGTTTCCTAGATGGAAATCATATAAGATAAAATTCCAATATTAGAAAAAAAATATCCAAATTTTACGTTATTTTACCCGAAAAATGATTACAAAACTTTCAGTAACTCACTTGAGACATAATGAAATTTGACCAAATTTATTGAATTAGCCCACATCCAAGGCGTGAGAAGAAAAAACAAAATAAGCAAGCTAAATGAAATAACGTGAAAAAAAAACCTGTATTATTTATTTATTTCAGAGATTACGTTACAAAGATGAGTGTTTATGTCTATTCCTCAAATAAGAGTGAGCCAAGTGTAATTATGAGAGAAGATATCTTGTTACCTTTAATTGAGATTACATGATTGTAGCTAAATTCTTGAATATTAGCAATCACTTATTAATGAACAACCGCCATCAAAGAAGGTAAAGAACAATGTAAATCAATTTGAATTCATTTATGACTACAATTCGGATGAACAAATTAAATGAAATTAAACAACTAAACGACAGGACAATTATCAAATGTTCGATAAAGAGAAGCTATGGCTGATTGGTTGTAGGCTTAGATTTCTTGTCTTTCCCAAGAACACCAGAGAGTCTTTTCAAGAACCTGCCTTCAGAAGGAAGTTCGTTAATGGTGAAGGATGACAAGCTACGAGGGCAAGGAGGAGTGGCATCAGAGTCAATCCGATCAATGGTCCTAATGGCAGTGGTACTCTGGCTAGGCCTCAGCTCTCTATAATCTGCCTTACCATTTTCATTTTGTAGCATTTGATACAATTCCTCTGACAAATATTTTTCATCCCATACTAACCCTGACGAACCCTCCCTCCTGAATGATACTGTTGACCTCTGCAGCGTTGCCATTCCCTCTCTCTCTAGCCTTTCTCTTTCTATGATATGGAAGGAGGATGAGAAACAATGGTAAGAACAGTGAAGGGGTTGAGTTGGTATATATTGATGGTGGAGAAGAAAAAAAAATCGAGGAGGAATAAGAGAAGAATGTCATAAGATGGAATCCAGGTAGAAACAGTTTTGAACTGTTCTTTTGTTTGAAAATTTTATAATAAAGTGAAACAAGATTCGACTCAAAATCTGATTCACAATGTTATATTTTACAATATAAATTTTGAATACAAAAACAAAAGTACTGCAGTTTCTTAAATTATACAATATTTATGGTAATTGAGGTTATCCTGGAAATTGTCTCTAGTGTAGAAAACCATGGTCAAAGTCCAAAGCCATTTTCTTTATAAATTAAAAGAAAATGGACAATTTTTTTTTCAAATGCAAAAAAACACTCATTAGTCCTAAAAGCACACGGAGCTGTCTAGATTTTGAGTGCCCTGTCATGTGTGCTGTGTGCATAGCATGCTACGGTTCTTCCCCACCTCAAGATTCTAATTTCCAAATCACAGCCACAAAGCACTAGACAATACTGTATTGAACATAGCAAAAGTAATACATTGTTTTGTTCCTTTTGTTCAATAAAATTAAACATTTTTGGGAACAGACCGATGATATGGAAGCTGTTGGTCAGGAACATTATCTTCAGCCCGTTTGTCTTCAAACCATTTGACAACTCTTTTGCGAGGCAGGTTTGTCACTTGCACGATACTGCTGATCATGGTATTCTGGACGGTTTGTTGATAGAAATCATAGTAAGAATATATAGTTGAGCAAAATAAATCATATTTACGAAGGACTCAAATTTCGTCAAACTCAACCAAAAGAATAAGGCCAATAACAATAAAACCTCACAAATATGCATACGATAATTTATTAAACTATTGAAATTGAAATCATCCTCCTCACTTATGCATAAAACAGTTTTAACACATCTTCACCTTTTGTTCAATTAAAAATAAAACACTCACCATATGCATATAATAATTCTTGAACCATTAAAAATTGAAATCATCATCATCACTTAGCCACTTATCCAGTAAAACAGTTTCAACTATAACCCCTTTTTATAAATTGTCTTTTTCTGTATAGAAATACACATTTAGGTTGGAAAAGGTGAAAAAGAAACAGTGGTTTAGAAATACATAACTGCTCCTCCGTCAAATAACTTAGATGATACCACGAATTGCTCAACAATCTTATGATATCAGCCTCAGGTATTTCAAAGGATGAAATAAATTTGGAACAGTTACTTTGACCTTGTTCTAATCTAAGCCAGAGGATCCAAAATTCTTTGACAGATAACAAGAAAATGAAAATTGTCTCACGCGTGTCAAGTTATTCCCAATGTACAACAGGCATTACCAACGCATAGAAAAGTTTGCTTACAGTGGGGCGCTTTGTTCTTCTGTATACTCTATCAAGGGTTTCCAGTTGAACCTTTTTTAGTCTCTTTTGAGCAGTCCAGCTATGTAGCTTGACATGAACAGGCACTTTCACCGTTGTTGCCACTTCTGCAATATCTCCATCTACATCTGTTTTTTCATCAACTGTTTCAACAGGCGTACTGGTTTCTATAACTGATACTATCGGTGTAGGTTCATCTGGCAGAGTAGCACTCATCAACAGAAGACTTGGAGGAGGATCACGAAGCAACTTAAGAACAACAGCTCTATCTAGACAAAGCTCAGCAGAAAGACTTCTAATCTGCGGAGAGAAAATTTAGCGAATAAGAAAGGCTACAACAGGCAAATAACTGTTGAATATAAGGATGTTTTCTTTGTTTATTTGTTTAAGTTTAGGGATTGTTTAGTAATTGCTCTTATTGCTTTTCTTCTTCTTTGGGTATAAATACCCCATTGTATCTAGACTTGTGTTAACTCAATACATTATTTCTCCTACTTTTTTCTATTTGGTATCAGAGCAAATATAACCCTAACCCTAAACAGCCACCCACCGCTACTGCTGCCCTTGACTGCCACTACCGCCGACCTCCGCCGTCATCCACCACCGCCCGCCCGCCGTCGGCAGCCGACCGCCACCACCGCTACAAACCATTTCTGATGACTTTTTCGGCCACCTTTTTTTCCTTGCCAGCTTCATTTTTTTTTTGAAGTGGTTGGTTGTCCAAGCTAGGGTGCTGATCAAACTAGGGTTTCCCGTGTTTTTCAGGTTGCTGTGGTTGTAAACCACAGTTTGGTCAAGTTTTGGGTGACTTTTTCATGATATAGAAGGTTGTCCGTCGGATTTTTCCTCATCTCTCTGTCGGATTTTTGACACTTTTGTGTTGCTTTCTTGGATTCGAGATGTTTGAATCTTCAGGTTTCGCTATTGCTACTAAGCCATATCTAGATTATCCCGTGTCCGATGGGAGAGTTATTAGTGTCCAGCTGAATGGACACAACTTTGCTGCCCCTCCTACCTCTTTGACCTCAGGTACTCCCACTACTTTTCATGTCCTCTCTGAGACACCTAAATGGGTTTTGGATTACGATGCTAATGATCATATGACGGGTAAGTTGTCCCTATTCTCCGCGTCCTTGGATCCTGCTTATAGCTTTGTGCGTCTAGCAGACGGTTCTATGATTAGTATAAGTGGTATGGGAAGTGTACAACTTTCACCTAATCTTACCATTTCCTCAGTTTTTCATGTTCCTAAATTTGCATTGAACCTATTATCTGTTAGTCATCTTACTTGATCCCTTAACTGTGCTGTCATTTTCTTAGCTGATAGTTGTTTCCTACAGGACCTTATTTCCGGGAGGATTTTTGCCAGGGGATATGAGCGAGACGGACTATACTACTTTGGGGATCCACCACCTCTCCAGCCACCAGATTCAGTGCTACATCCTGCTTCCTCTACTGTTTTTTATTTTCCTGTTTCTTTTTCTGCTAAAGACATATGCCTTTGGCATGCCCGTTTGGGACATGTCAACTTTCAGTACCTATGTCTATTATTTCATTTTAGTTGATGCTTGTAAACATTTTCAATTTAAATGTCAGATTTGCGAACTCTCAAAATATTGTCAAAAACCTTATATTTCTCGCATGCGTAAGTCACCTGCTATGTTTCACTTGATTCACTTTGATGTGTGGGAGGCCTATGTCTGGACATCGTTATTATGTTACTTTTATCGATGACTTCTCTAGGTGTACTCGGGTTTATTAACTTAAGAAAAAGTCTGAGGTCTCGAATGTGCTTAAACAGTTTCTTGCCATGATAAAAACTCAATACAATATTGCAGTGCGTGGCATTAGATCTGATAACGGCTGGGGGGGGGGGGGGNGGGGGGGGTACATTACTAGTGATCTTGTTACTCATTTATCCAACCTTGGTATTCTCCAGCAGCTTACTTGCCCATATACCCTTGAACAAAATGGGGTAGATGCGCGCAAGAATCGTCATCTTATGGGTGTTACTCGATGTCTTCTAAAGGGTATAACTGTTCCTCAATCTTTTTGGGACATGGCTGTTCTGACTGTCACGTATTTGATTAATAGGGTGCCTGGTAGGATCTTGGGGGGGAAGATTCCTTTAGGTGTTCTTCATCCTCAAAAGCCTCTTTTTCCCATTCTTCTTAGAGTTTTTTGTTGCATCTGCTTTGTTTAAGACAAAGGCCCTTCTCGAACAAAGTTGGATGACAAGTCAATTCGGTGTGCTTTTATGGGTTACTCTTCCAAGTCAAAGGGGTATCAATCTTATGATCCTTCCACTCAGCGTTTTCTCAATTCCTTGGATGTGACCTTCTGAGAGGATACCCCCTTCTTTAGCACGCCTGACGTTCGTAGGTCTCATATTTTGCTTGTTGAGGATTGTCCTCGTCATGTTCCTATTATTGATCCTAGTTCCTACCTTTATGGATGTTCCTATTACTCACCCTACTTATATGGATGTTCCTGTTGTCCGTTCCACTGCTTTACCTCCTGTTGCAGGTTCTCCTACTCATGTGTATAATCCTCGCTCTCATCTTCCTATGCGGGATTCCTCATTGAATGAAGGTACTGAGCCCTCCTTCTCTCCTCCCCCTCGACGGTATCCTTTAAGGGATCATCGTCCCCCAGACCGTCTTACCTTAGATTGCTCTACAAATCACCCTACTAAGAACCATATTTCATATAATGCTTTGTCTAGTTCCTTTCAGGGGTTTAATAGTCAGATTGATTTACAGTGATTCCTAGATCTATGGGGAGGCAAAATTAGACTCCCGATGGGTGGCTGCCATGCAAGATGATATGACAGCTTTACAGAATAATCATACTTGGGACTTGGTTGCTCTCCCTGTGGGAGAGAAGACAGTTGGTTATCGTTGGGTGTTCAACCTGAAATATAATGCATAATACGGTTAATCGATACAAAGCTCGTCTAGTAGCCAAAGGCTTTACTCTCATTCCAGGCAAAGATTTTAACGCCACATTTGCCTCGGTTGCTAAACTTACTACCGTTCGACTCATTATCTCTCTTATTGCTTCCCACTCTCGGTCCTTGCATCAGATGGATGTCAAGAATGATTTTCTGAGCGGCGATTTGGATTAAGTGATTTATATGGATCCCCCACCGGGTTTCGGGCTGAGGGAGAGTGTTTCGGGAAAGTTTTTCGTTTGAGAAAATCGTTGCATGGGTTGAAACAGACTCCAAGAGCTTGGTTTGCTCGATTTAGTGAGGTTGTCCTTCGATTAGGGTTTTTTAAATGCCATTTTAATCACGTGTGCTTTATGAAACGAAATTCGACGGGACAATGTGTTATTCTATCAGTTTATGTGATGACATTATCTTAACAGGTGATGACTCTTTAGGCATTGCTAGGGTCAAGAAAGATATCAGTTCAGCGTTTGACATCAAGGATCTGGAGGGTCTGAAATATTTTTTGGGGATTGAGATAGATTATTCAGGAGTGGTATTTCTCTCTCTCAACGGAAGTATGTACATGATCTACTCAGTGACAATGGGATGACAGGATGTAGACCTGCATACACACCTATGGATCCGAACATAAAACTTTTTGCTGAATCTGGTGAACCGTTGACAGATCCGAGTATGTATCATAGGTTGATAGGGAGACTTATTTATCTCACAAACACTCGTCCTAACCTAGCATTTGTTGTAAGCCTTGTGAGTCAGCTTATGCATGCTCCTCGTACTTCCCATTTGGATGTTGTTTTTCATATCTTGAGGTACTTGAAATCTTGTCCCGGTCTTGGTCTATTCTATGACTCTAAGAACACGTGTGATATATCTTGCTTTACTGATGCTGACTATGTTGGGTCTAAGATGGATAGAAGATCTACATCTGACTTTTGTTCTTTTTATGGGAATCATCTGATCTCTTGGAAAATTCTTTTTATAGGAATAATCTGATCTCTTGGAAAAGTAAGAAGCAGTCTATGGTTTCTCAATCTTCTGCAGAGGCTGAGTACAGGGCCATAGCTTAGGGAGCATGTGAGGATCTTTGGCTCCACTTGATTCTTGGGGAACTTGATTTTCCTGCCCGTTTTCCATCGACTCTGTATTGCGATAATAAGTCAACAATCATGTTAGCTTCAGATTTTGTCCTGCATGAGAAGACTAAACATATTGAGATTGACATCCACTTTATCTAGGAGAAAGTTCAGTCTGGAGTTATTTCTACAAAATTTGTTCCTTCATCTGAACAAGCTGCTTATGCTCATATGAAGTCAATCGAACCATCTCTACTTAAGTCCACTCTTCGCAAGTCGGGCATGATGTACATCTATGCGCCTGAGGGGGAGCGTTGAATATAAAGATGTTTTTTTTGTTTATTTGTTTAAGTTTAGGGATAGTTTAGTAATTGCTCTTATTGCTTTCTCTTCTTCTTTGGGTATAAATACCCCATTGTATCTAAACTTGTGTTAACTCAATACATGGATAAAGGAATCTGATTCCATCAGTGAACAAGTTAATGTTTAAAGCACTAGCATTATCATCACCTAAAAAATTACTTCCATCATATAGTTACCAGAAAGGGACTGGGGAGTAGCTCTACCTTGTTATCAATACAAGCCCTCAAGGAATCAGAACTCAACCCTAGCTGCTATTACAGACAGTTTCATCTAAATCTCTTATGCAAATAAATAGGACTGCAAAGTTATATAGTTGACCAAGTTCTCCACTTCTTTTTCAAGTCAAATAAACACCAAAGTTTCATAAAAGAGACATATTCTAGATACTTCAAATCCTATGATACCCAAAACAAACGAATGAAAGAAAGACTCTCCCATGGAAATAAGGACAGATATGATAAAAAAAATCAGAGTAACATACACTAGTTTTACGGCGGCCAACTTTCAAAACCGAAGCCAATCGTCTGAGCTGCCAATTCTTAAGCTTAACCGGCATTTCCTCCTCCTCCTCTTCATCTTCTATAGCTTCTTCTTCTAAAACATTGTTATCAAACTCTATGTCCTCAGCTCCCAGTGCCTCCCCCAGCTCGCGCTCTAGCCTGGCAAGGTCCTCTTCGCTAATGTCATCGAAATCAGCATCGTCATCAAAGGAAATGCCGTCGTTCTTTAAATCTTCTTCCAATTGACTAAATAGTGCTTCAAAAGCATCTTCGTCTATATCCTCCTCATCTTCCTTCTTGCCTCCAGCATCGTGACGAGGTAGATTCTTCTGTGGTAAGGAGAAAGAAAAAATTAACTTTTCAGCTGTTCCCGCAAATCAAAGCGAGAGAAATGATAGTTGTAATTGAAGAAGTAATTAGTGAAACAGTTGCTTCAAACACATAATAAAAACCCTTAGATTACCTTCTTTTTCTTGGAAGGCGAAGACGAGGAAGTGGAAGCATGAGTGCCGTTTCGACGACGAGAGAAGGTAAGAGTAAGAGTGGAGCGAAAGGGATGTTGACGGGGAACAATCAGAAAAGAGGGAAAAGGTTGTCGCGGAAGGAGAATTTCAGTGCGATAAGTAGACGGGCAACGCTGAAACGCCGCCTGAACATTCATCGACGCCGCTCGAACACTGAAACTCATAACTTCAAAATTTTCTCTTTGGTAATGACCGACTATTCATTTTTCATACTTTCTTTTGAGTTTTTTTTTATAAATATAGCTTTTTTAGTTTTCTTAACGATTTTTATACATTTTTTAAAATTCAGATATTTATCCTTCGGACTCGTTTGGCAGTCAGTATAGTACTCGATAGACTCTGAAAGTGAAAATAAGTGACTACTTGAAGGGTTCAAGTAGTGTATTGACTACTTGAACCTTTCAAGTAATGATTTTAACTCTAAAAATCAAAACAAATGACTACTTGAAGGGTTCAAGTAGTGTATATGACTACTTGAACCCTTCAAGTAGTGATTTTGACTCTGAAAGTCGAAATAAGTCACTACTTTAAGGGTTTAAGTAGTGTATCTTACTACTTGAACCCTTCAAGTAATGATTTTGAATATAGAAGTCAAAACAAATCACTACTTAAAGGGTTCAAGGTGTATCTAACTATTTGAATCATTCAAGTAGTGATTTTATTTCTGAAAATTAGAACAAGTTATTACTTGAAGGGTTCAAGTAGTTGTATTTGACTACTTGAACCCTTCAAGTAGTCACTGGTTCACTATTTGAAATGTTCAAGTAGTTTTACATAACCCTTCAGTAAGCAATCAAGTATTTTCATGTGTATAAATAAATGATGATACTTACTTTATATCTACATCCTTCGACAGATATGGCTCCAAAAATTCAGCTAACTCCAGTCTTCAATGATGATGAAATTATCCATGGAAAAGTGAACTGCCTCTCCGGCCTAAATGTTATTACGAAACTGAATGAAAAGCTCACTTAATCTTAGAAGATTCTGTTTAGGAAGACATGTTTCGATCATTTATTGGACATACAAAGTATCCAGTTTTGTGGAACCATATGTCATCACATACTCTTCAGATAAGCTACGCCAAAGGACTTCACTGCTTAATATGAGATGTATTTTATCATAGTTGTAAAAGCAATAAGGTTCTCTAAGAGAGAATTTGCTTTGATAACTGACCTTCACTATAGCATTCCTTCTGACCTTGGGACATATGACAAGGCTGCCCTTAATAGGGTTAGGGATCAGTGTTTCAACTATGATGACAACATCAATAACAAGTGGCTGAAGGAAGTTTTTATTGGCAGTGAAGGTGTTAAGGATGGTGATGTTGTGAAGTTGGGGCTACTTTATTTACTAGAGCATGTTTTGCTTGGGAGTGAGAGATTGAACAAGATTGATAATAGGTGGGTGATGCTAGTTGATAATCTAGATGATTTAAATAGCTACCCATGGGGGGTATGCTTTGGGAGGACCAAATGGGCTTTGAACAATGCCCTTCCCAAAGAATTTAATGATGATGAAGTGGGTGGAAGTCAGAAAAAGAAAAAGAAGAAGGTTGGGGAAAAAATTACCGAGTATCCATACGCATTTGGCATTATATGAGGTCATCCCTACAGTTGGAAACCTGTATGCGGAAAATGTTGCTAATCATTTTCCAAGATTACTTAACTGGACGACTAACACCATTGTGTCGTGTGAACAAGTACAGAAAGATATTTTCGCTTGTAAATTGGTAAGAACACTTGCTTTTCTTGTTTTATCATTTTTGTAGTGGCAAGTAGTTATATCTGCTACTTGAACCCTTCAAGTAGTGATTTTGACTCTGAAAGTCAAAATATATAACTACTTAAAGGGTTCAAGTAGTTGTTTCTAACTACTTAAATCTTTCAAGTAGTGATTTTTATTCTGGAAGTCAAAACATATAACTATTTGAAAGATTCAAGTAGTTGTATCTGACTACTTGAACCCTTCAAGTAATTATTTATTCACTGTTTGAAGGGTTCAAGTAGTTGTAACCGACCACTTAAACCCTTCAAGTAGTCAAAACATTTAACTACTTGAATCCTTCAAATAATTACAAAAACTATATTATGGTGTAAGATTGAAAACTTACACAAACAACATTTATTGGCAATAATAAGTTAGTGCTCCTGTTCACTAATTTATGTTGAAGAAAAAAAAGATTTACAAAAGAGGAGAAGAAGAAGAAGAAAGCTTTGTTTCAAAAAAATAGGTTTTAGCTCTCAAATAATTAAGAGTTATTAAACGAGTTATGAGGAACAAATGTGAGAGGGCTACCTATTTATAGCCAAGGAAAGTGGAGTTCACAGGAAACTCATCACTTACCTGAACTATTATATTCTACAAAAGTAAAAAAAATTACATTTTTACTTTTGACTAAGAATAGTTCAAAGTATGAATAGTTTCCTAATTCTCTAACAACTAGTACAATAATTACAAAAATGACAAATTACAAAGATTCCCTTGATAATTATTATCTCGATCTACGTGTCTATCATAATTGATGTTGTTGAAAAATCATTGTGACTTGTTTGTTGTATAATGGAGAGTGTCATTACTGCCACCCTTTGATATATCTTCAAAATTACTTGATTGTCTGATTTTGATTATTCAAATATTGGCATTTTGCCAATGACAAATTCTTCTATTCATTTACTGATTGATCTGAATTTGTTTATTATCACTGAGATTGATGTTATTGAATGGGTTCTTCAGTTGCTGAGGAGTAACTTTTCTAGATGATTAACAACTTGATATATGAATAGTTAGAGTCAGATTCGCCTTTGTTCTCCAAGAGGAGAAGTATTTCTTAGATTAATTCTTTCTCCAATTTGGATTTAGGCTTGATGACCTTTGATTTACCCTTTGAAGAGATTTCGGACTTAGGTTTTTGTTTGGGCTTGGAGAAATTCAAACTTGATAAGTTTATTTGTGAAGTTAGGTTAATTGGCTCATTAATTTTTAATGGAACTTGGGTAAAAAGATTTGCTAGTCTCATATTGGGATGAACACTCGCAAAATAACTAATGGATGCAATAATTTTTTGGGTATTCAATTTATCCCACCACTTGGCATAGTATTTTTTGGTGAGGACTCTATTTTTAACCAAGTATTGCTATTTCAAAATCCAAAGTATTTTATTTTTGAAGCTAAAGTATTTGGGGAAATGAGGCCTCAATTGGTGAGAGCTTGTAAACCTTTGAAAATAAATTGGAACATTATTGTAAATCAATTGAAAACAGTTCTAAGGTAAGACCATGACTGAACCACCATTTTGAGAACCGATTTGGAAAATCAATTTTGAAATTATTATCAAAATTTAAAAACCAAAAGTTAGAAAAGTCACTACCTTGATGCAAGAAAATCCCGTGGCATGCATCAATATAGTTAAAATAATTATTGTTTTTACTTAAAAATATTTTGAAACTTGAAGGATGGATTTTCCAAACCTTTATAGTTATGATCCTGAAGATAGAGAAAAAATGGTAAATGATTCTTTCCTCATAATTTTTTATTGGACTAATTTTTATGGATTTTGTTTTTAAGAGGATATCTCTGTAGAAACTGAGATTTTTGTAATTGTGTCTAGGGACATAAAGAATTTGGGAATGAAATGGGCTTAATCAATTCGTGCTGGATCTTTCAGATGAGCAAATGAAGGTTTAGTATGAAAGAGATTATAATAAATTGGTTGGTCAAGTGATCGAGCATTAAAAGATTGAATATTTAAAAAGGGGTCAAATTGTTTGACCAGAGTTAATTCGTAATCGGGTCTGATAGACCCAAGTATTGTTGATTGGACTTGGTTAGGCGTAGAAGATTCCTCTTTTCCCCGTGATTTCTTAAAGTGTTATTGATTTCTTTTATTAAGGATCCGACTACATCCCTATGGCATTTTTGAAATCCAAAGAAAGTTCCTTTTAGTATCAAATGTTCTCTGATCGTTGAGAATTTAAATTTAAAAATTTATTGTCCTAAAAAGTTCACAGTTGAAATGTTTCTGTTATCATAACAAATTTTATTATCCTTGTGAAAACTTATTTTTCTATTTTTCTCATACCATTGAATTAATGTTGTACTAAAACCATGCCTTAATGCAACTTTTTCTAAAATTTTATCTAATTCATTAATCCAGTCATTTTTTTAAATATTCAAATCTATCATGGCCATAATTAATTAATGAGAGTTTTGAACAAAAAATAGTTGTCCTGCCATCCAGCGTCTTGATTTTAAAAGGATTTGGGTTGAGTATTCTAGGTTCTACCTTTCTGTATTCTAGTTAGTAGGCCAGATTTGTCAAATTACCCTGTTGTAGAATCTTGGTATAATTTCCTGCAAAAGATTACAAGTAAGGGGGTTATTAATACATTGGATAAATTAAATATTGAAATCAAAATTGCTGAAGATAGATTGTTACCGGACAAAACTTTGTTTGGAAGAAATCTCAAAACATGTTTTGCATATTCATAATTAATTAAGATAAATTTTTTATTTAATAAGGCAAATTGTATGATTAAATAAATTTCAAATTCTGAAATCTAATTTCGGATTGAAATAATTTGATTTTTTTTACAAAGATAACTAAAATATTTTAATTTATTATCTTGACAAATAATTCAAAATATTTCCAGTATTGTTTGTCATATTTAAAGGAAATATTATCAATGTAAACAATCAAAAAATTGAACCGGTATTGTTTACTAAGAATGCAGTTAATTAAGAATTCATTCATTATATTCTAAAATTTACTTGAAGCAAATTTAAGATCAAGTGGCATTATTTTCCATTTATAATGATCGCATATAATTTTGTATTTATCAATCTTATTTATCTGGATTTGCCAAAATTCACTTTTTGTGTCAAACTCAGAGAACACAACAGTCTCTCTAAATTTGTTGATTAAGTCCATTTTATTTGTTGTTGGATATTTTATCCATTCCAAAATCTCTTTGAGGGGTTTAAAATTAATTACCAAACAAGAATCTCCTTGTTCAAAGATTTGACTTTGAAGAGCAGAATTCTGAGGTTGTTGTTCAATTCTTCCAAATTTTATTTTTCCTTGTAAAAATCACAATTATTTTTCTTTACAAGAAATTAAATTGATGGATTTGAAAACAAGATTTTGTTTTAAAGTTTTCAATTTCTCATTGCGAGGAAAAGAAAGAAATCTAAATTTAACAGGTTTGTTCATAGGATAAGTAATTATTTCATCATGCTTTGTTGTAAAATGATACAACAAAGAAATGAATGGTAAATCTAAAATAATTTTATTAGTAATATTTTTTGTTGAGACAAATGATATACTATTTTGGTAAATATGAACTTTGAGTATTTCATAATTGATATGCATCTGAGCACCATTTGCAGAAGACAATTATTTTTTCATCTTTTTAAAGTACTTGGGAAGAACTAGTCATTCTTGCATATAATTCAAATCTGCTCCTGAATCAACGAGAGTCATTATTGTGAAATTAAAATCTTGAATAATTATTTTGATCATTTTGTGTCATTTCTTGATTTTGATGTGATTAAGTATTTGGATGAAGTTATCATCATTTTGATTGTTGATAATAGGTTTTTCAACCTTATTATCAGAAATTGAGAATCTACAAGGTTCTCCAAGTTTATTAGATTCATGGATTTCAATTAAACTTTTTATTAAAAGATTTAATTCTTCTTTTATTTTAATATTTTTAATTTCTTTCTAAAGTTCATGTAGGATAACTTTTTTTTTCTTTTTTTTTTATCCTTATTGAATTTTTTAAGGATTTGTGAAAGGCTTGCAATATTGTTAGACTTAGTATTTTCTTTTAAAATGACTTTCCAAAGTCTTTCTAGGTATTCTGGTTTTTTAATTTTACTAATTAAATCCAACAAGAGATTTTCTTCTTGTTTTTTTATTTAGAACATTAATTTTTTTACAACAACTATCCTTACAACCCATAGAGATGTTAGGAGAATCATTGTCATAATTGGAAGAGTTAGATTTTGTGGATTCAGGGTATTCAAATTCTCTTAAATCATCACTATCACTCTCATAGTTTTCTATTGACTCTACGATTCTAAACAATTCTTGTTTATCTTCATTATAGATTTTTAATTGATTAATTTTGTCTTTAACTTGACAAGTTTTAGAAGAATGACCATTCTGGCCATATTTAAAATACTTTAGTTTATTTTTATCAAAATAACATTTATTGTGTTTTCTGCTAGAATAAATTTTATTCTTGGAGAAACGTTTGTCAAAATTTTTATCCTTTGACAAATATTGGTTAAAAATCTCATGCTTATTCTTATGATATTTTCTCTTATAAGGCTTGTGAGACCTTCTAGGGTTAGAATGAGAATCTTTCCTAATATGGGGTAAACTATACTGCTCACAAGAATTGTCTAATTCATATTCTATAGTTTTATTTTCTTTACTGATTTTCATATCAATGCACATTCCAAAATCTTCCTTTTGTATTGTAGTAATAATAGACTATCATAGTCTATGTTTCCTAGGTTATTACTAATGACCACTCTTATTTTGTGTGTGTACAAATTAGATAATTTATTAATAAATTTTTCTTTTTAGTAGGGTTGATTGTTATCATCCCTTGATATTATTTTAGACAAAAATATATTTTTGTACCAGTGGAATTTACTTAGGGTTGAACACCCAAGATTAGTTAATTGATCGTGGATACGCGAAATAATATTACTTGACATTCCAATAAAGTATTTAACTATTGTGCAGAGAAGTGTATTGGTGGCATCAGATATCGTTTCCTGATTTTCTCCAATAATTAGTATTCCTTCAGCATTAATCTTTACTGCTGAAAGGATGATATTTTTGGATTCTTTTGTGAGATATTTTTCCTACCAGGAACGTAGCATTCCAGTGAATCTTGTGACTAAAAGATTGGTTACCTCATTGTGAAGTAAATTATGTATGATAATATAGTTGTTAGATATCATTGTCATGTGTTGAAATTTATTGAGAACTTCCTACTCAGAAAGTCCACCAATAATCCATTTGTGCA
This sequence comes from Datisca glomerata, assembly GCA_003255025.1. Classification (NCBI taxonomy): domain Eukaryota; kingdom Viridiplantae; phylum Streptophyta; class Magnoliopsida; order Cucurbitales; family Datiscaceae; genus Datisca; species Datisca glomerata. The sequence continues at coordinate 77,268 of QANY01002723.1, forward strand.
ATTTATCTGCAGAAAATTGGTTAACTAAAGAACTATTAGTAATTTGAATGTCAAGAGGAATAGGCCTTTTAGGCCATTTTCTTTCTAATTTATTAATTTTAAAATTTTTAAATCTATCTTCAATATTGTTAATGTTTGAAGATTTACCTATTGTGGCTGACTCATAGGTAGATCCTGACCTATGACTTTCAGAATCTGAATTATCGTATTGATTAATTACTTTCAATTCTTAAAGTATTTTATCAAATTTTTCAGATTCAATTTCAAATCATGAAAGACTGTTAATCTTATCAGATGAAGATGATTCAACAGATTTATTCATCAGTTCTTGAATCTGTTTATTAAGAGGAATGATATTTAAAGTGATTTTATCTTAAAGATTTATTAAAAAAAATTCTTTCAGAGTTTCATTAGATTCATGAAGATCATCAACCTTATTCTCAATTTTATCTAATTATTGTCCAATTATAATTAGACTTTGATTGGTGTGATTGAATTGTTCAATCGATTTTTTATTAGGTTCTTCTTCCTTTGTAATCTCGATAGGAGAAGTAGTGATTAAAGAATTTTTATGGTTAAGGTCTTTAACAGAGGATGATTCGTTAATTTCTAAATTTTTTAATGTTTCTTTAACGTTTGAAGATGTATCAATTGTGAGAGATTCGTAGGTTGATTCTAACCTATGACTTTCTAAGTTTGAACTACTATACTCTAATTCTTGAAGTTTATTATTAGTAAGGTTTCTGAACAATTATTGTGATTATTCATTAGTTTTTAAATTCTTTAATGTTTCTTCAATATTTGAAGATTCATTAATCGTGGAAAATTCATAGGTGGATTCTAACCTATGAATATTTAATTCAGAGATACTGTCATGGTCAATAATTTTGACAGATGATTTAATTTTTAAATCTTTGGATGATTTCTCAATACTATTTGAAAGTTCATCGATTGTGGATGATTCATAGGATTCTGACCTACATGATTCTTCAATTTTATTATTGGAAGAATTATGAATGGCTCATAGGAAGATTTTAACCTATGACTATCTGATTCTGAGATATTTTTTCTCAAAGTTTCTAATTTTTGAAGTATTTTTTCACCAGGCGTTTTCTCATAATGAATTTTGAAGGGTTCAATAAATTCCTTTTTAGGTTGAGAATTTTTATGATTAATTAGAATTTTTTTCAGGTGGTGGATGACTAGCCGTCACCACACTAGCGTCTTCCTTGACCCATTTGGGTTTAGAAATTACTTTAATATTTTTCTCATAAATATCTTTTATATAATCAAGAAAAAACATGTTAATTTTGCATTTTTTGCATGAATGTCTTTTATTCAGCAAGCATGATTTTTCTTTTATCCATATTATATGAATTTCTGAACTTATTACGTCTATTAAGGCTGCCTGGGTCATTATTGTGTTGATTTATACTTGCCCAATATGGTTTGTATTCTTGGTTTAGGGTACTTGAATTCAAATTTTTAGAATTTCTTAATTCGTGTTCTAATTTTTGAATTCTAAAATTAATAGATGATTCAGGAAAGAAACTCCTAGTGGTACTAGACTGGCTATACTTATTAGTTTGAGAATTAAAATATCAGTAATTAATTTTGTTAGATTGTTTATTATTAAGGTTTGTCCAACTTTTTTGGGAACTTATTCCTTTAGGTTCTAGACCTTTAATTTTTATTTTTTTAATTCTTACTCTATTTGAATTATAATATTTTGATCATTACTAATGGATGATTTAGAAAATGAACTTCTAGACTTACTAATCTTAGAACTAGAAGACTGGTAATTAATATTCTCGGTAAGTTTTTTAGTTTCATTAGAAGAAAGTATTTTTTACATGGCCTTTCCTAGGAACATGTATTTTTCCAATTATTCTTTCATGATGTTGAGACTTGAAAGAAGTATCAGACCATTTTGATTTGTATATTTCTTTATTAGGGAGTTTAGGTATATTTCATACCTTATGATCTATTTGATCATCTGAAAAGTATTAAAAATGTTCTTCACTATGATCTATTTAATTATCTGGAAGATATTCAAAATTATTATCTACTCGATCATCTGGATAGTAATTAAAGTGTTCTTCACTTATTGTGTCACGTATTACGTTTATTGTAGACTTAATGCTACAGGAAGAATTACTTCTAATTTACCTACTTATTGCTCAAAATAACTAAATTATTCTTATTATTGAGATATTTCATACTGTATTTTTGTTACTAATCTTGTGGTGACTTCTACAACCTCATATTAGGCTTTTCTCTTTTCCCTTTTGCCTCTACAACCACCATACCCTCGTGATTTACATATCTAAGAGGTCTTACCTAGGTCCCTGAAGTTAACCAAATAGAGGCTAATACGTCAGTCTCTGATAAACAGATAGATTAGATAAACAAATAATATAGAAAAATAATCAATTGTAAGAATAACCAGTCACTTAGGCGGAGAGTGAGATTATGCAAAAGTAATTATTCATGTAAGCAAATAAGCAACAATAATATCAATAACCAGCCATAATAGGCAGTGAACAGATTAGTTATGCAAAAATTCAAGCAGAAACAGTAAATGAACACTGTTTGTGTAAATTTTTAATCTTACACCACAATATAACTTTTGTAATTACTGTTTATTAATACAATTTTTATTGTTTATCTTCTTGCATCTTAATACCCCCTGCTTAAATTATTGTTGTTTCTGACTATTTGAACACTTCAAGTAGTTATTTGTTCACTACTTGAAGGATTCAAGTAGTTGTATCTGACTATTTGAACCTTTCAAGTAGTGATTTTGATTCTGGAAGTTAAAACATATAACTATTTGAAGGGTTCAAGTAGTTGTATCTCACTACTTGAGGAATTCAAGTAGTAATATATGATTACTTGAACCTTTTAAGAAGTCATTATATCTGCATCTTTCAACAGATAATGACATTTTTTGTGTTAACTTATAGTTGAAGGTTCTTTTGACCCTGAACCCAACTGACCAAGAGGAGCAACGACCATTCTAGAAGAATTTTGCATAAGTTCATAAAGTTGGGGCTATTGCTGAGGAAGTTAGGGTTGTTGTTGAGGAAGATGTGGACTTACCGAGTCCTTTGCTTGAAAGTGGAACTGTGGTTGAAGAAGTTCCACTGTTAGATTATACTGTTTTTGGGGTTGTTGCTGATAGTGGTGAGGATGGCGTCCATGCTTTCATGCATGAGACCAAAAAGAAGCTGGACATCATGGCTTCTTATATTAAGAAACTTAAGGCTGACTAAACAATGCTGAAAAAAGAAGTTACTGATATTAAACAGGAATTAAGAAGCATTGTAGGTCAGCTACAAGTCCTTATTGATCCGCAAGTGAGATCCCCAATTGGGCAAGATTTTTTATGTACATTCTTTTGAACAAGCTGTTAAGGGTGGTCACAACAAATCTGACAATATGGATGTTAGACATTAAGAAAAGTTGGATGGTATTGAGGGGAGAAATTTGGATGGTAATAAGGAGAAAATTTTGGATGATAACACATCTAACACCATTTCTCAAATTTTTCAATAGTACGATACTAAATTATTGAAAGAGACAACCAATGAAGAGGAGCAGCCCATTGCAGAAACAAATGTTGAGATGCCTATTAAGAAGGCTGGGACATAGGTGGTAGAGATATCTTCTCAAGGGGCTGACTCAGAAGTGGACAAGTCTCTTTCAGAATCTGAATCCAACATTGTAGAGGTGCTTGGGGAGTTGGGAAAGAGAAAACACTTTCCTTCCCAATATTCAAGCCTCCATTGACAGATTCAGCAAGAAAACAACGTCGGATAGAACAGTTTGAGAAAGATGCCCCCTCACTACCATTCAAACCCTTTGATAAACTGACAGAAGAATATGAGAAACAAAATTGACTAGTGGTATGACTCCGTTGATGATAGGTAATTTCCTGAACTTATGTACATATATGTTTTGTTTTGTTTAAAAGAACGTTAGATGATTGTACATATATGTTTTGTTTTGTAGCATTGCTATCTAACTTAGTATTTCAATTGTTCGTAAGAAGTTCTTCTCCAAGCTTTTGGATCTAGTTGAATGGTTGGAATTAGAGGTCTGTATTTAATTATTTAGAATTTTTTACTAGTTGAACCCTTCGAGCAGATATTTTTAAGTCATGTATTAAAATATCCAGTGAGCATAGAGAGTACTTGAATGTTTCAAGTAGTCTTTTTTGATTATTTGAACATTTCAAGTAGATATTTTTATTCCTCCATTAAGTTATCCAGTTGAGCATGACTACTTGAAATGTTCAAATAGTCTTGAACCCTTCAAGTAGATATTTTTTAATCCTGCATTAAGTTATCCAGTGAGCATAAGACTATTTGAAGGGTTCAAGTAGTCATTTTTTTCGACTACTTCAAAGGTTCAAATAATCTGTTTCGCCTACTTGAACCCTTCAAGTAGATATTTTTATTCTTATAATAAGTTATCCAGTGAGCATAAGACTACTTGAAGGGTTGAAGTAGTGAACCCTTCAAGTAGATATTTTTTAGTCATGCATTAAATTATCTAGTGTGTATAAGACTACTTGAAGGGTTCAAGTAGTATTTTTTGACTACTTGAACTCTTCAAGTAGTATCATTTTCTCTGTTCTGTAACATATAACATATTTTTTTCCTTATTTTGTTGGCAGTATATTGATGAGCACTCGCTCAAAATTTAGAGGGATCTTCACAACTTCCGCCTAGATCGACGAACCAATATTTCTGACAATATTTTTCAGGTAAGCTTTTAGTTTTTTCCAAGGTACAAATTCATTATGAACTTGGTATGATATATTGATCAATTTGCTGACCTCAAATGTAGGCTAACATGTCTGGTAGATGTGAACTATTTGATGCTAATCCATCCGAATTTGCATTAGAAGACAATGACCTTTTACGAGCTTATACAGTCTGGTTGAGACCACATTTTGAAAGAGATCGAGATTCTTGTGATCGAATATGTACTCTTACACGTTTTTCAAATTATGTCCTTTAGAAGTTGTTTTATGCAAAGTTTGTTGAAATGCTATTGTATAAGTTTTGTTTGTTATGAACGTGAACAAATCTCATGAGATAACCGTGGACTTGAACCTCAATGAACAAGCTATCAAAATCTATAGTTCAATGAACAACGTTACTCAACGAGCCACCTCCGTCCACTAATGTGACCCTTCACCCATCTACTCCCCCGTGTACTAAAAATTATTAACTTTTATGAAATTAGAAAAGAAGTTCATAAAATACTTGACGAGTGGACTCTAACTCGTGTCAAGGTTCCTCAGCAAGGGAGCATGTGAGCTTTGTTTGATTTATTTTGACATCGATTCATGGAAGAATGATATTTGATTTATTTTACTTTTGTTTTATAGATTTGATTGTGCTATTTTTGTCTTAAAATTTATGGAGTCCTTGTCATACATCTCCACTTGAAGGTCTTGTAGAACTATGAACGCTATGTTTTTTTGTTTTTTGTTTGGATGTCTGAATTCTTATAAACAATTCTTTGGATAATAAAGTTTTTTATTAGATATATTTGTTGATTGGAAGTCAAGAAATTATAAACTGACGATGGGTTAAAGATTGATTACTGTGTGGTTGATGCCAATTTATCTATCTAGATTGCTTACTAACAGCAGACAAAAATGCTACTTGAAGGGTTCAAGTAGTAAAAAAATACTACTTGAATCATTCAAGTAGTAAAAAAATATTACTTGAACCTTTCAAGTAGTAAAAAATACTACTTGAACCCTTCAAGTAGTTACATGTTCTGTGAATAAACTTAGGGGAACAAACAATATGACTACTTGAAGGGTTCAAGTAGTAAAAAAATACTACTTGAACCTTTCAAGTAGTAAAAGAATAATACTTGAACCCTTCAAGTAGTTACATGCTCTGTGAATAAACTTAGGGCAACAAAGAATATGACTACTTGAAGGGTTCAAGTAGTAAAAAAATACTACTTGAGCCCTTCAAGTAATTACATGCTCTCTGAATAAACTTAGGACAACAAAGAATATGACCCTTCAAGTAGTAAAAAATACTACTTGAACCCTTCAAGTAGTTACATGCTCTCTGAATAAACTTAGAGCAACAAAGAATATGACTACTTGAAGGGTTCAAGTAGTATTTTTTATTACTTGAACCTTTCAAGCAGTTACATGCTCTCTTTATAAACTAAGGGCAACAAATAATATGACTATTTGAAGGGTTCAAGTTGTGGTTTATGACTACTTGAACCCTTCAAGTAGTCATCTTTGTCTTCTGCAATGATTTGTCCAAAGACAATGTGGCTACTTGAAGGGTTCAAGTAGTCATAAACCACTACTTGAACCATTCAAGTAGTCATCAAATATATACAATTTGCATTAGTTTACTTACTAATCAAAATAAATAACTACTTAGGTGGATAAAAATAGATACAATATCTATACAAAACTCATACAATATACATATAAAATTTTAACAGTATACATACAAGCTTATGTGTCTAGTTGTGATTCATCACGCATGTGAAGAGGGATATTATGTTTCCATGTCTGTCTAATGTGTCCTTATAAACCACATCAACTACATTTATTTGGTTGTACATCCTCACCTTTAGATGGTATTCTGTTTATCATGTGCCTCCAATTGGACCGCCTCACCATAAGGGAAAAACAATTATTTCTCTCACCTCATCACTGATAGTCCAGTCTGTAGGATCTTCGAGGGGATGAATTATTTCTGCGTAAGCTGCTATTAGTGTCTCAGCCTTATAATACTTCGAGCATAAGCTGTAAGCATATATGTTACGTTGTCGAAAACAACCTAACGCATGTGCACAAGGGTATTGATCTAGATTAAATTCATGACAAGTGCATGTTTTTTATATAAGTTCACAAGATGCTCTCTATCCCTAGTACTTACACAAAACTCGTGAATATCTGAGGCAGCCACAGAAAGTCTATGAGAAGTATCATGATTCTTTTTAAGCTCATTCTCACACCATTTAGTCAACTGTGTGTGCATCTTATAAGAAGCTTCCCGGCGTTGATAATACCACCATTTCATCAAATCACACGAATATTCTATTAAACTTATTTTTGGGAGGTCTCTAGCATCCTTAGTATGTTATTCATGCATTCGGCGATATTGGTAGTCATTATGTTATAGCGTCTACCACGACAATGAGAACGAACCCATCTATCAAATCCGGCCGGCTCAATATAGTTTCCAATACCTGGATGAACTCGGTTGATGATGATAGCCATGTATGCCATAAATTTTGATACACGATAGGCCTTGGCTGCTGAAAAACAAAGGATTAATGTTGCTAGTTTTAAACTTTTATTTTATATTAATTCCCATATGGGATATGCAAGCTCCATGAAATAATTGTGGGAAGATAGTCTGTATACCCTTTGTTATACTTCCATTTATGTCCGACACAAATACCAACCATTCCCATGGTGCATCATTTTCAAAGTCAGCAATCCCAAAGGCAAGTGGATATACTTGGTTATGCTCATCTTTAGAAGTTGCAATGAACATTGTCCCCCTATACTTTGCTTTTAATGATGTTCCATCGACATCAATTACGAGACATATTCAATTAATAAATCCTTGAATCGAGGCTCCAATCGACATGAAGAAGTATTTGAAATGATTATGTTCATCAGTCTCTATGTGAGTAATAGTACATGAATTCTTTTCCTCTAACATGTGACAGTAGGATGAGAGCCTCATATATGAACTTTCAGGTGAACCTCGAACTAGAGCCAATGCAACTTCCCTAGCCCTCCAAGCTTTGTCATAGCTTATATTGATGTCATAATCCTTACAAACATCTTCGATGATATGTTTTGGTCTATAAATTCGTCCAACACTAGTGTATTTTGATTTTATGCAATGACCGACCAATAAGTTTGTTGCTTGATAATGATCATGTTATAAGATGTCAAAAGAGTGTGTATGGGTATTTATGAACTTTGTTATTTTAAAATACTCTGAAAATCGCACCTTAATAACCCATAGCCTTCTATGAACAAGTTTTCTCAGCACAAACAATCACCAACAATTTTGGTGTGGATTTGAAGACTTTAAGCTCAAAGTTTTGATGGATTGCCAAGAGTCCAACCATTATTCGGAGCTCTTCTTTATTTTGGTAGAGTTCTTCTATATCTAACATGTATAAAACACTTACATGTCCGTGATCCTCTACTTATGATAAGCTCGAAGAATTATAAGATGGTCGTGATGAAGATGCAATGTTACTTGGCATTGATGAATGATGTGCATTAACCTCTGGCCTTCTATTCAAATCTGGTAAGGTAGAGAGATCATCTCGAATCGCTTCTTCATATAGCCCAAAATCAAGATCATCATCAACACCAATATCAAGCTCACCATTACTGTCGGGATGTTTAAGTTCATCATCATTAACATCTTGTTGACAATCATCATCATATCTCCTACAGTAATACTCCTCTGAATGGAAATTGTCACTACCATTGTTCTCATCACTATCAACCATTGATTCACCCACAAAACATATAATGTGACCATAACGATCTTGTTGTGGGGGAGCTGTTTCACGAACCTGACTTGTTTCACCCATAAAGCATGGAATATGACCATAACGATCTTGTTTGTGAGAGAGTTATTTCAAGAACCCGACTTTGACTTGGACATGTAAGATTATCAATAATTGTCCTAGGTTTGGGTTTGAGAGTAATATATAAAGGAATACGAAGTGCTTCCGAACTATTCTCGGCAATGAAAAACCTCACGTGACGATCATTTAAAATTTCAACAGGTGGGGATGGCACATAAGTCTTGTATAAAAACTTCATTGAAATATTGTACTTTGTTGGATCAACATTTATTTCATCGTCTATGATATTGGATAACTCTTAGTAAGTAATCTTGATGGTATGTCTAACGCTATGCTTACCGTACCACTAAAAATGAATGAAGCATCATTTCTCTCACATTCACCACCATGTACCACAAATATCCGAATTTCAGACTATCTGTTTTAGACAAAAAAGTTTTACCTATAAAGTTTATTTAATTTTATAGTAGTTATTTTCTTATGAATAATAATTATATTTATTCTCATTAAGAAAGCATAGATCACTTGAATATTTGAAGGGTTAAAAACGAGTCTCTAACTACTTGAACCCTTCAAGTAGCTATTTTTTCTTGCATCAACAATCCAAACATCAGTGGCTACTTGAAGGATTCAAGTAGTTGTTCCGTCTAAATAGTTGGTTTTATTCTATCATTACTCGAATCATTACTTGAAGCATTTTACGAGTAAAAAAATAAGAGAGGAACGGGTACCATTCTACTCTCGTTGAAGAAGAAGAAGGAGAAGAATGGTCGGGTCTCGCTAAAAAGAGATGGGTCACAGGGTCTCGAAGAAGTTGAAGAATAATAAAAGAAGAAGAAGAGGAGGAAGAAGAAGAGGAAACAGAAGAAGAAGAAGAAGAAGAAGAAGAAGAAGAAGAGGAAGAAGAAGATGAGGAAGAAGAGGAGGAAGAAGAGGAAGAGGAAGAGGAAGAGGAAGACGAAGAGGAAGAGGAAGAGGAAGAGGAAGAGGAAGAGGAAGAAAGGGAATCAGGGGAAGAATGGGAAGAAGGGGAAGAATGGGAAGAAGGGGAAGAAGAGGAAGAGGATGAAGATGCAGAGGAGGAAGACGAAGATGAAGACGAAGAAGAAGAAGAGGAGGAGGAGGAGGAGGAGGATGATGAGGGAGAGGGAGGATGAGGATGAGGAAGGTGGAGGAGGAGGTGGAGGAGAAGAAGAGGGAGAGGGAGAGGAAGAAGAAGAGAAGAAGAAGAAGAAGAATAGGAAGGGGAAGAGGAAGAGGAAGAAGAAGAGGAAGAGGAAGACGAAGAAGAAGAGGAAGAAGAAGAGAGAAGAAGAAGAAGAGAGAGGAAGAAAAGAGAAGATGAAGAGGAAGATGAAGAGGAAGATGAAGAGGAAGAGAGGACGAGGACGAGGAAGAGGAAGAGGAAGAGGAAGAGGAAGAGGAAGAGGAAGAGGAAGAGGAAGAAGAAGAGGAAGAAGGTGAATAAGGGGAAGAATGGGAAGAAGGGGAAGAAGGGGAAGAAGGGGAAGAAGGGGAAGAATGGGAAGAAGAGGAAGAGGATGAAGACGCAGAGGAGGAAGACGAAGACGAAGACGAAGAAGAAGAAGATGAGGAGGAGGAGGAGGAGGAGGAGGAATGATTAGGATGAGGAAGGTGGAGGAGGAGGTGGATGAGAAGAAGAGGGAGAGGGAGAGGAAGAAGAAGAGAAGAAGAAGAAGAGGAAGGGGAAAAGGAAGAGGAAGAAGAAGAGGAAGACGAAGAGGAAGACGAAGAAGAAGAGGAAGAAGAAGAGAGAAGAAGAAGAAGAGAGAAGAAGAAGAGAGAAGAAGAAGAGGAGGAGGAGGAGGAGGAGGAGGAGGAGGAGGAGGAGAAGAAGAAGAAGAAGAAGAGAAGAAGAAGAAGAAGAGGAAGGGGAAGAGGAAGAGGAAGAAGAAGAGGAAGAGGAAGAGGAAGACGAAGAAGAAGAAGAGGAAGGAGAAGAGAGAAGAAGAAGAAGAGAGAAGAAGAAAAGAGAAGATGAAGAGGAAGAGGAAGAGGACGAGGACGAGGAAGAGGAAGAGGAAGAGGAAGAAGAAGCTTGAAAGGAGAGCTAAGAGTGGATGAGTGAGTATTTGTCGACCATTATTGATTTGATCTTTGCATAGAGAATGGAAAGAAAATTATGATGAAATAGAGAGTTGCCATTGTTTGATGTTGATAATGGTGGACCATGAGTATAAAATTATGAGTTTTACAAAAGGGGTATAAAAATCCTAACAAAAAATGAAAAGAGTATATTTATCCAAATAACCATTTTATCTCGTTATTCATAGTTATTATTGGTGAAAGGCCCGTGGTTCGCACTGGTTATTAAAAGGATATTTAAAATATTATAACTAATACATATATTTTTTAGAACTAATTTTAAATAAAACATGAAATATAAAAATAATTTATAATATTTATACATCCATAAGACTTGTACTAATTTAGTTATTACATCCATAAGACTTGTACTAATTTAGTTATTACATCCATAAGATTTATACTAATTTAGTTATTGATTTTCACACAAAAAAGCATTATGCATACCAAAATTTTGATATTTTTTATGAAATAATTTTTGAGATGATAATAATAATAATAATAATATCAGAAAAAGTACTTTTCAACAGATAATCGATTTTCTTAAAAAAAACACAATAGCCAAAATAGATTGCAGAATTGAAACAAACTATCTTGTAACTCATATTATATTTTTATATTTATTAGATTTTTTGTCACCAATAATAGAATTTTTTTTATATGTGGATAAAAAATTTATTAAATTTTGAACTTCCTAAAAGGACAAAGGAGTAACTAACTAAAAGTAGACTGCTATGTATATTTTCCTCCTTTGAATATAGGTAGAAAAATTGTTATTAAATAAAAAGAGTAGGGCAATTTTAAAAAAAAAAATGAATAGAGATGATAAAAGCAGACAACCATAAACTTAAAATATACCTGGACAAAGAAAAAACCATGAGAGAATAAAAAAACCAATGAAGCACCCGTGATTTGTACGGTAAATAAATAGAATTGAATATGTATATTGATAAAATAAAAAACGTGTCTCAAATTAACCATCTAAATAACAAATAATGAAAATTTTGTATAGAAAATTGTAAAGGACACTTTTACTTTTCTTTTAGAAACTAATGAAATGAGCCAACAATCTTAATGATATTATCATCTTAAACAGATATCAAGAATGAAATAACCAAAATGATTAAATAGTTTTCACATACACATTTTTCATTCCAATGAAAATCTCATTGATAGCATAATGAAACTAGAGTTATGACTACCCAAAAAGGCAAAAATTAGTAAGAGACAGACTCCATAATTTGTATAATAAAAATAAACTACAATGTCTATCAACATAAACAGTTTAATCAACAATGTCAGCTAAACATGTGTTCATAATAAGACTAGTACCCTAAGCCGGGAAGGTGGATCCATTCACGCAGTTCACGACTTTGCCGGTTTGACGACGCGGGTGCCAGCAGCAAAAACACGCCGCTCATTTTTCATCGGCGGTCTTCGTCTGTCGCCGCTCGTGGAGGTCCGTCGCCATCATTCGCTGCTCTTCGTCGGGTGGGATTCTGGTTTTCTGGTTTTGGACCGTCTGGTTCTTTCGCCGTTTGCGATTCTGGTTTGGGCGATATTTGTTCTTTCATCGTTTGCGATTTTATTTTCACCATTTGCGATTCTGTTCGTCTGATATTTGTTTCAGTATTGTGATTCATTTCCGATCCTATTTTGTGGAAGTTCTGATTCGTGGTGGTTTGCTGATCATGTTTGGTTAATCCTAACATCATGGGACGTAAAGCAAAAAAGGAAAAAGCTAGAATCCTAAACACCTTGTGAGTTTCCTCCTCCTCGGGATGAGGGTGCTCCTCCGGCAACGGAAAATATGGTTAATGAAGCTTACTTTGAAACCCATCAACAAATTAGAGCTGGAGTCCTGATCTAAATAATGACTCTGTACCTAGCTTGGAGCATCCTAAAGATAAGGAAAGCGCAGTTCTGGAGGTTGACTCTAGCGAACCTAATGATAAGGTTAGTGTCATTATACCTAGTGTGGAATTTAACAATGGCGATTCTAAGAATGGTTGCTCAATTTCTGATAACTCTGTTATAAGTGAGAAATGTAAACCTCCTAGTAAGTCCTCTCTCCCTAAGGTCCGCGCCTTCAATGTGTCGGACTATTTAGATGCACGCATTGAATGTCCTAGGGATGAAGCATTGAATGCTGCCCTGAAACCTCATGAGTATCGTACAAGGCCTTTAGTACACACAAAAAGTGAGGTAGTTTATGTAAATCTGGGCTAACCAAGGTGAGCTGAAGGTTACTAGCTCCAAAAATCCTGGAATACAATACTCATTATCGGAAAATCTCAAAAAAATCTCTAAGGGTTCCCTCTCTAAAGGAGGAGCTCGTAGAGCTAACCGGAGCATGGTCACTGGAACTAAGAGAGACGTTACCCAAGGGAACCCATTGGAAGATGCCACCTCAGCTAAGAGCCTCAATCCTACGTCCTTGTGCATTAATGAAAAAGGAGACAAGGCGCAGGTTTTCTCGGCTAAAGGGTCTATTTCATGTGCAAGTATTGTACGGTACCTGTCATGCATTAATGAAGAGCCTTGTTCTATGGATGATAGGGTTGCGGAAGTGGACAGCTTGAACCACCCAATGGATGCCAACTCAGCCCTCTGTTTAAAACCTATTTCCCCCCCTGCTATTGTCACTGACGCAGCAATCCCGCCATTGGTTAATATCCATTTTGGCTCACATGATTTACACGAAATAGGAGAAGCTTCTTTTGGCAAGCCCCAGCTCCTTGAAGCTTGCATTAAACAACACACTCTGAATATTAAGGACCGGTCAACGTCTTCGTCCCTAACTGCTCGAAGACCTGCTCCTTCAGTGTTTCTAGATTACAACAAGGTTGTTGAAGACCTAGAACTCTATGCTTTTACACACGGTTTTAGGTGAAATTGCGAAGTGTATCCTTCTCCTCCTCCCAAACATAAAGCGCCTCCATTGTTGGAAAACAATGTTGTCTATGGCAAGCTTAACAAAGCTGCTTCTGAAACTCCAAGGAAGGAAGGGTCTTGGGCCAATACAGTTAAGAAAAATCAGAGAAACCGTCTACACCTGTCACATGAGTCCACCACCATTTTTGAAGAAGAGAATATCACAATCATGCTCCTAGGAAGTGTAACTCGAGATAGCTTCACCAAATGGGAAACTTGCCTAGTGGGTTTCTTTTTAGGTAAGATTGTTCCCCTACACTTGGTTAGGAAGGTTGCCATTCAATTTTGGAAGAACATGGGGTTAGTAGATGTCACTGTGAATAAAGGCATGTTCTACTTTAGATTTCAATCGATTGAAGAAATGGAAATGTTTCCCTGGTACCTTCTTGGCAAACTATTAATTCTCAAACCTTGGCAACCCAATTTTATATTCTCTAAGGAGAAACTTCACATCATTCCCATTTGGGTAAAATTATGGAATGTTCCTGTGGAACTTTGGTTTAAGGCAGCTTTCGGCCATATTGGTAGTGCAATTGGAAAACCCTTATACATTGATGCTTTAATAGCGAATGGAGTTAGAAGGGAGTTTACCAGAATTTAAGTTGAGATCAATGTTCAATCCAGAATCGTGGAGTACTTTGACATTGACTTAGGCATTGAGGGTTGGGACCCTATCAAGATCAAAGTAGAGTATGAGGGATTACTCAAAAGATGTCTCCAATGCTTCATGTTTGGACATGATTGTGACTATAAACCCACTCCTATGACTGACCAACCTAACCGCCTTCCCCCCTTCCCCCCAACCCCCCACCCCTTCTCACTCATAATCTCCTTTAGACCACCCTTCCACTCCTGACTCCCCCACCCTTACCCTTTCCCCCCTGGCTGCCATTCCTCCTGAGAATCCCTGGGCTATTGTTACCTCAAGGAAAGCTAGGAGAAACTCTCCTATAAACCTAGCCCTTCCTATCCTCCCTAATTTGGAGGAGGGTGAAATACCCTCCCCTGCCCAATTAGAGCCTTCTCTCCCTAAGATCATCCCGGATCCTTTCAATGAGTCAAACATTGAGCTTTTCCTAGAGCATAACACTCCTCTTGTGGTCGTCTCTCCCCACACCCCTATAAACCAGAAGCCTTACACCTCACCCTATTAAATTGGGTGAGATTATCTGCACTCCAAGTGGAAACACCCACTCTTAGGTATGTTTAATATTGCTGCATGGAATGTGAGAGGCCTCAATGGCTCCATCAAACAAGTAGATATAAGGAAACTTTGCAGGGACTTCAACCTCTCTGTCTGTTCAGTGGTTGGGACTAAGATCAAGGCCAATAAGTTTCAAACCTTGCTCATAGTATATTTTCCAATTGAGAGGTTATTGCCAATTATTCCTCAGCCATAAATGGGAGGATATGGGTGGCTTGGGATAACACTGTGGTCCATTTGATAGTGATTGAATCTACTGATTAAGTGATATTTTGCAAGGTCAATATTCTGAGCTACAACCTAGAATGCTTTGTTTCATTTTGTATACATCTAACTCCAGGACTTCAAGATCAAGGCTTGTGTCTTCTTTAGGCAACCAACAATTAATGTGTGCTTCTATCCTTTAGCTTATCCTAGGGGATTTCAATGTTATAAGGTCCCCTATTGAAAAGGTTGGAGGGAATGAGAGATATACATAAGGTATTTTTGAATTCAATGATTGTATCCACAACCTTGAAATTGAGGACATTTCTTATACTGGTTGTCAATTCACATGATCTAATAAGCAACATGATGACACATTTATTATGTGCAAATTGGATAGGGCCTTAGGTAACATCCACGGGAGTTACTCATTTCCCAACACCATATGCCATTTTCCACCCCTTAGTGTATCAGACCGCAACCCTATTGTCCTACAAATGGATCCTACTAGCCTTAAACCTAAGGTTAGTTTTAAATTCTTCAATTTCTAGTTTGAAATGGAAGGATTTTGGTAGGTCTTTGAGCAAGCTTGGAGCTCTCCATTCTATGGGACAACCATGTTTCAAGTGTGCAAAAAACTCAAAACAGTCAAACAAGCTCTTAAGGAGTTCAACATGAGATTTTGCAATGATATCCCATCTAGAACGAAAGCGGCCACACATAAGCTTAACCAGATTTAGCTTGACCTTACTAGGGATCCTTCCAATGCTTCATTTATTGCCCAAGAAAGTGCAACTTGTAAGGAGTATGTTGATCTAAGGCTTGCAGAAGAGAGCTTCTACAAGCATAAGTCTAGGGTCCATTGGCTTAGTTTGGGGGACCAGAACACTGCTTTCTTCTTCTAAAGCCTAAACAAGAATATAATTAGGTCCAATATCACTCACTTGATGCACCAAGGTACCATGATATTTGCCCCAGAGGATATTGAGAGCCACATCCTTCAGTATTACACTGACTTGTTGGGAACCCCTAACCCAGACTTTGAACTTAAGTGGAGCATCCTGTTTAGTGCACTTCCACAGAAACTCGGTGAATCATAAGCTGACCTCCTTGTTAGGTCTGTTACAGAAGAAGTCAAGAGTGCGATTTTTAGCATGTGAGATGATAAAGCTCTTGGCCTATATGGGTTCCCATCTATTTTCTTTAAGAAGACCTGACATAGTGGGTAAAGCCATACTTGAGTTCTTTTAGACTAGTAAGCTTCTCAAAGAGATCAATTCTACTGCCATAACCTCATTCCTAAAGTCCATAATCCCACTTCTGTGGGTGACTTTAGGCTAATTTCCTGTTGCAATGTCCTCTACAAGTGCATTACTAAGATCTTGACTGTAAGAATGAAAGCATGTTTACCAAGTCTGAGTAGCCAGAACCAAATTGCCTTTATTCCTTGAAGGAGAATTGCAGATAATATTTTCTTATCCCAAGAGTTGCTCAGAAGCCATCATAGGTCCCTAGGTGTCCCCAGATGTGCTCTCAAGGTTGATCTTAGGAAAGCATATGATAGTGTTAATTGGAACCTTATAAGGAAGGCTTTACAATGCTCAATTTCCCTAACTCATTCATTACTTGGATTATGGAATGCATATCTTCACCCTCATACTTTGTCAAGATTAATGGAGGTCTGCATGGTCATTTTAGAGGAGCTAAAGGCATCAGGTAGGGCGATCGAATCTCACCTTACTTGTTTGTCATAGTTATGGAGATCCTCACTAGACTTATGAGATTTATAGCCTCTAATATTGGGTTCATGTACCACTGAAGGTGCGAAAAGCTCAAAGTGGTGAACCTATGCTTTGTTGATGATCTCCTGATGTTCTACAGGGGCTTTGAGGACTCAGTTCAGGTAGTTAAGAAGTGCCTTTCAGTACATGTCTAGCCTATAACCCGAAATTCAGAAAAGTGAAATATTCCTCTCCGGGGTTGAGGTGATAGAAACTCATGATATCCAATCTATGCTGGGTTTCCCTGTAGGAGCTTTCCCATGAGATACTTGGGAATGCCCCTTATCTCTTCCAAACTTTGCAAGGTTGATGTATACGCTGGTTGAAAGGATAACTGAGAGAATAAGGTCCTGAGATTCAAAATACCTATCATATGTAGGGAGATTGCAACTCATAAAGTCAGTGTTACTGGCCATGTTCCATTTTTGGAATGGTCTCTTCATTTTACCCAAAAAAGTAATTAGAAGGGTCTAACGCATGCTAAAAAATTATCTTTTGGAATAGTGACTGCTCCAAGTATTCAGGGGCAAGGTAGCATGGGCAGATATTTGTTGTGACAAGAATCAAGGTGGGCTGGGTCTTAGGGATCTCATTATTTCTAATGAGGTGGCAGTGGCTAAACACATTTAGTTCTTGATTGGGATTTCTAAGCACTCATTGTGGAAGGATTAGGGCGAGGCTTATCTCATTAGGAAGAGCTCCTTCTTCATCACACTCATGCCTTCTAGCTCAAGCTGGGTGTGGAGGAAGCTCCTTAAGCTTAGGAATAAGTTTCTCCAATTCTGCAAACTCATTATTGGCAATGGTAGGGGTGTCAAAATACTCACAAAACTATGGCACCCCCTTGGTACCTGAAACTCCAGGTTTGGCCCAAGAATCATGATAGAAACTGGCTGGAACCTAGAAACGAGGGTTAGTGATATTATTCAGCGAGGGCAGTGGGCCTGGTCAACCACAATGAGTGCCATGGTCCATGAACTTAGGAGCTTCGATCTCCCCCACCTAGAGCTACTGTAGATGACATCTGGACTTGGAGTGTTGGATCTAATGGCTCATTTTTTGCCCTTCGTACTTATAGATCCCTGGTGCAGCAAAAAGATAAAGTAAAACGGGCAAAACTAATTTGGTTTAAGTATAGCATCCCAAGGTGCAACTTCATCTCTTGGTTGGTTATTCTTAACAAGTTAGCCACTAGAGATAGGATTGCACAATGGGACCTACCTCCTACACATAAGGGAGTTCTTGACTGTGTATTCTGTGTTGGCCATGCTGAATCTTGTGCCCACCTCTTCGTTGATAGTTAGTTTATAAGGTTTGTGTGGGCTATATTGATGGATAAATGTGAACTGGTGTGTAGAGCCTCAAATTGGACTCAACTTATCGCTTGGCTCCTAGTTAGAAGCAAGGGTAATACCCTTAGAGCTAATCTGGTTAGGGTTTGCTTCTCTTCCTTTGTGTACTATGTATGGAAGGAGATGAAGGT
The DNA here is from genome assembly GCA_003255025.1 of Datisca glomerata. Taxonomy (NCBI): domain Eukaryota; kingdom Viridiplantae; phylum Streptophyta; class Magnoliopsida; order Cucurbitales; family Datiscaceae; genus Datisca; species Datisca glomerata. The sequence goes on from QANY01002723.1 coordinate 95,605, forward strand.
AAATTGAGGGATAAAGTAATTGTGACCAAGCTCATTTCAGAGAATGTTAGAGCAAGATTCTTTACTATAAAGGGCTTTAGGGAGGACCCTATTAGCTCAACCATAGCTGCTAATTGGAGTCTGCAACCAAGCATCTTCTCTAGAGATTCTGGTATGGTATTGTAACGGGTCTGCTTTATAAAGACCTCCTCCCCCTCCCCCATTGCTACATTGCTACATGTCACTTAATGCTTCTGTTTTGAGGCAGCTTAGTGGATGTTTTGCAATGGCTTTGGTCTCCCCCCTCTTAACTCTTTAGTTGCTTAACTGCTTTGCTTCTCCCCACTTTTAAAGTTCCCCTGGTTTCTCCCCCCACTGCTACATTGCTACATCTTACTTAGAGTCTCTGTTGTTGAGGCTGCCTTATAAATGTTTTGCAATGGCTTTGATCCCCCTACCGATTAGCTGCTTAGCTTTTTTGCTACATATCATTATGCATTTAGAGCAATTCTTGGTATTATGGTTAAATTTAGTGTTATTAGCTGTTGTCTACTGCCTTTAATGTTAGCGGTTGCTGTCTTAGCTTTATTTTTGTTCCCTACCACTCTCCTAGTAGGTACTGTCTCAATCTGATGCTGATATGAAAATGTTGGCTTGTGAATCTGATTTGTTCTGCTATACATAAGAGCTGGTTAAGATGGTCATAATGGTATGGTCTTTAGCCTGTTATGGTCTGTCAATGATATATGGCTTGCCAAGGCCTAGTTAAATGGTGTTAAAGTTTTTGTAGGGTCCTATGGTTGGGTCAACTTAGAGTTTTTTATTTATAAATAGAGCATGTTCTATAAAGGTTTCTATCTAATTTTAGACCTCTTACTTGTTGGTTAATGACACAACCTACATATAGCTTAGAGTACGCAAAGAATTTATTGTAAATCATTTTTTTGGTAATTTATGGGTATGCCCTTGTAATCATGTAAGTATCATTTGGTTAATATAATTTTCATTTACAAAAAAGGATCAGTTAAGCTAATAACTAGCAAAATTAAAATATAAATAAATGGATAGTGTCAACTTTATTCATGGCTAATAAGTACGCTGAAACAATATACTTAGAAATGTTTGTACAAGGTTTTGCAAATCTAACTCATATACTTACATTTTACCATCATGGTTTCGACAACCACAAACGTGAAATATATGAAATGTAAATAATATAACTATTTATCACACATTTAATTATTTGTCAAACGATACTATTATCAAGTCTTGAATGTTTTTCATATAAATTATCAAAGACGGATTGATACTTTTTCAAGTGTAATAGTTATGGAAGTCTCAACAAAGAAGTGTAGTAGTTATGAGGCTAATTGAAATAGTCACATGTGAATGCATGTGATCAAATAGAAATCCATTTCTATTAGCTATCTAAAAAAAGTGAAAATTTTGTATTTTCATAACAATAATTAGAAATAAAAATATAATAAGAAATAACGGAGAAATATAAAGTACCGTTGCATCTTCAATCAAAGAGAAACAATTCCCTCCTGCCTCAATAAGAAATTAAATATATCATATTGAGACTGTTTCCTCAAATTTAGAAAATTGGTTGTAAAATACTCAGTACAATTAATAGAGCAAGAGAAGATAATGAAGCGAACAAAAACAAACTAAAATAAACAATTTAAAGTTTTGCGTGTAGCTGGATCAACTCACATAACCATCTCACCCAAAAAATTACAATTACAACAAAACTACAAAATAAAGAAATAAATATCGGAGGAAGATCAAGAAACTTGATCGAAGTATTCAGTGTCTAGATTGCTAAAAATTACTAAATAAAAGAATATGAATAGGAAAGGACAATTAGAACTTCACCCACTGATGCATAATAAACCATTAACAACACTCACGAAACAATCGCAAACGTTGAGGAAACACCAATCGTTTTCCTACAATTACACCAAACGTTGGAGAAGAAGAATAGTTGAGGAAAATAACATATTTTAATGCCTTAAAGATGAACACAACACATCAAGGGAGAGAAAGATACAATGCATCAAGAGGTGTTTGTTGGGGCTGGCGTAGCTTGCATCTCTCTCACTCATTAACAATTTAGTTTTTTTGTTAACTTTAAAATGTAAATTATGGTGGTCAACAAGTTTTTTTATTAGGAATAAAAACAATAATATATAAGTATGGTATAAAAATGCAGCATCTTAGCTAAAAACCTTTTGTAAGATAAGATGAAATAAATAATAGATATTGCATTATTTATAATTTTGAAAATAATAAATAAGAAATTTATCAATCAAATAAAATAGTTTAACCTTCATTTCATTATATAACTATTTATTTATCATTTCATTATATATATCAAAGGAAATAGTTTAGCCCACATATATATACATATGTATGCATGAATGATATAAGAGTAGTTCATTTATATTCAAAATTTTAAATGTAAATAAGCAAATAAATAAAAATAAAAATAATTTAATTTTGCGTGCTTGTTAACTTATGATAATTGAATTCTATAAATATTTCATATAATTCACAATATAATAAATTCAAAACCCTCATTTGTTTAAAAAATCCGTTAATTATGCATTAATTAAAAATAATTTTTTATATAACAACTTTTAATTTTAAATGATTAAATATACAATGGCAAACGGCATATTTAGACTTAATAAAAATTGACACGTGGCATAATTAGAGACTTACATACCAAAATTTATATATATATAATTTCATATAATGTGTGTTTTTGTTATGCAGTGCATGCTTCAATTCGATTTACTTTTACAAAAAAAAATCAAAATGAACCGAACTTTACAGATCGTGACCGAATCGTGAAGTGACTCGAACCTAACTGTGAAATAAGATCGGTTTGATTCGGTTTTACGCTTTAAGCAATTTAGAGCCTTAGATAAAGGCTTGTGTTTCGGGGACACAAGGTTATTCCGCTGGAAATTATACCATAAAAGATAAAATTCTCAAAGCACACAATGCATTACAATCATAACTAAAGTTAAACATCTGTGGGGGATAAAAACACATGGGCTAGAGAGCCCACTTAAAATGAGGATTTTAGGTAAAGTCCAATACTCATCTTGTAATAAGAGGCCCATAAAATAACAGCCCAAGGGCTCTGGATGATGGACCAACTTTGTAAAGCCCAAGATCACTATGATGATTGAGGGCTCATCCATGATGAGATCACCATGATGACCGATAGCTCATTCATGACCGAGGTCACCATAATGACCAATGGATCATCCACTCTAACGTAATAGAGATACAATCTCAACATTCCCAAAAAAATCTAAAAGTTGATTAAAGTGATAAGATAACAACTGAAAGAGATAATGACTAAAAGCACCTGACTTGGGGGGGATTCTCTAAAGTGTTTTCATTCCTTCATTATAAATAGATGGTGACCCCTCACAAAAACGATATGCATTCTCTCAGTATTCAAAAATACCATTCTAAAAGACATTCTACTGACTTAAGCGTCAGAGTGTATTAGGCTGGGCACCACACCAGTGTCAAGATAATCCTTTATTGTTTCTCTATTTTGCAGGATTATCATATTGAGTTCATCACGAGACATGTGGTAATTCGACTCAATAGTATATTTTGAGCATCTACAGTTTGGCGCCGCCTGTGGGAACGAAAATCTTCCTTGAAAATTTAGTAAAACAGAAAATCGAATTAGTTATCGCAATGGTGAACACAAGAGTAAATCTGGGACAAACGACCACCATGGTGATGTATCTGTCAGAAATCTCGCCAGAAATCTGATAGAAGCAATGAGGGAACAGTTTCAAATTCACATAGCTCCAATTGCAAATCCAGTGACTCAACAACCATTTGATGGTACTGATCCAACCATCATTCTCTTGTTGGAGAAGATAGAGCACTTCACGAAGGAACTCGTCGACCTTAAGAGGGGAAGTAGAGATGAAGAGAGAATTGAGAGAAGAATGGAGCACATGCCCTGGCATCGGGCTACACGGAAATGTGTTAGAGAAGAGAGGCGCAATATTAGCCCAACACTAGATTTCCCAGCTCAATAAGGAAGGGATCACAGCATGAATTCACCTCACAAACCCGATGGGAGATTGGAGTCGCATGATGAGGTTATAGGGGACTCTTAGTACTCGTGACATCACTCACGCCATTCTCGTCAGACCATTGGGATTCATAATAAAGCCGAGAGTCGAAGGTCAAGGCATCGTGATGAGGAGTATGGATTCAATTGAGACACGAATGAGGTAGCTGAGTAGATCAAAGATTTTCATTTGAGAGTCACACGTTTGGACACGAAGGATAAAGGGAAGTGCAGAGCCTTAATTGTAGTAGTACGGGGGCTGACGCAGTCACCCTTTACAGTGAGAATCACGTCGATGACACCACCAAAGAGGTTCACCACTCTGAAATTTAAAATGTATGAAGGTACCTCTGAACCTACTGATCATGTTTTGCTCTATAAGCAGATGATGTCAGGAGCGTGCATTCTAGAGGATAAACTAGAAGGCATGATATGTCTACAATTAGCCTCTAGCCTGAAAGGTGCTGCCATCACATGGTTCGGCAGCCTAGAACCCCGGTCCATACACTCATTTTCTCACCAGGCGACACTTTTCATCGAACAATTTGAGAGCAGCAAAAGAATGATTAAGGAGGCACACGACCTCTTCACCATAGTCTAGAGGAAGGATGAGACCATGAGGGAATACATCCATAGGTTCAACAGCGATAAGATTGGAATCGTCAGATGCGTTGAAGTAGTAGCTGTTATCGCTTTCAAAAATGGTCAGATGGAAGGCACATACGTGTTCAAATATTTACACCGAAAAGACCCAAGACCCTACCAGAATGCCTTAGTAAGGCCAACGAATTTGTCTTGTTAGATGAAGAGATGGCAAAGAAGAAAGTCAAAAGAAGTACATGGGAGAGCTCCCCTCACGTTGGAAGAAAAGATCGAGATCGAAAGGGAAAGTCAGACCGGAGAAACTGATCATAAGAGAGGGTCAGTGTCATAGATAGGTTGGGGTGGAGAGTCATCCCACAGTTTTACCTTCTGTCGTTGACCGTAAGCCAGAAGGAACTCGTTCATCAGATCGATGGCATGAATCTTCTTCCCTAACCTCCAGTGTTGAAGGCAAAGATGGGGATGAGGAAGAATCAAAATCAATACTGCGATTTCCATAGGGATTAACGGGCATAACACATATGATTGTTGGAAGCTTAAGTGTGAGATAAAATCTCTAATCGATCGAGGCTTCTTGAAGGAATATCTGTTGGAGTAGGCTAACAAGAGGCTGGGGGGAGAGGCCAAGGACAGACCCTGAGAATAGAAACCAGAGAGACGGGTTATGCATATGATTCATGGAGGAAAGTCAAGTGGAGGAGCAAGAACCTTAACAAGGAAAGGGCACCTGAGAGCAGCCCATTTATTGACATTTTCAATAGCAAAAAAGGATGAGCATAACTAGAGGATAGAGTTCACGGATGCGGATATGGTTGGAGTACATTACGCCCATGATGATGCGCTAGTGATCTCCTTGGATGTGGTAAATTGCCTTGTCAAGTGGATACTGGTGGACCTTGGGAGATCAACCGATATAGTCTTCCTCTCGGCCTTGAAGCAGATGAGGATAGATGAATCACAGACTACTACATGTGACTTGGAGCTTGTGAGATTTAACGGTTTAATCACTAGAGCAATTGGGAGCGTGTTCATTCCTGTGAAAGCAAAAAATCGTTAATATAATGATAGAGTTCCTGTTAGTTGATGAAGAGTCAGCCTACAACGCGATTGTAGGAAGACCATGTGTACACGTGATGAAGGAAATCCCTTCATCCTTCCATTAGAAGATCAAATTCCCAACTCTAGAAGAAGTAATGGAAATACGCGGGGATCAAGTGGTGGTTAGGACTTGTAACCTCACCAGCGTCAAGTAGAAGTCAGACTAATAACAACTAAAGGGACGTGGTCAGACCTTCGATGCACCACCCATTGAAGAAACGATGGGGGTCTCGATTCATCCGTCAGACCCTAAGACAGTCGTATGCGTAGGCTCGAACCTAAGAAATCTGTTGAGAATTGAACTGATCACTTTTTTTTAAAGAAAATTCATAGACTTTCACTTGGAATATTTCAGATATGCCCAGAATTGATCCATCTGTGATCTTGCATAAATTGGAGGTGCAAAGGCTATTGGATGTAAGATTTATCATAGAAGTATACTACCTTGATTGGCTGGCCAATGTGGTGGTAGTCAAAAAGAAAAATGGAAAATGGAGGGTCTGTATAGACTTCACTAACTTAAACAAAGAATGCCCAAATGACAGCTTGCCTCTTCTAAAAATTAATCGGCTAGTGAACATAACAGCAGGGCATGAGATACTCAGTCTCATAGAGTTAATTAATGTCCGAGCTCATTAGTTTAACCCCATCTATCTGAATGATCGGTCTCAACTCGGGAGGAAGAACTGGTAATAGACATAAAATCATCCATTCTGGTTCTATATTTGTTCGATAAAAAAAGAGCTCTCACTTTCTAGTTAAAAGGAAGAGAACATGCTACATGAAAACCAGTAGGAAGAAAAAGAGAAGGAAGAGAAAGAGGAAGTAATGTGGAGGTCATAGAGCAGGCGAGATTCCAACAGTGCAATAAGCTAGGGTGTAATAACTATTTATGAGTATTTAGTTATTTTTCAGATATTTTATATTACTGAATTTAATGAATGAAAATTTTTCTATTAATTAAAGTGTATTTATAATTTACTCAAGTCTTAGAACTATTGTCAACGTAAGAAGAGTAAAGACTGAGGGGTCTTCCAGATAAATTCTTATGAAATTGTTCAAAACGTTATTCGAAGTCTTAGGATTGACTGGGCAAACTAGTCTGATTATGATTGTTAGATTGAACCAAAGGATTCCGGCCTCAGGGAATGAGAGTGGAGACTCTAACAGTTGACTTAGACATATTATTGAACATGTTGAATAGACCAGTGATAAATTAGTTTGAAGTAAAGCCATATATATAGCTTTACATCTAATCGTTACACTTTCAGGGTATTATCATAATTTCCTTAATGTTGAGGTGAATATGAAACTTGACCTAGTTAATGATGATCTTTGATACGCCAAAGGAATGAGTTCGAATCGCTGGACAATAGCTCGACTGCTGGTATCGTGATTCAATTATGTTGGAGTTGCGTGATTCACAGATATGAAAATGCATGGTTAGATTGCAAAATGCAACAATACCACCTTATGCTTTATTAATGGGTGTGTGAATAAATTAACCTGGCCAGGTACTCGATGAATGAATCATTGAATAAGACATGGAGAATTGTACGAGATAATTTACTATTATATCTTTCTTATTCACAGTCAATAAAATGGTTAAGAAAATAAAAATAAAATGGGTAAAATGATAATTTTACATCTCAATTTTGCTATTGATATTCATGAAGGGTAATGTGTTAAAATATTCTGTGGACCGTGAAATAAAAGTGTTTATTTGCACCAACAGGAAATGTAGTGTGCGTGAATCGAGAGTTGATTCGGTATCGGACCTATATTGGAGTCGTATGGTGTCAGGATTAAATAAGTCAGGAACTTATGGAGATAAATTTATCGAGTATTTGAATCCTCTAGCGTTATTCATGTGGGTCCATTTGGTCTCAGGAGTAGCTCATAAAACAAGAAGGAAAAACAAGACCAATTGGACCAAAAACGTATTTTGAACCAATGTATATTTCCCGAACCCATATGTGATGGGTGTCATCGCTTAATTATTGACAACCAAGTAATTAATGTTCAAATTAATTAATTAGTTATTTCCTAATTAATTTATAATTAGTAAATAAAATAAATTAATTAGTTAATTGATAGAGGTCAATTTAATTTATCAATTTGGATTGATAAATTTGGACACAACATTGACTCTAGGAAGATATGCAATTTTCAGCAATAATAAAGATTGGGGGGGTGAATTTTCGGTAATCTAATATATAGTGGTATATGTGTAAATTATGTAATTATTATATAAGATATGACAACATGGTTGCATTCCTAACCCTAATATTGTGTGTGATTACACAGAGCATAAAAAGTTTCTCTCCCTCCCTTTGCTTGTTGCCGAAATACACCAAAGGAAGAAAAATAGTTTTTTTATTCCTCAAATGGTTTGAGAGCCCACACTAAATTCTTGATCAAAATCCTATTTAGATATACTTTTGAATTTTACGAGTGGTTGTTGGTGTGAAAACTGATTTGAGTTCTATGAAAACCGAAGAACGCGAGACGACAAATAGGGTTCCGCCAAATCAAAATTTCTCTGATACAAGAAAGGTATAAAATTTTTTCTTACTCTTTTGAATACGTTTAACTTTGAATGCATAATCAGATGTAAGATTTTAATATTTAATTAATTAAATTTGTTGATGTAAATTTTTTTTATATTCTGCTCACGAACCGTTCGAGGTGTAATGATTTTTCTTCAAATTTTTAAAACCCGATCCAATAATTGGTATCAAAGCCTTAATTTCTTTATTATGCATATTCTGTGATTAAACGTATGTATCGTTGGATGTTGTGATATTGGCATATTTATGTATGGTAGATTCAAAATAGTTTTGAATGTATTTTATGAATTGATCCTGATCTATTGACTCTAGGCGTTTAATTTTTTAATTATGGAATTGATGTATACCAAAATTTAGGCATAGGATTTTATGTAATTTATTTTCTTGCAAATTTTGTGTTTTTTAAAATTCCATGCAATACGTCGCCGCTTCGGAAAACTACTGTCGTCGCTGATGTTGCCGCTGCCGCCCGCCGTCATGCCACACCACCACCGCCTGCCGCCGTGCCGCTCCGCCGCCTGCTGTCCGCTGCTGTGCCCTGCATGGAGACTAAGATTTTTGAAACCCTAAGCGATAACAAATAGGGTTTAGGAAACCCTGTGATATTTCACAAAAGCCCTAATCTCATCTTTTATCCTTTAAGTTTTAAATTTTGAATTTGGTTTTTAAACGGATAAAAGACAATTAAAATTCAAAAGATAATCAACTTTTATTTTTTTATCTTTGAATTCAAAAGATAATTATCTATTTTATATTTTTATCTTTTACATTTTGAATTCAAAAGGATAATTATCCATTTTATTTTTTGAATTTTGAATTTAAAAGATAATTATCCATTTATCTTTTTATCTTTTAAATTTTAAATTTTAAAAGGGTTTTAAAGGGATTATTTAATTTGAAAAATAGTTTTCCTTAATTATAGGGGTTTGATCAAATATTTGAATTTTGAAAATGTGACTACAGTATTGTAAAGAGTTACAAAATTGGTAGAACTTCCTAAAGGACAATGAGACAATTACATATGAAGACTAGTATTGAAATTAATTTTAAATTATTTATTATTCTCTTAATTAGAAATTAGCTAATATGGAGGTTAATTTTGAGTGGATGATCTATTATAAATCTTGTGTCATCATATAACATGCAATATAGAAATAGGGATATGCCAATATCAAAATGTCATGTAGCATGTACATGCAATAGTGTAGTCTAAATTTATAATGGGTTATAATTTGAATACAATACGAATTTTATAAAAGTTATAAATTTTAAATTGAGATTTAAATTTTATGAAAGTTTATAATTTTTAAAAAACAATGAAAAAATCCATTTTCCCAAAAACTAAATGGGAGTGTCATTTACGTTGAAACGTTCCCAAGGTCCCAAATGCAAATTTGATCGTGACATGAGGAATGATTTAGAGCCGCCCTAGCGGTCCTCTCTTTAGTGAGAGAAACTTGAGAATCGTGTTGTTTTGAATTATCGAGTTGCTTAAAAAGCTAAAGCTTGTAATGGAAGTGGTGAGGCGGGACCGTTCCTAGACAGACTGTTAGTTCATGGCAACCTTTAAAGCCAATGCGTTGGTTAAATAATTAAACCGAAGCACATTGGAATCCCTCATAGGGGCTAGTTAATGGGGCTAAGGTGATCAAAATCATTGGTGATTGGTTAAGTTAGATGTAGTGACATCTTGATAAGCATTAACCAAACAAGAGGAGTCTCGATGTGATATGAGGTAGCTTGGACGTTGTCCTTAGATGAGACAAGCTATTGTTGTTGATCGTAATATCATGGAAAAAATAATTTTTATTGGATTGTTTTAATATTTAAGTATTTGAATCATGTATAATACTTTCCTAAATCGAAGCACATTGAATCCTTCATAAGGGCTAGTCAATGGGGCTAAGATGATCAAAATCATTGGTGATTGGTTAAGCTAGATGTCGTGACATCTTGATAAGTGTTAACCAAATAAGAGGAGTCTCGATGCGATATGAGGTAGCTTGGACGTTGTCCTTAGATGAGACAAGCTATCATTGTTGATCGTAATATCATGGAAAAAATAATATTTATTGGATTATTTTAATATTTAAGTATTTGCATCATGTATCATACTTTCCTAATTGATTAAGTATTTCTTTACACTACTTTATTTATTATATTCAGTAATCATGTCATTATCCCCACTTTCAACTATCTTAAACGCGAACAAACTTACTGGTCAAAATTACGTAGATTGGAAGCATAATCTTGATATCGTGTTGACAGAAGAAAAGAACAAGTTCGTGCTCACCACCATTTGTCCTTTTGAGCCCATTACTGAATCGGCTCAAGAGGAAAATGATGCTTATGCTTCTTGGTTGTGTTCCGATGAGATCTCCAGGTATTATATCTTAGCTTCTGTTAGCAATGTGTTGGAACAACAGCATCGGGATTTGAAAACTGCCCGTGATATGATGTTGAACATCATCAAAATATTTGGAGATCAGGGTCATCAAGCCAAACAGGCTATTGTGTGAAACTTCATGAACTGCAAGATAAAACTTGGAACTCATGTCTAAGAACATATGATGTTGATCATTAGTTATCTAAATGAGATGGAGATCATGGGTGCTGAGGTAGATGACGAGACACAAGTTGATATGATCCTTAAGAATCTGCCTGACACTTTTAAGAACTTCAAACCTAATTATTTGATGAATAAGTTGAGGTATTCACTTCCTGAGCTGATGAAGGAACTGCAAGCTATTGAGACCCTGTTTCTGAAGGGCAAGAGGAAGAATGAAGAGACAAACTTTACTAAAAGCAAACCTTCCACCTCTGGCGCAAATAAAATACAAGAGAACTCTGAAGAAGGCTAAGTAGCAAAACCTGAAAGCTGCGAAAGGTAATGGCACTGTAAAAGTGGACAAATCGAAAGACAAGTGTCATCATTGTGGAGTTGCTGGCCATTGGAATCGCAACTACCCAAACTACCTCAAGGATTTGAGATCTAAAGGTATAATACTTATTACTGATGTTTGTTATGTGACTGACTTTATTTTTTCATGGATTGTAAACTCTGTAGCCACTAACCATATTATCATTCCCTGCAAGAGTTCAGGAAAATTAGAAGGCTTGACGAGGGCGAGTTCAGCTTCAGTTGAGGAAATAGAGCACTAGTATCGGTTGTATCTATGAGAACTATTAAATTGTCATTTGATGAGAGTTTTACGATTTTACGTGATATTTATTATATCCCAATTTTTAGGAAGAAGCTTATTTCAATAGCTAGTTTAATTGAGCAAGGATTCAGTTTGAATTTCATTGATAAAAATATTAGTATTGTTAGATATGATTGCTTAATTACTATTCCACATTTGATAAATAAGTTGTTTATGTAAAACTGATAGTTCCAATGATATGTGACACTGAAGTAAATACTGATTTACAAAGGGATAGTAAAAGGTTGAAATCTGACTCAACCGATCTAACATATTTGTCACACTTACATCTTGCCCACATTAACCTGGATAGGATTAAAAGACTTGCAAAGGATAGTCCATTGTAAACTTTAAGTGTGAGATCATTACCCACATGTGAATCCTGTGTAGAAGGCGAAATGACCAATAGACCATTTTCAGCGAAGGGTGAAAAACCACTCAATGCATTGAACTCCTGAATACTGATGTATATGGGTCATTGAATATACAAGGAGGAGATTTTGAATACTTTGTAACCTTCACTAATAACCACTCATGTTTTAGACATGTTTATCTAATGCACCAAAAGTCTGAAACTTTTGAAAAGTTCACAGAGTATAAGGCTATGATCGAAAAGCAATTAGTAAAAAAATCAAAATGTTACGATCTGATTGTGGTGGAGAGTACTTGCTAGGAGAGTTCGAAGACTTTCTTTAGGAATAAGGTATTCTTTCTCAGCTTATATAACTTGGCACTTCAGAATATAATGGTGTGTCAGAGGAAAGGAATCGAACTCTGATGGATATGGTTAGATCCATGATGAGTTACTCATCCCTCCCAGATTCATTTTAGGGATATGCCTTGGAAATAACATGATACATTCTGAACTAAGTTCTGTCGAAGATGGTGCCTGGCACGCCATATGAAAGTTGGAATGGACGAAAGTATTCCGTTAACCACTTTAGAATATGGGGGTGCCTAGCACATGTTCTAAAACAGAAGACATACAAGTTGGCAAGTCGATTAGAATTATGCATTTTTGTAGGATATCCCAAAGGAATGAATGTTTATGTCTTTTATAGTCCAACTGGCAAGAAAACATTCGTTAGTACGAATGCACGTCTTCTTGAAGGGACTATAAAAGAAGTGTGAAGCTGAGAAGCATTCATGTGCTAGAGTAATTATTGAGTGGGAGGACACCGATTCCCCAATTAGGAACTGTCTGTGATTCAATAATGGAAGAACCATAGCTTGGGCGAGAGACTATAGAGCCTTGACAGAATGAAAGAGTTGCGAGATAGCCTGACAGGTACATGTCTTATGGAGATGCCTTAACAATAGTGTCAGATGAGGATCATGATGAACCTGTTTCTTACTCACAGGTCCTGAAGCAAACATATGTCAAGAATCCATGAACGTAGAGATACATTTGGTAACGAAGTCTGGAAACCTGTAGATCCTTCTAAAGGGGTAAACCATGTAGGGTGTAAATGGATCTATAAGAAATAGAGAGAGGTCCATATGAAAATGTGGAGACATTAAAAGCTAGGCTAGTAGCCAATGCCTACACCCAAAAAAAGGTATAGACTATAAGGTTACTTTTTTGCTGGTAGCCATGATTAAATCCATCAAAATTCTCTTGTCCGTTACTGCCGCCCTTGATTACAAAATCTAGCAGATGGACGTCAAGACTGCTATTATGAATGGAAATCTTGAAGAGCGCATTTATATGGCTTAACCATACAGGATCATGGAGAAATGTCAAGAGGGCAAGGTTTACAAACTGTTGAAGTCCATTTATGGGCTTAAACAAGCGTCACGGTCATGGAATATTAGATTCGATGAAATTTTCAAGAACTTTAGTTTTGAACAGTTAGTGGATGAAGCATGTGTGTATAAGCTGATACATGGAGGGAAAGTGGTTTTTCTAGTGTTGTTCGTAGATGATATTCTACGCATTGGGAATGATGTAGAAAAATTATATGATGTCAAGATTTGGCTTATAAAGCAACTTGATATGAAGGATCTTGGAGAAGCTGCCTTTGTCCTAGGTATTCAGATCTTTTAGGATTGGAAGAACAGACAATTGGCACTGTCTCAAGCATCTTATAAGGTGATCGATCACTTCAATATACAAGACTCCAAGAAGGGATATCTTCCTTTCAGGCATGGATTCAGCCTCTCCAAGAAGTAGTCTCCCAAGACTCCTCAAGAAGAGGAAGACATGAGAAAGATTCCCTATGCCTCAGCCATAGGAAGTCTCATGAATGTGATGCTTTACACTAGGCCAGACATTTGCTACGCGGTGGGCGTGGCGAGTTGTTTCTAATCTAATCCTGGAATCAAGCATCGGAATGTCGTCAAGCATATCCTTAAGTATCTTAGGAGAATAATAAACTACATGCTTGTATATTCAGGTACTGACCTGAATATGATGGGGTATACTGATTTCGACTTCAAGCAGACAAAGATTCTAGGAGTTCCACTTCAGAATCGATGTTCATTCTGAATGGTGGAGCAATTATATGGAGAAGTAACAAGTAATTTGGCATTACTGATTCTACCATGGAAGTTGAATATGTGGAAGCTTGTGAAGCTTCTAAGGAGGCTGTATGACTTAGAAAGTTATTGAAGACTCTGGACTTATTCTAGAAGCTGACAAACCCATGATCTTTTATTGCGATAACAATAGCGTTGTAGCAAACTCAAAGGAACCAATGAGCCACAAAAGATCCAAGCTCATAGAGCGTAAGTAACACCTGATTAGAGAGATTGTTCAGTGTGGAGATGTCGTAGTAACACACATATCGACGATCAACAACCTGACAGATCCATTCACGAAGACTTTAAGCAATAAAATCTGTGATGGTCATCTGGAAGATATGGGGATACGAGATTGTACACGCCTACTTTAGTCCAAGTGGGAGATTGTTGGAATTATGTGCATAAAGTTTGGTGTAATAACTATTTATTAGTATTTAGTTATTTCTCAGACATTTTGTGTTAATGAATTAAGGAACGAATGGAAGTTTTTCTATCAGTTAAAGTGTGTTATAATTTATTCAAGTCTTAGGAGTATTGTCGACGTAAGAAGAGTAAAGATTGTGAGATCTTCCAGACAAACTCTTCTTAAACAGTTGAAAACGTTATTCACAGCCTTAGGATCGACTGGGTAATCAAGTTTGATTATGACTGTTAGCTTGAACCTAAGGATGCTGGTCTCGGGGCTTGAAAGTGGAGACTCTAACGGTTGACCTATTATGTTGTGGAATATGTTGAATAGACAAGTAATAAATTAGTTTGAAGTAAAAAATTTTATCTAGCTATAAATCTAATTGTTACATCTTAAGGGACCGTGTGGTATAAGATTGGTAGTAAATGATTTCCGGAATAAGATTGCTGGAATATGATTGTGAGAATGTATATGTCTGAAAAGTTAAGATTACTTTATTTGTTAACACTTGAAAATGTTCTGATTTAATGGTGAGAGTGTTAGATTACTCTGTTTGTTTTGATGGAATAGGCAATGTGATGTTTTAGACATTATTGTCAAATTTTAATTTTACCCTTGGACTAAAAAATGCTTATGAATAATAATTACTTAATTTATAATAAGATGATCAACATAAGTAATAACAAAAATGTAGATTTTACCCACGGATTCTTTCGTATATATTTATTAGTTTTTCGACCAAACTATTATATTATGATACATCGTGTAGATTTTCATTAAATATTGTCCATACAATTGAACTAATACCGCTCCAAGTGTATTATTGTGGTATAGAATTTACAATATAAGATAATTCTTATAAGAAAAATACTCATGATTTTCAGCTCAATAATCAAGATTATAGTATTGTGGGAGAATATGATGTCCAGAAAATAAAAGATTACTTCATGTGATAATAATTGTCAATTTCTAATTTTACCCTTAGACCAAAATATATTTATTGATAGTTGTCATTTTTTATGGAGGATAGCTTGGTAAAAAGAAGAAGAAAGAAAAATCAGAGACGCCCGATATGGAATTAACCCTCAATTTTGATTAGACTGATATAATTACAAATTTATAGTTTTACCCTTCCCTTAGACGGATATAATGCTAGAATTGTAAACAATTTTATCTATCTAAACACATAATTTACCCGACAAGATAGGTTGACACAGTTGATTAAACTCACACATTCATATCTTAGAGGTTGTAGATTCGACTCATATCCACTTTCCCCTTTAAATTTACAATGTAAGTTTGACAAAAAATACATAATTTACCCTATCCATATTTATATTGATTTTTCAAAAATAAAAACTATACCCATATTAGATAATTAGTAAAAAAAGTTTATTGCATAATCATATTTTAATTAAACTATCCGCACTATTTTATTTAGATATTTATTTACACAAATCTCCACTCAATTTTTTTTTCTCTTTCCACCTACCTCACACCTAACAGAACCCCCACCCCTACTTTCTCAGTCGAAACCCCCACCCTCTCCTCTCAAATATGCAGGTATGGATGTTGAAGAAAGCCATTGAAGAATTTGAAGAAATTCTGGTGAACAATTTATGGCGAAGCTTCCAAAAATCTTTCTTTTTCTATTGATAACGAACTAGAAGCCAACCCTTCGAAGATTCCAAAACAACTATTTTTCAATTGAACAAAAACTTATCTACGATTTCTGAAATATTTCACAAGAAAATTATTTTGGGGAATAAGAATATAAGGATAGCTTAGGTAATAAATTTATGAGATATACCCGGTGTTCAGATACCTCCCAGATTTGGAGGGTTTCAAATACACCCAGATAGGGGGCATCTGAACCTTGCAGGAATCCAAAAATCTCCAAATAGTTACCAAACAAGGGTATCAGTGAGATGCCCTCAAATTCTAGAACAACTACCCAACTTTCCCTCATACCAAACGTGTCCTAAGAGTATTTTCATAATTATCTTAATCCTAAGGTGAATACGAAACATGACTCAATCAGTTACAATTTTTGATACTTTAAAGGAGTAAGTTTGAATTATCAAACAATACCTCAGTTGTTGGGATCGTAATTCAATTATGTTAGAGTTACGTGATTCATAGATATGAAAATCCATAGTTAGATTATAAAATGCAATAGTATCGTCTTATACTTTATCGATGGGTGTGTGAATAAATTAACTTGGCCAAGTATGTGATGAAATGAATCATTGAAGAAGATGTAGGGAATTATACGAGACAATTCACTATTATATATTTCTTATTCACAGTCAATAAAGAGTTAAGTAAATAATAACAAGATGGGTAAAATGATAATTTTACATCACACTCTTATTATTGATATTCACGAAAGGTAATATGTTAAATTATTATGTGACCGAAAAATGTTTACTTACACCAACAGAAAATGTAACGCGCATGAATTGAGAGTTGATTCGACATCGGACCTATAGTGGAGTAGTACAATGTCAGGATTAAATAGGTTGGAAATTTATGAAGATAAATTCGTCGAATATTTGAGTCCTATCACTTTATTCACGTGAGTCCATTCGGTATCAATAGTAGCTCATAAGGACAAGAATAAAAAACAACACCAGTTGGATCAAAAATGTGTTTTGGACCAAGGTATATTTCTCGAACTCATATGTGATGGGTGTTGTCACTTAATTAGTGACAACCAAGTAATTAATGCTCAAATTAATTAATTAGTTATTTTATAATTATTAGATCATTAGTAAATAAAAGAATTAATTAATTAATTAAAGAAGATCAATTTAATTTATCAATTTGAATTGATGAATTTGGACACAACATTGACTCTAGGGAGATATGTAATTTTTGGCAATAGTAAAGATTGGGGGGGGTGAATTTTGGGTAATTTAACATATAAGGGTATATGTGTAAATTCTATAATTATTATATAAGGGATGACAATATGGTTGCATCTCTAACTCTAACACAATGTGTGATTACACATAGCAGAAAAAGTTTTTCTCTCTCCTCCTGCTTGCCGCTGAAATACACTAGAGGAAGAGAAAAAATTGATTTTCTTTCTCAGTTGTTTTGAGAGCCTATACTCAATTCATAATCAACATCTTATTGAGATTACTTTTAAATCCTACGAGTAGTTGTTGGTGTGAAGACTGATTTGAGTTCTATGAAGAATGAAGAACGCGAGACGACTAATAGGATTCCACCAAATCAGAATTCTCCTATACAAGAAAGGTATAAAATTATTTTACCTCTTTTGAATACGTTTAACTTTGAATGCATAATCAGATGTATGATTTTTATATTTAATATGATTAAATTAGTTTATGTAAAAAAATTTATATTCTGCCACGAACCATTCGTGGTTCAATAATTTTTCTTTAAATTTTTAAAACCTGATCCAATAGCCACGCCCAAGGTGATTAAAGGGGTGCAAAAATCAAATGGCAGGTTGACAGCCCTTCGTAGGTTCATATGAAGGTCCTGAGACAAATGTCTTCCATTCTATCCTGAGGAATAACAAGAATTTTGGTTGGGATGAGAAGTGCGGAGAGGCGTTTACTGCTTTGAAAAGATGTCTGATGTCCGCACCCCTTCTGTCAAAATTTCAAGAAAATGAGACACTATATTTGTACCTCGCTGTATCAGAGAATTCGGTGAACTTTGTCATAGTCAGGGAAGAAGGAAATGATAATGACCATTCTATTACGTCAGTAAGATACTTCTGGATGCCGAGAAAAGATACACAAAGATGGAGAAGTTAGCCCTAGGACTAGTCACATATGCTAGAAAACTCAGGCACTACTTCTAGAGCCATACCATCACGGTAAGAACCTCACATCCGCACATATCTGTTTAGCATAAATTGGAGATGTCCGGAAGACTCATGAAGTGTGTTGTAGAGTACGAAGAGTTCAACATCAGATATGAACCTCGGACCACCATCAATGCAAAAGTACTTGCTGACGTTTTGGTGGAGATGACAAATCCTAAGAGGATGAGGGGTCAGACTATATGAAAGAAGTCATCGGAGATGACACAACACCTAAAGAGGCGATAGAGCAACCCTTAGACATGGAATGAGCACTTTACATTGATGACTTAGGAAACGCACGTGGATGCGTAGCCATGCTGATACTTAAGACACCAGATGAGACCATAATCAAGAGGGCGCTACGGTTTGGATTCAGGACCTCAAACAATGAGGCCGAGTATGAAACTTTACTCGAGGCTAGCCAAAGACTTGGGGGTAAAGCATCTAAGGGTATTCAATGACTCTTAGCTGATAGTAAAATAAGTCAACAACGACTTTCAGACCAGGGACACAAGGATGGGGGCATGTCAAAGCAAGATAATGGAATTTAGGGGAGAACTTAAGGAGTGCTCCCTAAAGAAGCTACCCAGAGTCGAGAACAGCCACACAGGCGCTCTAAAAACTTTAGCCTCAACCATTGACACATATATAAAGAGAATTATCTCAGTCGGGTTCCTTCTAGAGTCGGTCGTAGATCGATCAGTGGTGAGTATCCACAGCTTGAACCCTCATCCAAGGATACCTCAGACGATTAAGCCTAGTTGGATGGACCCCCTCATTAGTTACATATCAGAGGGCACACTCCCAGGGGACTATGGTGAGGCCATGAAAGTGCGAATCAGAGTGGTAATGTATTTTGTCTTGAATGGATTTTTATACAGAAGGTCATACGTTGGACATAGTAGGCCCGATGCCACTTGCACCTGGTCAGAAAAGATTTCTACTTATGGTCACTGATTATTTTTTCAAGTGGGTAAAAGAAGAATCTTTATCTAACATCAAAGAAAATGAGGTCAAGGGGTTCATCTGGAAGAACGTTGTATGTAGATTCAGGATACCAAGGCCATAATCGCAGATAATGGACCGTAACTCTTAGGAAGAATTGTCAAGGAGTTTTAAAATGAGTTGGGTATTCAGCTTCATTTTTAGCACCTAGACACCTGCAGGCGAATGGGCAAGCCGAAGACTCTAATAAAACAATATTTAATACACTCAAGAAGAGTCTTTGCCAAGCTAAGGGAAAATTGGTCGAAGAGCTCCTAGTAGTGTTATGGGCATACAAGGCCACGAAGAGAGTTCCCAATGGAGAGACACATTTCTCTTTTGTTTACGGACCTGAGGCTGTGATTCCAGTTGAGATTGGGATGCCCAACACTAGGGCACAACTCATGGATGTGAACAATAATGGAAAAGCCATGGACCAAGCACTACATGCCCTAGAGGGCAAAGGGGAATTGGCACTGATAAGGCTCGAGGCGTTTGCGCAGAAAGCATCCCAATACTTCAATAAAGGTGTCAACATCCGCAGATTCACAGTCGGAGGCTACGTGCTCTGAAAGTTATATCAGAATACCCAACAGCATGAAGTGGGTAAGCTCGGCTCGAATTGGGAATGTTCGTACATCATTGCTGGAATCATCAGACCAAGGACGTATATTCTCCAAGACCAAGAAGGGAATATGGTTAGTAAAAGTTGGAACGCAACTAGCCTAAGGATTTACATTTATCAAGTACTTTATTTTAGTTGACTTTTTTTAAGCAATTTATTTCAATAAGCTGTAATCACAACAAAGTTGAGTAGTAGGAAGTATTATTTCTGATTATTTGTCAAATCATAAATCTTGTTCTAAGGTAAATACAGTTCTCGCCTGAGGTCATGGAACCCTCGGATGGAAGACCTCACCCTTGGCCACGGCTAAGTGAGGCCTCCTTATCACTTGAGATGATCTCAAGAAAAACCCCTGCATAGGGTGAAAGGACCACGATAATTTTTCATGGCGCACGAGGTCATAGAACCTTTGGATGGAAGACCTCATCTAGAGCCATGGCTTGATGAGACCTCCTTATCACTTGAGATGATATGAATAAAGTCCCTGCATATAGTGCCCGAGGTCATGGAACCCTCATATGGAAGACCTCATCCAAGGCCTCAGCTAGGTGAGGCCTCTTTATCACTTAAGATGATTCGGAGAAAGACCCTACGTAGGGTGAAAGAACCATGATAATATTTCATGGCGCCTGAGGTCATAGAACCCTTGGATAGAAGACCCCACCCAAGACCATGGCTAAATGAGGCCTCCTTATCATTTAAGATTATCTAAAGAAAGACCCTACATATGGTAAAGGGACCACAACAATATTTCGTCGCACCTGAGGTCATAGAACCCTCGGATGAAAGACCTCATCCAAGGCCACGACACCCAAGCCCATGGCTAGTTGAGGCATCCTTATCATATGTGATGATCTGGAGTAAGGCCCTACAAAGGGTAAAATGACTAAGCTCGTGAAGCCATCTCATAGAAGATCTAAGCTAAAACTACATAAAACCTTAACATAAGTATGTGGTTTTAGGGGTCCAAATGGGGTATAGAATGATCTTTAGGGTACTTCAAAACCAAATCAAAATTTTTGATTTATTGAGGTGCGTTCAAAATATTACAAAATGTCATCATCAATCAGTAAAATGCGCTTGCAATGTTAGCCAACATTGCAAGGGTAAAGGAAAGAGTAAAGATAAGTAAAAGAGCCACACAGGGCGAAGCATCACATATCAAGTCTTTCGGAAAAGTCAGCATCAACAAGAGCCGAAGAATAGGTATCAATCTCCTTTTGAGTAGATGGCTCGATAGAAACCTCGAGCTCACAAGCAGAACAACGGGGATCCTCAGAAGCAAGGTTGTCCTCAACTATGGGTTCATCCTCATTATCAGCGATACTGGTCTTGTTCTCATCATCCTCATCTGAAGGAGAATACAGGGGGGCTCCAATCAAACTAACCTGCTATAATTTGTCCCTTCTTCTCCCTCTTGCAGGCCATGAAACCAACGTTGTATACGTTCACCGCCTCCATTTTCACTTCAGCAAGCTCAATTTTATAGATGCAAGCTCATCTCTTACAGCATTCAGTGTCCCCTAAAGTCTGCACCCTAAAGTTTGCACTGAGAAACTTCTGATTCTTAAACCTGAGACTTCAGTTCTTCATGTTCGTACTTGACTTGCCTCATCTCTCCCTCCAAGGCAAGGAAGTTGGCCTTAGCCACAGCCGCCCTCTCCTTCAGATTCTCCATGGATAATTGAAGAGATGATATCTCCTTCTTTGCACCATTCAGCTCTTCCGACGGCCGCCTCTCCTTGCAGCCATTGTAACTGTCTGGAGACACTAAAAAAAGCTCCAGAAAGGTGTTAATAAGAATATTACATGAGAATATTACTAACTAAATAAATTCGAAGTGAAAATAAAAAGGAGACTTACTTGGAGATTGTTGACGACAGACTCTTTAGAAAGCTCATCATCGATCTTTTCTGTCATCAATGCCCAATCCGGGGAGGGGGGTAATAAGCCACTTAGCCAGCTTGATGGCATTGGCATCGCCATCCTGCAAGCAAGCATCATTAGGGAGTGAAAGAGAACGAGAACCAGACTGAGGGATCTCCTCAACCTGTTCAGTTAACTCTCGAGGCCTCTTATCCAGACGACGGCGAGGAGACGAGGCCATAATAATGTGAGAACGAGGAGGAGTGGATGACATTCCATCTGAGAGGTGAGCAAGCATGGGGTTAGTCACAGGTGCAAACACTGGCACAAATGTCTGGCCAGATACGGGGACAGGCAAAGCAATCTTCCATTTTTTGCTTCTTCCTTAACAATCTTTCCCTCATCTTCACCTCATCATAGGAGAGTTGTGCACTCAACACCATTAAATCCATGCTCCGTTCTAGCAGGGTCAATGGGTTCGAAATGTCAGCTCGGGCATGGTCTCATATAAGCAATAAATTACAGGCCTAAGAAAAGTGAAGGGATTTAACGTGCCAGGAAGACTTAGGGGGATACCTCCGGGAATTTTAACTGCGTACTTCCACAAACCCGCAGCTTTAAAATTCCTCTCTGTCAAAATCTTACTGATGTGCCTATCAGGGTATCCATGAAGCCGTTCAAACGCTCCATTGGTAAGGTTTGGAGTCTGAGAACCAGAAGCGACGTAAAGGAGACAACATCATCAGTATATATTTGAAAAATAGCACCAAGAATCAAAAAATATTATGTTCTACCTGGAACGTTCCAACTAGTACGAATGCTAGTGATATGAGGAGCCTCACCCGCTGTGCGACGTTCTATAACATTGGGAGGTACCTCAGATGGAGGACATTTCCACTCCCCCTGGATAAAGAAATACTTATCTTTCCCGTACTTATTACTAGTTGGTTTGCCAACGAGTAATTAAGTTCAAGATCTAGCATTCAAGTAATAATAACCAGTAGTCTCAAGCTCAACCAAATAGTAGAAACTCCTGAAGAGCTCAAGGTTCACCGTGAATTTAGCCTTATGTCCTAATACTAAAAGGAAAATAAGTGTTCTCCAAGCATTGTGTAACAACTAAGCATGAGCAAGGTTGTAGAATTTAAGCACTATCCTTATAAATTTTGGTAGAGCCTAAAACCAAGTCTAAAGGAAAATTCATAAAAGCATACCCAATCATCTAAAGGGAATGAGTTTGGTCGTTCAGATTCGCTTGGAAGCCTCATCTCTATGGACTCATGAAGACCATATTATACTTGGTACATTTCCAAGTGAGGTTCGGAAAGCATAGAGGTAGGAATGATAGAAGTTCTAGCCTCAACCTCACCCTCGGCCTCATCTTCTTCACCCTCGACCTCATCATCGACTCCACCCTCACACTCGACTTTAGCCTCACCTTCAGCCTCATTTCCCTCGCCCTTGGCTTCATCTCCAACACCCTTAGTCTCAACCATTCCCTCATCTTCAACCAGGCCCTCGACATTGTCCATGCCATCGGACTCATCAACACCCCTAGTCACAATCAAATCCTCAGCTCTTACACTTATTCCCAAGGGTACGACATCATCATCAAGCACTCTCTTAGTACCAAAAACACGGGCTAAGGAAGGCCCAGTAGAATCAGACATATTTGACCGATGGGAAATGTACATTCTACGAGAAATCAAAGGGGGGCACTACTCGCTGGAAGTTCACCGTAAAACATGGAACTTAAGAGATGCATAAAATAAATGAAGGCATTAGGTAATAAGGATGCACGGAGATGGAAGAATACTAACCTTTGTAATTAAAGGAGAAACTTGTTGACCAGAAAATCCTTCATGAATCATGCCGAGCAAACTCCAACACCATGAAATGCAAAGAAGAGACAAAATATTGGAGAAATGATGAAGAGATGTAGAAACGGTGGAGGAGATGAGTGGATAAAGAAGAAGGTTTGAGTGTTACTTATAGGAGAGCGGAGGTGAAATTTTGGTCAAATGAGAAGGAAAAATAGAAGGGAAAACTTTGAATTTTGGATGAAAAAGAAGAGGAAAAAATTGGAGGCAAAATTCAAAAAATTGAAATCTCAAATGGGTGGGAAAGTTGAATTTTTTCCAAAATCCCATTTGGCAAGGAATAGAAGGGTCGAGCATGTTGCGATCTGAGCGTTCAGCCAAGCACAAAAAGGGAGGGTCAAGCACTCGACACGCTCGACCAAGACACGTAAGGCCAAAGCGCCTGACGCTCGGCCAGACCTTTAAGGCCTAACAAGGACGAGCGGGCTGAGCACTCGGCCACGCCTAGCAAGGCCGAGCATCAGACGTCCGACCAAGCCTAGAAAGGGCGAGTCCCTTGAGCGCTCGGCCAAGCCTAACAAGGTAGAGCGGGTTGAGCACTCGGTCAAGCCTAGCAAGATCGAGCACTAGACGCCCGGCTAGGCCTAGTGAGGCTGAGTCCTTTGAGCGCTCAGCCAAGCCCGAGTCCTTTGAGCACTCAGTCAAGCCCGAGCCCATTGAGCCTGCGGCCAAGCCTTGCAAAACAGCGTTCGCTAGACATTCCGCCAGATTTGGCATATCAATGTCTAAGCATTTGAACATCGTTCAAAATTCAGCTTAGTTCAGCACTTAAGCGCACCGAACGCTCAGATACAAAGGCGTACACTTACCGACTCAAAAGCATGCCATAGATAAGTCTCACAATCAGTGACACTAGCTAGCCTGAAAACTGAGATAAAGATCACGACTCCCACTAATACTTACTTCCTAACTCTAGTAATAAATTCTAGACTTGAGAAGTAGGGGCAAACTATGTGGGATAAAAAACACATGGGCTAGAGAGCCCACTTCAAATGAGAATTTTAGGCAAAGCCCAATACTCATCTTGTAATGAAAGGCCCATAAAATCTCAGCCCAAAGGCTCTGGACGATGGATCAACTTTGTAAGGCCCAAGATCATCATGATGACTGAGAGCTCATCTATGACGAGGTCACCATGATAATTGAGGGCACATCTATGACCGAGGTCACCATGATGACCGATGGCACATCTATGACTGAGATCACTATGATGACCGAGGGCTCATCCATGACCGAGGTTTGAGGTCACCATGATGACTGATGGCTCATCCCCTCTGACGTAACAGAGATACGATCTCAATATCCCCAAGATAATCTCAAAGTTGTTTAAAGTGATAATATAACAATTGAAAGAGATAACGACTGGAAGCACCTGATTTGGGGAGAATATTCTCCAAAGTGTTCTCCTTCCTTCATTATAAATAGATGGTGACCCATCACAAAAATGATATATATTCTCTCAGTCTTTGACAATACCATTCTAAAGACATTCTAATTCTTCGTCGTTTCTCTGTTTTGTAGGATTATTGAGTCTATCGCGAAACACGTGGCAATTCGGTTGAAAGTTTAGTAAAAAAAGAAAATCGAATTTGTTATCGCGATGGTGAACACGAGCAAATCCGGGACAAAACGGCTACCATGACGATGTATATGTCCGAAATCTCGTCAGAAATCTGATAGAAGCAACAGGAGACGGAACCAGATTCACATAGCTCTAGCAGTGACTTCAGGAGAAAAGGAAACAGAGATACCTCTAACAGTGCTACAGCAATGTCCAAAAAAAGTTTCCCCAATGACTCATTTCTACGTACTGTAAATCGTGAATGCATCATATAAAAGGAAGGAAGATAGAAATTTCTTTCTTGTCTCTCTCTCCTTCTCCCTCGTTATCTCTTCCGTGAAGTACTAGTGTTTGTTATCAAACCAGCGGATTTTGAACATATTATTACTATTATAACCCACATAAGCAAACCACAGCAAAAATTACATAAAAATCGAACACATTCCAAGCAAAATGTCTCTGTTTAGTTTACACAAATCCGATGCAAAAAGAATGTATTCTCCTTATAAGTAAAAACTCTATCATCAGCCCCACCACACCATAGATGACCTTGCAACTCCAGAACTCCTTTCATCTCTGCAGTTTCCCACACAAACTTGAAAAGCCCAAGTGCTCTATCCAGCTGCTTCACCCCATTAAGAACCATTCTTTCATCATCTGAAGTTAAAATTCTTCCCATACACAACAAAAACCTATGATGACAGATACTACCACTACCATCAACCCCAATCCCACCACATAAATCTACTTCAATATCTCTAACATGTCCAAATAGATAATACAGTAAAAGAGTGAACAAGCACTTGGACGAGTGTCCCAATGTCTTTGACAGCTTCTTTTGTACTAGAATTTCTTGATGTCGAGCTTCTTTGTATCCGATACTTTTATCGATCAATACATCTTTGATTTGGGATAGCCCTTCTCTCATAATCTCAATCTTTGTCAAATGATGGAGCAACTTCTTTTCGTTTTTCATACATTCTAACAAATCAGTGAACATCTCGAGGACGTCTTCCCATTTACTCGATGTAGACGAATCAATGACTTTTGAGGGAGCAAGCCGCATCCATGAAGCCGAGTCAAGGTCATGAGAAATGGCCGTTTCATTTATAAACTTTAGGCAGCTAGAAACAATCTGCTGGCCCATCTTTGTCCCTTTGCTTGGAGACCAACTATCAAGTGAATCCAATTCTGATTTCAACCCATTGAGTGTCTCTTCGAGTGCTCCTGCCCATATCCGTTGCTCGGTTACCTGTGGGCTTATCGTGAGACGAACTGATTTCCTTTGTTGAGCGGAGACGTTAAGAAAGTTGCTCACTTTAGTGAGTGAATCAACCACCAGTGATTCTCTTTCACTTGGTTTACCGAAACAGACATATGGGTGGGATTGTTCCGCTTTGGAGAAAGAGGCAATATTTTCCTTTAGCCTCTGCTGAGCTGATGGAGACCCAATAAAGACCCTAGCAAGCGACTTGAAATAACGCATTTTGCGTTCGAGATGATCGTCAACAATGGTCGAATCATTATTGATGTCAACAAGTCTTCCATCAATGAAATCCACATTACTTAACAAATCAGACAATTTTCCAATCTTCAGAAATGCTTTTTCGTACCATTCAGAAGGAAAAATAATCTCCTTATTAGATTCTTCCAAACAGTGATAAAGCATCAAATTAAAGTGCACTGCTCCAGTTCTGTTAGGTTTGGGATAATTTGTACAAGAAAAGAACTTCAGCAAATGACTATATACCATTCTTAGCAAGCCAAGATACCTTCATCTATAAACTCCCACTGCTAACAGATATTAAAGATATGGCCTAAGATTTATTCGGACATTTCATCGAACAGATGGACGGCAACCTGACACAGCCAAAGAAGAGCAAACATACATAAGTTTATTCTCTAAGAGCATGGCAGAGATACTAAGAAGAACATAATTTGTACTAAAAAAGACATCAAGATCTAAGAGAAAATGCGTGAGACACATACAAATTTGGTCTCTCCAACGGACCGTTCTCATGTTGATACCGTATTGCGGACCTACTTCAAATTTCTCAATGGCACGCATGCTTTTGGGCCTGTCCAGGAAGGAAATTCAATCTTAAATCGAGTTTGGGTCGTCGGCCTCATGGTTGTTTCTGAAATAGTCTAAGTTAAAAGGTAAATTTTACATAATAGACAATTTATGGGATGTTTTAGTCTGTGAGTAATTTTGGACTAAATTGAACATCATTTATATATAGCATGTTTAATATTTTTTTCTGGTATATCATCAGTATATAAATGATATGCCGAATTGATAAACGCTATAATTTAGGAGTAATTAACGGTCAATATTTAAAATTCATACATACTATAACTGTTGTCGAGAAAACACATTAATCCCTTGAAAAAAAAATTTAAATAAATCCAGCCACACCCAATAAAATCCATTGGAAACTTCTAATTATAATAATTTCCATTCAATCAATAATCTCCCAAACAAAAAAAAAATAAGAAAATCGAAATTCAATCTATAAAAAATAACAAGAAACATCCCATCACATATTTGCTTATTTCGATAATAATCATTAAAAAATATTCTTCGAATATATCAATGATAAGACGAAGATAACGCATTCAATAAATCTTATTGAAAAAATCATCCATCAAATTTCTAGATATTACATATATTTTAAGGTATTCGAGTATATCATAAGTATATAGATGATATACTGGTTTCAATGATACCATAACTATGGTTGTACTTAATGTTTAACTTTTCAAATCAGATTCGCCATAACCTTCCATCAAGCAACTACTGAATTTTTTTAAAATCCTAAATCCCGTTCAAATCAACCTTGAAAAAAAGTTGTAATATTTTCCTCTCTCCAATCAACTATTACCTAAAAAAAAGTTAACTAAAATTTTGATAACCACCAATTAACCCTTGTAACAATAACTCTCATCACCTATCAATCAACTAATCAAATAATTTTTTAAAAATCACTAAAAAATCTTCCATCACATTTCAAAATCTTTTTCGAGTATAACCATCGAAACAAATACGTCTTCTTCGTGTATTTGAGAAGACGAAGCCATTAACGCCAACAACCAAAACTCCATCAACGAATCCTCAATCAATAGATAAACGCTTCAACCATATTTCTTCTTTCATCATCATTAAAGCCAAGGTAATACTTGGAAAATATCTTTCTTTTCTTTCACTTCTTACGTCAAAGCTTCGACCTCATTAATGATAAGATTTAAGGTTATTTGAATAAATATACCATTTTGAATTTGGCTATAGAAATTTATACCCATTTTTGAAAATAAGAAATTTTATATCGCTAACCCACCAACTTTATATCACCACTTACAATATATTTCTTTCTTTATCATTTCTTTTTTTTCCAATGCACATGCCTAATCGATTTAATAATCACTTACTCTTCTTCATATTCTTTCTTTTTCAACGAAAAATCTTTAAAAACTTGAAAGGTTCAGTTTTTTTGACAATTTGAACCCTCCAAGTAGTTGTTTTTTATCATTCAACACACATCAACTGACTACTTAAAGGGTTCAAATAATTGTTTATGACTGCTTGAACTCTTCAAGTAGTGTTTGTGATTACTTGAAGGGTTCAAGTAGTTGTTACTTTTTTCAACAATTATCATACACCAGGTGACAACTTGAAGGGTTCAAGTAATTTTTTATGACTATTTGAAGAGTTCAAGTAACTTCTTATAACAATTTAAGTCTTTTTTGTTGCAAAAAATATGAGAAAATGAGCGTTGAGTACTTGAATAGTTCATGTAGTCAAAAGAACTTACTTGAACCCTTCAAGTAGTCATAAAAAACTACTTGAACCCTTCAAGTAGTCACTTCGTGTTTTGGTTACTGACTGGAAAAAAATAACTACTTGAACCCTTCAAGTAGTCGTTTATGTCTACTTGAAGAGTTCAAGTAGTCGTTTATGTCTACTTGAAGAGTTCAAGTAATTATCTTTTTGTCAAACAATAACTCATACACGAGGTGATTACTTGAATGGTTCAAGTAATTATTTATTACTACTCGAACCTTTCAAGTAGTATTTTTTGTTTGTTCTGTCAGCAACCCAAACACCAGGTAACTACTTCAAGGGTTCAAGTAATTTTTTGCATAAAAAAAATAAAAGAAAATGAACGTTGAGTACTTGAAGGGTTCAAGTAGCTTTTTATGACTATTTAAACCTTTCAAGTACTCAACGTTCATTTTCTTCTATTTTTTTAAAGCGAAAAAATGCTCAAGTAGTTATAAAAACCTACTTAAACATTTTAAATTGTCATAAAAAAACTATTTCATCCCTTCGAGTGGTCACCTAGTATTTAAGTTGCTGACTGACAAAAATAAAAAATAACTACTTAAATGTTTCAAATAGTTATAAACAACTACTTGAATATTTTAAATAGACACATGGTGTATGAGTTGTTGACTGACAAAAAAACTACTTGAACCTTTAAAGTAGTCATAAACAACTATTTGAACGGTTCAAGTAGTCATAAATAACTATTTGAATGGTTCAAGCAGTCATAAACAACTACTTGAACATTTCAAGTACTAACGTTCATTTTCTCCTAATTTTTTAGACGCCAAAAAAAGTTTAAGTAGTCATAAAAAGTTACTTGAACCCTTCAAGTCACTTGGTGTTTGAATTGTTAACTGACAAAATAAAAAAAACTACTTGAGCCCTTCGAGTAATTTCTTGAAGAAAAAAAATGAGTTTCGTTGAATAAAATAGAAGAAAAAGAAGAAAAAAAATATGATTTGCTTAATTTGATTATGTATGGGAAATGAAAAAAGAAATGATAAAAAATAGAGAAAGATTGCAAGTGGTGATGTGAAGTTGATGGGTCAGGAGTATAAAATTCTTTATTTTCAAAAAGGTATATAAATTTTTTAGCCAAATTCAAAAGTGTATATTTATCCAAATGACCTTAAGATTTAATAAGCTTCAACATGGTATCTTGGTTTTCTTTCACCTCTTACATCAATTATTGGACATGCATGAACATTGTTTTGAAAAATTTCGTCACTATTTGTTGTCTAAACCTTTCAACAATATATTTTTCTACACTGATTATGGAGGAAGAAAATATACGAACTACACTGTTTTTTTCTTCAAGAATGTTGAAGATTCGGAATCAATAATTTCAATAATGATATAAAATGTTTCCTTAATATATTTTAGCTAATAATAAGAAAAATAGAATAAATCATTAAGTATCATCTAATTTAATTAAAAATAAAAAATAATAAAAATTATGTTTAAATTCAAAATCATTAATTTTCAAAAATATTTTATTAATTCCAGGGACTCACTAAATTAGATTATGAAATCTGTATATTGAATGTTAAAATCGTCAATCTAAAAATTCGTTAACAATTGATTGATGACGAGACGTTAAAAATTGACTATTTACGTAAAATTTGAAAAAAACCTTTATTTCTTATATTAACTTTCAAAATTTATCTATTTATTAAGTTAACAGAGAGAATGAAATATCCATTTCAACAGTGAGCCTTTTAATTGTCAGTTCAATTGGTGATCGTTAGGGTATGATTTGGATCCGTTGCTAATCTATCTCGATCGTCACATCAAATTTGGAGGGCCGAACAGAAAGTAAAATAGCAAAATAATAATAATAATACAGTTCAGTGCCTGTGCCCAACAGCAGTGCAGACATTCTCTTTCAATGCATGCAACATGCATCAACTTAGTTCAAATTTAACCCTTACCATTTGCAAAGTAAAAATTATAAACGAGATAATTTCAGATTCCATAAAATTGTCGATTTTTATAGTTAATAGTAAATGTAAATACCCAACCCAATGTTGTAAGGGGGATTCGGTTCGATTTGATCATAATAAATTTTGACGACCAAACTAATTATTCAGTTTTTCAAAAATAAAAGTCACACTGACAGAAAAAATGAACAGAAACTGATTCAAACTTAACCGTAAAAATTTAGTTTAAACCGATCCCATCCGGTTCAAGTGAGAGAACATACACAGAAAATGAAAAAGAAAATCACAATATTCTAAACCCAAAAGAATGAACAGAACAATTTTGCTTGAAGAGTAAAATTAGGTAAGCTTTGGAGAAAAACGTTTAAAATTTTTTGGCGCACGCGACGGAGGTTTTTAACGCCGAACATTTGTTTTTAGTTTATAATTGAGGGTGGCTAGCTATTTTTTATTTTTATTTTATCTTTGATTATTTTTTATTTTTTTTCTTAAAAGTGATGTATTTTTTATGTTCTCTTTCAATTTAATAGTAAGTAAAAATGATTATTTTTAAGTTAAAAAGTTTTAAATTAGTTATGAACTTATTATTTTATTATTTTACTTTTATAATTATCAATAGTAACTTTCTAACACTTTTATTTTTTTCTTATGTTATTTTTTGACATATTCTCACTTCTCTTAAATAATTTATTTTAAAACGTTATACCCAAAAAATATACTTTCGTTTTCTTAGGTGGTTACAAAAATAAGTGAAATGAAAAAATATTAAGTCCATAACTTACTTAAATTTTCTTAGGTGGTTTATAAGTTAATGAAAGCGGGTCATCTACTATAATTTCTCTTTTCTTTTTGTTTGCATCTAATTAATATCCATTACGTTTTTATTTTGAATTTGTTTGACAATTCGAAGGAAAAAATAGAATAAACTTCAACAATTAGATGATTAAATCGTTTTATTTTGTCTAGAATAAGAATGTTAACCCTGTCTAAATTTTTTTCTTTCTTTTGAAGCATGGATTTTATTAAACATTTATCTGTGTGCGAGTTTCTTAATTTATTAGTAATTAAATATGAATAATTCTAGACCAGCTAAGTTTTATACTACCAAGTAATATGTCAATAATTTTTTCATTGATGTTTTAAAAATTCTTATGTAGTTTTACCAATTAGTAAGATATTACTTGATGAAATAAAAATTGGTATATGATATGGTCAGTCTAAAATTACTCACTAAATATTTTCAGTTAGTGAGTAGCCGAATATTATTTCATATTAATCTATATATGTTTATACATAATATATTTTTCCACCAAGTATGATGTAGACTTTAGCGTCTGAGTTTATGTTTATTTTACTTTTTTATTTCCCTCAATTATAATTGAATATTGAACATTTTTTCATCTACATATATAACTATAACTCCAATTAACTCAACACGAAAAATGCACGTAGCTTTCGCTAGTCATCTTAAAATTTTGAGCACCTAACTCCCATTATGATCATAATGTGTGTGTATTTTGACTCATAAAGATCAAAAGCAATATCTTTTGTGTCGTCTAAAGCATAGAGAGAGAGAAATGAAACGGAGAAAACACTTTAAAAAGAGCTTTTAAACAAGCCCCGTTTCACAAAAGAAGAACAATAAAAGTAAACCTTTAAAAAGCTTAAACCATTTTTTAAAGCTTTGAATTGGTAAAAAAAAAAAATCTTTCCTTTTTTTAAAAAAAATTGTTGGGCTTACCGTTGACCATCACAGTGTAGGCAAAATCTTAGCTCTTGTCCTCTATTCTCTAAATCTTCTGGTTTTAATGGTAATGTGGTCCCATCTTCCATTCAAAATCATGATTAAAGATGTTCTTATGTTTGTTCTTTCATGAGCATGGGAGTCTTTCAAATTTCTTTCTGTTAATAGATTTTAAATTCATTCGTGAGTTGACGTTGTTCGAATTATCTGTACATTATTTTTGTTTTGTAATTTTACAAATTAACCTGAAAGAGAAAAGTTTTGAACATATAAATATTTAAATTTTAAGGTTAAATATTTGTTATTTATCCACAAATCAAATCAAGGTTTTAACTTGTGGATAGTTCTAGAACACAATTTTCTTTTTTGGGATATTGTTAGAACACTTGACAATACTAAATTCTCTGTAGTCTGATGTGCTAAAAAATTCGTTTTTTCAGATACTACTTGAGTTTATAAAGATAACTGAAAGTTTTCTTTTTTGTGCCAACCCATTTATATATAGGAAAATGACAAGAAAATTAAACTTTTCAACTCAAACTCTAAAAATGACTGAAATTTTTATTTTTTGTAAAAATTGATTGAAGATGGTGGAAGTAGAATTTATGAAAATTACATAGGCGTAAATAAATTATTCACATTATTTCAGACATTTTTACAAAAAAAATTATTTTCTGATCATTATTATAGTTTGAATTGAAAAAATTGATTATTTTACTGTTCTCCCAATATATATTTAGTTTTGAAAAAAAAAAAAAAGAACCTTTAGAATCATCAGTTTTAATTGTAAATGGAAGACAGAGCTAATTAAAGCCTTAAAGCAAAAACTAATAATGAATTGTCACAAGTTTAAATTTCTGTGCAGTTGTGATAAGATAAAAAGCCAAACAAACATATGGAAAAATGTACTGAGAACCTCAATATAAGCAACTTAGAAACAAGGATGTGTGCATGGTATGATTGAAAGTGACGTACTTGGCTAGCACAGCAAAATATTAAAATGAAATATTGAAATAACATAAAGCTCAGCTTAAAGTGAAACAAAAGAATCTTGCTAAAAAAAGCTATAGAATGGAGTGTAGTAGCACAACACACTACTAATCATGAATGCTGTTGTTTCTTTTTGACCAAATAAATTAAATTTCTTTTGCTCTTAAACATGCCCATGAGGTCAATGAGATAACTCATTTTAACATTTTTTTCAATGTGAGAAAGGTATGGAATCCTATGTGAATTATATGCTTTTAATTAGTCAAAGTTAAGCATTGTATGATCAATATAAGCATTGTATAATCAATATAAGCATTGTATAATCAATGAATGACTCAGTTATGTATTTATAATTCAACTTCATCATTGATTGTTTAAATAATAAAATCGATTCAATTTATTCTATTATATTATCAAGTCGATGATTCGGTTCATATGTTAAGTTTAGACGGTTTATCTATCTTCATCAAACTATCCAGCTCAACCCAACTCTAAATTTTATAATAAACAATTAAAACCACAAACAATTCAACAATTAAACTCTATTATCTAACTTTAAACAACACTATAGAAAAAGATAAAGATAGCTGAGATTTACATCGGAGGAGGCAACCAGCTGAAATTGTTATAATTTACTACTACTACTATTATTATTATTATTATTATTATTATTAATAAAAGTATTTGTAATGAATGATTTCCATTTGTTAGGAGTTCTTCTTTCGAGGGAACTGTTGGGAAGTACAAGAGAAAATGATCTTTTCCTTTTTGGCTAATCATAATATTAGGAACTTAACCATCTTCAATTATTAGACTTTGTGCGGTTTTATTAACAAAAAGCCATCTGATTAGTAGAGCTGGCACTCTAGTTATCAATAAATTCTATAGACTACTACAGTTAATATATAGAACAATCATGGAATTATTTGTGTTACCAGACTGATACCGTCTCAAAGTATTTTAAATATAAGTGAATGTATTTTAAATGTATAGAGTGAAATAGTAGGATACTAACAATACATTTGAAATAGTTATAGTCAGATACCAGAAACATATTATGGGGTACTATATTGTTCGACACATTTAAGATACTCACATGTATATTTGAATTATTCTTAATTCGGTATCAGTTGATATGATAAAAGGCTTAAGTGTATTTTTCCTTTGAGTCTATTGTTAGTTTTCTAGGGGTTATTTTAGTCTTTTCCTCTCTCATGATATTTTGGGAGGTTTATATTGTTTTGGTTTTTCTCCCTGTTAGTTAACGAAGTACAATATAGTATTCTTCTTCTTCTTCTTGATCTCTCTTTCTTCTCTCTGTTCTTCCTTCTTGTTTCCTATCTCCAAATGAATTTTTTCATGGTATAAGAGCTTTTCTGACTTACGTCGAACGATCCATTGCTGAAATCGAAAACCTCACTTATGTTCTCAAGAAACCAAGACTCTCATAAATGATTCTCAAACTTTTTCTCAGACTAACCCTTTGTCTGAAATTCTTCCCTCTAGCCAAAATTTTACCCACAACTCACCTCCTGCTTCTGCCTTGTCCTCTTCTTTTCCTATATATCTTCTTTCCAACATCTGCAATTTGATCTCAATCAAATTGGATTCCAATAACTTCGTCTTATGGAAATACCAAATTTCATCTATCTTAAAGGCCCACGTGTTGTCGGCTACATGGTTGGAACCAATCGTGTCCCTCCCCCCTTCATCAAGAACAATGATCGTACTGACTCAAGAAACCCTAACTTTAATTACTGGGTTTCTCAAGTCAAGCTCTCATGACCTTGATCAACGCAAGTCTCTCTTCTACTGCCATGTCCTATGTTGTTGGGTGCACATCGTCGAAGGAAGTGTGGGACTCTATCATGCACAAGTACTCCTTTGTGTCCAGAACCTCTATCGTTCAGCGCAAGTCCGATCTGGAGTCTGTATCCAAGAAACCCTTCGAAAGCATCAACTCCTACATTCAGAGGATCAAATAGATAATAGACAGGTTAGCTATTGTATATGTTAGTGTCGATAATGAAGATGTGCTCATTTTCACAATCAATGGTTTACCCACCGAATACAACACCGCAGAACCTCTATTCGTACTCGAGCCGAACCACTCACTTTGGAAGAATTACATGCTTTTCTCAAATCTGAAGAACATTATCTTGAATCACAATAAAAGAATCAAGACTCAATTTTTCAGAATACGGCTATGCTTGCATTTTCTTCAAACAGAGGTACTTCAAGGGGTCGAGGTTCACGTAATTATCGAGGAATTGAGGTGCTGGTAGATTCAACTCTAATCGCGGAAGAGGAAGAAATCCAAATTGGAACTCCTCAACATTACCCTCTGTTCTTGGAGCTACACCCATCAATGACCATCAACCATTCAAGAACTCTGCCAACAACACTCAAGACAGTCAATGTACCCCTCATAATGGAAGAATTCAGTGCCAAATTTGCCACAAGATGCGGCACAACGCCGTTAATTGCTATCACAAATTAAATTTTTCTTTTCAAGGATGAAACCCACCATCAACTTGACTGTTATGACTGCAATTTCACAACACTCTCAACCAACAGAATCTTAGGTATGGTTGACAAACAGGGTGCAATTCCCACCTTGCACCGGATCTCAACAATTTCTTCTTCTCCACTGAATACATTGGG
Organism: Datisca glomerata; assembly: GCA_003255025.1. Lineage (NCBI taxonomy): Eukaryota > Viridiplantae > Streptophyta > Magnoliopsida > Cucurbitales > Datiscaceae > Datisca > Datisca glomerata. The sequence continues at coordinate 132,031 of QANY01002723.1, forward strand.
AATGACAGCATATCCATTGAAAATGGACAGTCTTTACTCATCACTTATTCTGGCACTGGCAATCTTCAAATCCAAAACTCTTCTTTTCTTTTAAAATAAGTCTTTTGTGTTCCTTCTTTATCTTTTAATTTATTGTCAGTTTACAGGTTCTGTCTTGATAATAACTGTCTATTTATATTTGATGCTTCTTTCTTTTGGATTCAGGATAAAGTTACATGCTTAATTCTGCATAAAGGGCCTAGTAAAAATGGACTTTATGACATCCCCTATTCTTTACCTAGGTCATATGCTGCTTTCTTTGGTGCTAAGCATTCTGATTTTCTTTGGCATAATAGATTAGGGCATCCTACACATACTATTGTTAGACAGATATTAAACAAAGCTAGTTTACCTTGTACTTCTCCCTCTTCTGACAAGTGTATTTGTACTCGTTGTGTTCAAAATAAAATGACTTCTATTCCTTTTACTCTTTTTGAATCTGTGTCTTCCTTTTCCTTAAAATTAATACACAATGACGTGTGGGGGCCTTCCCCTATTATTTCTTCTCTTAGACATAAATTTTATGTTATATTTATTGATGACATGTCTAGGTATACTTGGTTCTTTCCCATACCCACAAATCTGATGTGTTTCCTATCTTTAAGATGTTTAAAAATCTTGTTGAGAACATGTTCTCCACAAAACTTAAAAATTTTCGCACTGATGGAGGTGGTGAGTTCAATAGTTTATAATTTCAGTCTTAATTACATGAACATGGCATTGTGCATAAAATAACATGCCTTTATACTCCTAAACAAAATGGGCTTGTTAAGAGGAAACATCGTCACTTGGTTGAGACTGGTCTCACCATGATTCATCATACGTCTATTCCCTTATCCTTCTGGAATTATGTCTCTGCTGCCTCTGTTTATTTAATAAACCATATGCCCAGTCCTATTTTACAACATGCTTGCCCTTGTGAAAATTTATTTGGAACATTGCCTGACTATTCACATCTTAGAGTTATAGGGTGTGCTTATTATCCATGCTTAAGACCTTATATGACAAATAAGTTCTGTCCTAAAATCAATAAATGATATAGCTTTATGTTATGATATAGCTTATCCATTCTTAGGCTATGTGAATGCTCAAAAAGGTTTTTATGTTATGATATAGCTTCACATAAATGCTATACTTCTAGACATGTTTATTTTTATGAAAACAAATTTCCCTTTGCTTCTGATACTTAACATGTGTTACCCTCATCTCAGCAAACTGAATTTGACACTTCTACTTTAAGGTATTCTTCTTTACTGCCTTCTATTAATTCAGTCAATTTTATTCCTGTTGGTTCTACTCCTTTACAATCTGCTTCTTCTGGTTCTTCTCCTAGTTCTATTAATTATGTTACTTCTGTGCAAGATGCTTCTGTTAATTCTACCAATAATAATAGTGCACCAGATAATTATTTGATTTTTGTTCCTACTGCTACTGATGTTAGAATTTCTGATAATTTACCAATTTGTGATAATTATGAATCTTTGCTTGAACATTGTGATCACAATCTTTCTTTACCTGTTTCTGCTACTTTGCCTACTTCTGTTACCTATGTTATTTCTGGCTTAGACAACATTACATCCTCATCCAATGTTTTGACTGATTTACACAATTATCAACATTAGAGCATGTCTCAGTCCTCTTTACCTACTGTTTTACCTTCAAACATGCTTCAATCAGCTAATGTATCTCCTTATCCTCCTTTGCATCCCGCTCATGACTGTCCAGATATTTCTGCTGCTATTACTGTTGATTTACCTATTTTATCTCCACATACTTCTCATGTCTCATGTATCTCAGTCTATTTCTGCTGCTATTACTGTTGATATTTCTGCTGCTATTCTAAGAAACGGGCTTTAATTGCCTCTAGTTCTTTGAATGACTTTGTTTCTACTGAACCTACTAGTTTTATTGCTGCCTCTAAACATCCACAATGGATTAAATCCATGCAGACTGAATATGATGCTCTTCAGTCTCAAAGAACTTGGACTCTTGTCCCATTCCCTCCTAACAAGAACCTAGTGGATTGTAAATGAGTTTATAAACTGAAGTACAACACTGATGGCACAATTTATAGATATAAATCTAGATTGGTTGCCAAAGGTTTTCATCAACATGCATGTTTAGACTATGATGAGACTTTTAGTCTTGTTATCAAACGTCCTACCATTTTGATTATTTTTTCTTTAGCTACTACTCATAACTGGCCTATAAGGCAACTTGGTGTTAAATATACTTTTTACATAGATCTTTAGCTGCGGAGGTTTATATGTGCCAACCACCAAGGGTTTGTGGATAAACAACACCCTGATATGTTTGTAGGTTACACAAATCTTTGTATGACCTAAAACAAGCTCTAAGAACTTGGTTTGAGTAGTTTACCAGTCATCTTCTTTCTCTTGGGTTTCAGCCTCTCATGCTGATAACTCTCTATTTGTTTGTGTTTCATCTAATTCTCTTACATATGTCTTACTTTATGTTGATGACATTATCATTAGTGGCACACATACTGCTTTTATTGACAAGCTTGTTCGTAAATTGAAAATTACTTTTGTTATGACTAATCTTGGTAACTTTAAGTATTTCTTAGGCTTAGAAGTTACTAGACATATTGATGGCATCTTTATAAATCAGCATAAGTATTCTAGGGCTTTGCTTCTAAACGCTGACATGCATAATGCTAAACCATGTCAGTCTCCATGTTCTTCAAAATATTCCCTTTATACTCATATTGGATCTCCATTTTTTGATGTTACTCTATATAGGAGTCTTATTGGTTCATTGCAGTACTTGACCTTTACACTTCCTAATATAAACTTTGTTGTAAATCGTGTGTGTCAGTTCATGCATTCTCTCTCTACAACTCATTTTGCTGTTGTTAAGCGCATACTTAGGTATATTATTAGTGCTATAGACCATGGCCTTCTCTTTACTCCGGGATCTCTACATTTACAGGCTTATAGTGATGAGATTGGGGTAGAGACCCTTCTGATAGACGTTCTACATCTGGGTTTGTTATCTTTCTGGGTAAAAATTCAACATCATGGAGTGCCAAGAAACAAGCGACCGTGGCCAGGTCTTCTACCGAGGCAGAATATAAAGCTTTGGCCAACACAACTGCCGAATTAAGCTGGCTTAGACAGATTCTTCAAGATATGTATGTTTACCAAACTCAAGCACCAGCATAGTATTATGATAATACATCTGCCATTTCTTTAGCCTCAAACCCTGTTCTCCATACTCGGACTAAACACGTGGAGATTGACTTTCATTTTATTCGGGAACGAGTTGTGAAGAAGGATCTCATTGTTAAACATGTCCGTTCAAAACAGCAACTTGCTGACTTATTTACAAAACCTTTTTCAACTCCTCAATTTTCTTTTCTCAAGAGCAAACTTATCCTTGATTGCCGGATGAGTTTGAGGGGAGTGATAAGATAAAAGGTTAAGTGTATTTTTCTTTTGAGCCTATTCTTAGTTTTCTAGAGGTTGTTTTAATCTTTTCCCCTCTCATGATATTTTGGAAGGTTTATATTGTTTTGGCTTTTCTCCCTATTAGTTAACGAAGTATAATACTATATGCTTCTTTTTTTTCTTGATCTCTCTTTCTTCTCTCTATTCTTCCTTCTTGTTTTCTATCTTCACAAGAATTTCTTCATCAGTCAGTATATAGTTAGGTGATGAAAAATTGTGTGAACGGGAGAGACAGAAGAAATGAAATCCACCAACTGAGTTAACATCTTACGTTGTTTAGATGAAGCAAATCTATTACTTAATTATGTTAATCAAAGACATCATCCATCCACCCAACATTTTGCAAACGCTGGATGGTTTTTTTTTCTATAAATATGTATATAAATTATAATATTGTATGTCCACCGAAATAAATATTGGTTTATGTCATTTAGCTAGTATAACATTAATTTAAGTAATTTCAGAAAATTTCACCATAATTAACATTAACTTTCAAAGACGTTATTGTCGCATATTATAATGTTTCATTAATAAATAAAAACACAATACCGTCTGTATGTACGCTTTTGAGTAATTCCAAGCAACTAAAAGTTAATCAAATAATTAATTTCTTAAAAAATGCAATTAATTTCTAATCATCGGTTTGAAAGAGTACTTTCGCTGTTTTTTATGGACTGTGGGTAACATATATTTTCAATAAATATATGTTAGTTAGAGAGAGAAACTAATTAACAACTAAGAATACCATTAAATAAAAGAAAACTAATATTAATTAGTAATTAAGATATAAACTGATACAATATAGAGCTTACAAAATGCTTTAGATGATGTAATTAAGCTCTCTAATTGAAAAATACCATTCTCTCCTCTCTCTCTCTCTGCCATGACTCATCTAAAGCTCCCACTCTCCTAGGCTAGCCTACCCCGGAGCATGTAATTAAAAAAAACTAGAATTAAATTTTTAAAAAGCCCAAAAAGAAGATTAATAATATTTGAGAGAGATTCATTATAAAGGATTCTTTTATAGCCAGTAGATCTTTCATCCTTGAGATCACAACAGGTACCTGAAAATCAAATCAACCCCATAATTCAAACACATATATATATCAATATGTAAAATAAAACATATATAATAATTATAAATTACAAAATTAATTAAAAGCTTACCTAAAAATAGAAAAATCTAAGAAGAATATGGTGACCTGCCACCAGACTCCCTTGGTGCACTGCATCTGAAGCATTCCATCCTGCTTGCAAAGTTGTGCTCATTGCAACCCGATCTGTCATCAAATTAATATACTCAGTTTAATTATTTAAGTTTATTAAACATATATGATTGTTTGGCCACTGACTAAAAATATAGAACCCTGTGAAATTTAATCTACTCTACATTATTGGAAAAATTCCCCAAAATCTCCCTATATTTTTCTTAACTACACTGACACCTCATTTATTTAGAAAATTGACACTTAAATCCACTCATTTAGAAAACTGTTTGTCTCTCTTTGAAAGTATGTGAAAATACCCTCCACAATTTTCCATAAAAAATAATTTTTGAACCCCAAAATGATTTCTGAAAATAATTTTGAAGAAGAGAAGAGGGTAGTTTGAAGTCTGAAAATAGTTTCTGGTTAGAATGACAAAAAAAGTATGACAAAAAATCTGGCATTAAAATATATTAAAAGATATTAGTGTAAAAAAACGTGGTTGATTTTATTTGTCAATGAAACTTTAAAATAAGATATGGTAAATGTCATTTTTTTTAAAAGAAGAACGTATCATTTAACCTAAATTAGATGAGAGATCTGAGAATTTCCTTATTTTTCTATTTATTTTGCATGTCCACATACCATAGCCATGCAAACACATAGCTAGAAATTAATTTAAATGTACCAACTTTAAAAATCAAATTATTTGATTCAGATGACCATTTCATGTTACCTCAAAACATGACTTCTTTTTCAACTTAACCTTCATACGTTTCGTTAAACAAGCCCCACACTAGTTATAACCTTGAACTTTATGAAAAAAAAAAAGAATGATTCTAGCTTGGTGACTAATTAATTGACTAAACTTCACGTTTAACAATCGTTTATAAATGATGTTTTATAACTCATTCAAATGATTTGATAAATTAATATATAAAACTTAATCATTTACTTATTCAACGTAGAAGTAAGTGAAAGAAAAACCTGGTGCAAATCCAGTCGCCAGATTTCCAGGAAGAGCGGCTGGAGCTACCACCAGTGGAGCCGAAGCCAAAGCCTCTAGAGCGAGGAATGTCAGAGTCATAATTGTTGGAAGAGTCATCTTTGAGAGCGCCACACTTGAAGCAGCTAGAGCGGCTGGCGAAGTTATGAGCACCGCAATTACCAACGGAGCAGTACCAGTCACCAGGACGGACATCAGGGCCTGTAGTGAACCCAAATGAAGAACCACTCCCTCCTCTCAGCCCTCCGCCAAAGCTAAACCCAAAGTCACCTCTTTGATCTCCGCCGCCGCCAGCTCTTGGCTCTCCACATCTCTGACATGAATCCCTCCTTTGAAAGTTCAAATGGTTGCATGACCTGCAATTCCAGTCCCCTGGCCTACTCATCCTTCTTCCCTGCTAAACCAATATAAAAAATTAAAATAAAAAAATAAAAGGAAAAAAATGAAAGAGTTACGTTCCGTATATTTTTTTTTAATAAATTCGAATATTTATAAAATCTATTTATTTATTTTTCTGTAGGAAAATAAACAACATGATACAGATATAACAATGGGACCAAAACAAGTGATGTTGGGAGCTTAGGAGGAGAAGTAATTAATTAGCGAAATAAAAATAGGAATGAAGCAAGAAACGTGAACAAAGACGAACTGTCACCTTGAGCTGAAGTACTTAGCTCCCGGGTCAGTGTAAATAATATATTTACCAAAAACTAAGAATATGGGAAAGATGGTAGATTGCGGTTTTTTGGTTAAGGATTGGGGTTGTTTATATACTTGTTTGAGATCACCTCGAAAATGGAGCTACATGAGGTTGGCATTATATGTTCCTCTTTTTTCCCCTTCTTTTTGAAGTTATAGTAAATATATATGCTTCCTTGAACAGAGGAATCACACACGAAACTAGTTGGGAAAAGAGCTAATTAAAGAAACTTAATTCAAGTTTATATATAATTCCCAAATAAGGATAAAAGAAATCTAAGGTAAAAAATCCTAGTTTTTTTAGAAGAACAATGTAAATCTCAATTAAAGTATGAGCCCACTTCCATATGTCAATCAAGAAAATTAGACTTCAATATCTAATTAAGTTTTTATAGTAAGAAAATGGACAATAATGAAGCTAAAACTAGAGAATAATTAAGTCAAAAGAATGAGAAAGTGTAATTGAAATTATTATTATGAGAAAAATAAGAATTCATGTAGTTATAAGGAAATTCTCGTTTTTTATTACATTACGTACTTTTGAACCAAGCACAAACAGCTGAATGGCCATGGAGAAGCTTAGTTGCTTTTGTGTCGAGTTTGGATAAGGAGGAACAAAATTCAGTATATATCAAACCAGACAATATGAATATTCGTCAAAGCATCGAAAAAACATTGTAGAAACAGGGACCCACTTCTCCTTTTTCTTATCTGAAAATAGGAATTCTACAATATCCAATCGGTATGGACGTCGGACTTCACTAAATATATGTAAGAGTTCATCAAATACGTGTGAGATTCACTAATGACCTCCGACTTCCATACTGAGAAAAGAATCTCAGCATGTGAGAGCCACCCTTGAAAATATATATCTTAAGGAAGGTCTTCATGTCTATTTTCAATTTTTTATCCACCAACAATGAAACATCCTATCTAAAACGGTCACTATACCAATAAAAAATGAAGGGCTGCTTTCCAATGTTGGAATATTAATGTTTGTTATTACGTTTGGATGTAGTCAATATGGCTCTCATGGATCAAATTAAATATCCTAAATTTTCACATAACACAATGATATAGTTTTAATTACTTATTTTGACTGGTGAGAAGGGGAAAAGTTTAATTTCACCGTCAAGCGATTGTTTCAGTGAAAACTCAAACCGCATCTAATTCAGTTATCATACAAGTTTGACTCTTATACTATGTTGTAGGTGTAAGCTTCGACCTTGATATAAATGAAGTAAGTATGTTGAAGATATGGTGTGAATAAACAAGACAATGTTTTGATGGGCTAGTAAAGTAATCTATTTAGAATCCCATTTTTTGTGCGAAAAATAAAGGAATCTAATTTATATTTTTTATCGGTTACGTGTAACGTTGTGCCCAACTATAATGGTCGTCCTACCCTCAACTTGAACTTGTGAGACAGGGGCGAGGCCATAAGTTATATAGAGGGGGGTAAATTTTCAAACTTTATGCTATTTAACATAATAATAAACAATAAATATGTATACAATTTGGTAATTTTAAAATTTTGAATAAGATAAATAATATATTATTTGATAATTTTACAAACTTAAAGGGACGAATAATATATAATTTGGTAGTTTTCTAAATTTGAAGGGACAAATAATATAAAACTTTATATTTTTATAAATTAAAAGGGAGGGCAAATCATAGATTGATAAGTAATTTTCACATTTTATATAAATCATTACACATATATAAAAAATTACATGATCATAAGGGGTCGTGTCCCCCTTCACATAAAGGTGGCATCGCCCCTGTTTGTGATTGGGGAAAAAATACTTTGACTAATTAACGAGCATATGAAATTAAGTTTTTAAATGACATGATCAATGAGCTTATCACGATCAGATTTTTAATTCTGAGACCATATATCGTAATGTATTATTCTATTTAGATACAAATGCATCTTAAATGTGTAATGACGTATCTCATTTACGTAATAATTCATGTATCTCATTTGAGTATAATTATACTAAAAAATAGGCTTGGTACCATACCGGTCAGGCATAGTAAAAGTACCCTTATTTAGGATGTAATTTATAGGCAAAACATAGGTGAAGACGTAACCGAAGATAAGAAAAGTAAAAGCTGATCAGTTTTCCTAATAATACACAAATAATTTTTTTTTCTTTTTTTTGGGTTCCCTTGATCTTTATTTTCCTATCTTACTTTAGATTCTGTGCATTAAGTATTGTGAGAGAATAAGTCTCTTTATGACCAAATTTGGTAGAGAGAGAGAGAGGGTTTAATTATATAAGAGAGAAATGTGCATATGGTAGAGTTTCGATAAAGAGAAATAGTTGAAGCTGATGATGATGGGAGAGAAGTCTTTCGAGGTTCAAATTTTGACCACCTTTTCTTTTTTCTTTCTTCTCTCTTCACCACTGCCCCCATGGCTTTTCTACTGTCATTTTCTTTTTCCCTTCCCCCCTTCTCATCCTCTTCCTCCCCCTACGGCTTGTTTTTTTAATCTCTCACTTATTCTTTCTCTCCTTAATGTGTGTGCTTAGAACCGTAAAAATGACCAAAGTTGTGTAGTCTTGTATTAGTTTATATCATGTATTGTAGACAGTTTTTTTTTTTAATTCTAAGAGTTTAGGATATAAGTAATTCTGAACCCACGACCTTATAGATATAAATATAAATATATTATTACATATGTAAATGCTTCCCACGTGTACACGAGTTAAGTGCAAGGCTGATTTATATATATATATATCAGAGAAATTAAATGGCTGGCATTCAAATTAGAGGAAATCATAATTATTAGGCAAAGCAGCCCACGATTTACAATATTAATTTCTTGGAGAAAGGAAAAGAAGGCTGTAGCAAACTGTGGAAAAGCAAAAGAAAAGGTGGAAGAGAAGGAGGAGAGGGGGGGACTGATTCGATTCTCTTTGAGAATCGCTTCCATGCAATGGATGACCCCACAATTCCCTATCTAACGTATACATTCTCTATCATCCCCTTTTCTTTTACTTTTTTGTATTATTACAATAATAATAATATTACTGTAAATAATCTTTTTCGCTGATCAAAAATGGAAGGGGAAAATACTGATAAGGGTTGTGTAAAAAATTTAGACAAGTATTAGTGAGAGGGAGAGAGGGAGTTTAAGAATAAGAGAATGTAAGGATTAAATGTTTTGGATTGTATTGAATGTTGGTGTTTCATTTAATACATTGATTTTATATAGTCTTCTTAAATTGTATGAGTTGATTTAAATAACAATAGAAATGAAGAGAAATGATTATCCTCATTTCCTGACTATTTCGTTCAGCCGTCAATCAGTCACAATGACTTGGTGATTTCTTGCGATTCGAGTCAATCAATCGTAGCCACTTGATAGCTTGTCATTCTATCTCATCCGAGTCATTCAGCTACCTAATCAATCACAGCCACTTTACTATCATTTTAGATCCCTTTCGGTTTTTCCCGCTCTCATTCTCATCCTTCTTTTCCCATTTCCATGCTCCTTTCCGTTCTCACGTTCCTTCTTGTTTAGCATTCTCGTCCGCGTTTTCGCTTACTTCATGATCTATTTGAACCACTTTTCTTTTTCTTGTCTACCCTCCAATCTTGTCATGTTTATTATCGACGCGTCTCCTCAAGATTCGTTCTTTCTATACACGTGTTTTGGATGATTTTTTCCCTGTTGAATTACTTCTATTACTATTATTATATTTAGACATGAATATGTGCTTCCACTTTGTTGCCTTGCAAGGGAAGGTTACCCCTTTTGATTATAAACTTCATTTTTATCCATCTACCTCTCAATTTTTTTATCCATCTGTATCCGACAAAAGCTTATACGCACACATCAAATAATCTAATGAGACTCATGTGTCTAAGTTTTCATTTTACACGAATAATGATAAAGTTGCTAGTTTTAAAACTAGCTAGTGTACATGCCTCCAAGGCATTGAACTTGACTGTCTGCTTCCTTACAGATCTGAAGTTTATTCAATCATTTTAGGTGCGACCACAAATTATTGTATTAACAATGTATACTTTCAATCCGCATATATGTTTCTAAAACTTCAGTTAGTTATGATATATGGTTTTACATAACACAATACTTTTTGAGTTTGAATATTTTGTTTAAATTTCATCTATATATGTAGAAGCACGAAATCGCTTGCGTCTAAACTTTAGATTAAAAATCGAAAGGCCATCAGTCTAGTCTTGAGCCCGACGCATATTTTTTAGCCCACTATGAGAAGTCCATAATTTCTTTTATAAATATAAGCAGTTCATTTTTAGAAGATTTACTCTCTAGATCTCTAGTGTTTCGATATCAACATCATTACTGGTGTGAGCGTTAAGAGTCTAATTTACTAGACACTACATTATCGTCAGATTGATATTCTTATATATATATTTCTCTCTTATTCTCAAATTCACCAATCAGTCATCGGTGACACGTGACAACACTCCGATAGCATATTTCAGTTTCTATAGTCTCATAATACGATTATGATAAATATGATAAAGAAAGTATTACCAAAAAAGAAAAAAAAAATAGAATGGTACGTACGTAGATGAGAACGCCCACAGAGTAGCGACGCCTTGATCTAAGTTCAACGTATATCTAATTAAGGACTTGGTTGCATGCACGTGAGGTGGTAGCCTGGTACTAGCAGAGATGAGTGTGATGTCATCACAATTCACAACGATAAAAGTTTTTCACTTTTTCTTTTTTACTTTTTAGTCCTCCGATATCTTTTTTATTTTGCCCTTACTGTCTCCCAAGTGTCCGCCTTTTTTGGTTTTTGCATTCTCGTCCTTTTTTGTATTTCACTCTTGAAATCTGTGACCCAAAATATAAACTCTCTTGAAATCGTAATTTCCTTCCTTCTGAATCTTAGATATTTATTAAGATAAGCTGCATGGAATGAGGATGAAAAGAAATAAAAAGGGATAACTGCATAAATATATTATTTTAAACCATCAAGTAACAAAATTGCCTAAAAGTATTACAATTACGAAAAAAAACATTTTTCTAGCATTAAACACCAATATAAAAATAACAAATTTAATTACACTTATTTGAATAGGATATAAACCCAAATTTTGAAAAAAGAAAATATGGGTGTATCATCAGAATCCTCACGTGAAATTACTATTAATTTGACATGAGTTATTAATTTATTCATATCAATCAATCCCTTTTTTACCATTTTTATCAATTTTAATTCACCAAGAGTTATTAATTTCCCTTAATAACCAACAATTCTTGTAAATTGTTTATAGAAATTATAGTGCATCGTTTCTTTTAAAATTTTAAATGCAAGAATTGTCATTATATTTTTTTATATATAAGAATGACCATTTTAAGATTTTAAACGGAATTAGTTTCTTTTAGGAATGACAATAGTATTTTTAGAATTTGATATTTCATTCATTATATAATATTACATTTTTTTTAAACAAACCTCATACATTAACGCGAAAGAGAGTCTACAAACAAGACATCCTCAATGGATGGGGGAAATCCTCAAACCAGATCGAGCAATCCTCCTCTAGCAAAGCAAGCGTAGCTAAACGATTAGCTATTTCATTACAAGCTCTAGGAATATGAGCAATAGAACAATTCAGCGCATATAACAACTCAATGCAATCAGAGGCAACAACACCTAAGCAAATAGGAGGAGAAACACCTGAACACACGTTCACCGTCAGAAGGGAATCAGACTTGGCGAAATGGAGGGGGACGCCAATGGAAGAAGCCAACTCGAGACCTTCAAGCAGAGCAACCATTTCGACAGCTTCGACCAAGAGCTTACCAGAATTCTTTTGGCCATACTAGCCATAACTTCCCCAGCATGGTTCTCGATAATAATGCCCAGACCCGTGCCTCGACCAGAACCACACGCGGCATCCACATTTTAGTTTAAAGCAGTCTGGAGGGGGAGGGGACCAATGGGAAACCGAAGGAGGCATTGGAGTAGGCTATATTTGCAACTACTGTTTTCATGGGTTATTTTCAATGCAGCACACGGACTTACGAAATGGGTCAATAACTGCACCCCATCCCATCAAACAACGAAATATCGTTAATCTTTAATTGAAATATATAGTTTAAAGTTAACACTTACGACCAAAACAACAGACTTCTACTTCTGTATTTGCGTATACCCCTCCAAAAACACGTTACAAACGAAAGGCAGACTCGGAGCCTCGACTCGGAACTCAACTCAGACTTATTTTAACCAAAAAAGAGTAATAAAAAAGACATTAATCTGTGAAGAAGTATACCAACCACACCCTTACTAGGCTCTAAACCATCTAAATGGCCAAACTATGCTCTTCATGTTCTTATTCTTCAAGTGATCATCGGCCATCGAGCCCCAGAGCTGCAGTTAGCCAGTTGCAAACATCATCTGTCTCTTGAGGAACAGTGTGATGACCCACCCTGCATTACCAAGTTTCTCAGTTGTTATGATAATTGAGTAGAAAAGACTAAATATGAATTTTAACAGAAGGTAGAGTAGTTATAGTTTACCCGCGGTACGTTCTAAATGTAACGTTTTGAAATCCAGACGACATTAAAGCCTGTGCTGATTTCTGTCCGTGCTTATAATCAACCACATCGTCAACTAAACCAAGAAAATATCAGAAGTTCACTGAAGAAAGCAGTAGAACAATTGAAATGCAATAAAATGGTTTTTAGGTCTAGGAGGTATTAAGCATTCATTAATGTCGGGTATCGTTCATCATCCTGATTCAATTCCGATATTTGATTGCATAGTTAGCTTCAGTTTAGTCACACGCAATTTTTGTCTCATAGACACTGATTACACTTATGAATCCATATATATATATGTGTGTGTGTGTGTGTGGATAATTCAACGAATGCACTTTCCTAGTAGAACTTCTCCTTGAAATCCTAGTTTCAGTATTAATTGAATAATATTAAGGGTGAGTTTGAGTATTTTGATTGAAAGCACTTTAATGCATTAAAAATGCTATTGCAAATTATATTGACTTTGCAAATATTTTAGTACGTGAAAGCACTTATATAGAAAACACATGCGCAAGTGTTTCCTAAAAAAATTCCATAACACGTAAATATACTTTAAAAGTATACTCTTAAGTGTTTTATAGAAAGATGTATAGAATAAATTGAATAATTATGAACTTAGATCATGTTATTTCAACATATAAAAACACTTATGCTAATAAATACTCCCAAACACACCCTAAATATATGACAGATGAATATGAGTACCTGACCCATGGCAAAGCAAAATGGGTAAGGATGATGCACGCCTTGCACCGTCACGAGACCCTTCAATGCTGTTCTTCAATGTCCTGCAACACAAAGATGCCAAGATAAATTCATAGTAAACAACATAGGTTTCACAGAAAATGGCAACTCCAACCTTGAAAATGGAAGCCAGCCACTAAGTCCAATAACTGCACTTAGGTTAACAGGATACAGGTTCCCGTTCCCGTATTGCCCTAAAATTTGGCATGTAGCTGAGTAGAGAGCGGTTGCAGCACCCATACTAAAGCCCCCAATGCCAAGTTTAACTGCAAGAGAACGGCCAAATTATGTAAGCAGAAGAGCACTTTATGTTGGTATATACTTGGAGCATGCGGATTTACAATTTATCATCCGTAAAAAATTACTCAGACAGTAGCTTCACAAGTTCAAACATTGCATCTCCTATATTTGAAAAACGGCAGCTTCTCTTCAAGTTGTTATATACTCGAGGAACTGTAAATCGTATTCTCTTTAACTACCTATAAAGATAACACGTAGCCGAACAAGAACATACCATGGGGCATATCTGTGTTCTACATAATAAAGCCAAGCCAGAAAGAGATTTATTATCTCAAGAGTAAATTGTGTATCAATTAGCAGAGATGAGCTGTTTATTGCACTCAACAACTTCCATTGTTGATTATACAGTATCGTGTGTGTGTGTGTGTGTTTACTCTGAAGGATTACATTTCCATTGTTTTGGAGTCTTTGATATATCTAGAGGAAAGTAATGATATGATATTATGAATGAATTTTACTATATTAATATTTTTCTTCCATTTTCATCTAATTCTACCTACTCTTCCCCACATTTATCTTTCCTTCCTATTTTCCAAGATCCAAACATAGCCTTAAATTTAAAACATTGAGGAAGAGCCTACTATCAGCAGGCTCTGTTGACAAAAGATTCGCAACATGCGCTGCTGCAGCATCTAACCCTTCCAAGTCATCACGTGCGTCTTCTGAAATATCTTCCACATCAAACCCTGAGATAAAACCCCAGATTCTTTCAAATTACATTATTTTGTGTTTAAAATTATTACAATTGAGGCAAAAATGTTAGTCTTCACTAAGAATTAGATTGTGTTAAGTGTAGGTGTTTAAACGGCCAATGGCAGTATCTACAAGGAGATTTTGATAGAATTCTGAAGTGAATAGCTTACAAGAAGTGCTTGGAAATCCACCAAATATTGCTACCGGCCGAGTAGGAGCTGTAGGGCAAATCCACTTAATCTGCTTTCAATAGAAAAGATAGTACATACCATACATAAATCAATATCTTCACGTAAGGGTAATAGTAAATTTCAGTTTGGGGAAAACATAAGGCCATCCTTACATTAGAAAGAGGAAGAGTTTCCAAGAGCTGGGACCAGCTGCAATACAATGCCGAAAATAGGAAATCCATGTTAAATGACATTGGCTACTCTTAAAAATCCACATAGTCATATTTAAGGAAAAAGAAATACAGATAAACTTCTTACAGAGAATTCAATCTTCAAGAGGAATGAAAGCACATTGAGATGTGAAATTATCAAATTATTATTGAGAAACGTTTGATGTAATAACATAAACCGTCAATTTGGTGACAAACTCAAGTTGGTAATTGATAATATAATAAACCTCATACCATGATCATGGAGCACAAGAGTCTTAACTCAGTTTGGTTCATCACCAAAAGGATGAGAATTAATTACTTAAGCATCTGTAGTGTATATATTAATTCTGAATAGTAAGTTTCCACTTGCTAATAATAAAGAAAAGAGGTCCTCTAACAGGACATTTATGAAAACTTGCCCATTTTTTCTTCAACTCATTGTACATTTTACCTCCTGCATCAAAGCAACCAGTACAATAGACTTCTAAAAAAGACAATTTGAAGAACCTCTTCAAATGAGAGCTAAAACAAACTAAGAAGACATTGACATTCTCTAACTCCTTCTCTGTTTTAGTTCTAATTCTAAGAAGGGGAACATAACAAATTCACCATTCAGAAACCAAGTATATGCTCATGGAAAATGAATAAACTCACACCAGTGGTTCAAGTAACACGGGGAATTCCTGTACCGTTCCCAAAGCTCATTCTACGTCATTTAATCGTGAATTAATGCACTCCCACAAAAATGATGGCTATGAAGAGCGTTATAGTTTTATGTAATGCATGAAAACCTACAACGATATTGGAAACTGGGAAGGCCGAAGATTGTTAAGTTGTATCTAATGCAAGTAACACGGGGAAAGCTGGAGATTATTAAGTTGTTTTGGATACTGAGGACACAGCAATGCAAGTTTCAAACAACTACCACTAATACCTTGAGCCCTTATCGCCAAGGCCATGCAACCAAACAATGGTGGCCTGGTGCTTCCCTTTAGGTCTGACTACATGGGTCCTCCCAAATTCAATTGTTCTCGTAGCAGTTCGACTACCTGACAGAGTGCAGCAAAAAACTCAGAATGCAAAGAATAAATGGCCTCAAAGGATATCAGTAACTCTTTACAGATTCAGTTCATGTATAACCAGAGAATAGAGACACAGACATCTTGGGAAATAAAGACTAACCGGAACTCATGCTGGAGCCAATATAGCTCATGGTTTTACAGCCCAAAATTTCCACTCTGAATGTCACTTGTTACAATTGATTTAGACAAGGTCCTGCAATGAAGAAAAGATAAATCTAGCCTCTCTATTTATATCAAACTGAAAAGGTGAAAATGGATCAAAACAACTGAACCGACATCAGCTACAATGGTTTAAACCACTTACTCATAGTATGAAACCTCCTAAAAGTTATTTAGAGTGTGAAAAGCACTTACATGGATAAGGAGAGCTAAGGAAAGGGACAAAAGAAAGTAACAAATCTTTTATTGGGAAAAAACCCCATTACAGATTAAACGCACGTAATGCACAAAATAAGGTAACAGAGCTTTGGTTTACAATGCATAGACAGAGCGAGAGAATCTGTATTTGCAGTCACTTGGTGGAACAAAGCACTGAAACTACAGCAAACACGACGATGAAATTAACAGCTTAAAAGTATTTAAGGTCCGAATGTACTCATTAATTAGAAAAGGGATAAGCGTAAAATGCTAAATGATGAATTGAAATTTAAAACTCGCATGAATAGAAAAGATCTGGAATAAACAATGCATATGGATGTGAGAAACAAAGAGGAAGATTCAAGGTTTTTGAACCAACCTGGTGTGAAACAAACCCAAAAAGACTTTTCCTTTTCACTTTCCTGTCTACAGTACCTTGCTTTGCTACCCACAACTTTCTCTCACCTCCTTTTCTTTTATTTGGTTCATACTTCACTTGAGGCTCACCAACAGGCAACGGGCAACAGGCATAGGAAGAGCCAGAAGGTCCAGAAAGCAGGTCTTTTTTACCCAATGTCAGCCTGAATTTGTATGACCAAAACGCCCTTCAAAATGAATTCACATTTTTTTCATTGTTGTTATAGTTAATTACACCAATGTCCTCAATCTCTCACTTCAAATCCTAATATCCCCTTACCTTTTGGAAGTAATGAGGCCTATCCTTTATTATCTCCCTAAACACTCCTAAGATCAAGAAGGTCACTGAGTAAGGATTCTAATGTCTAATCAGTCCAAGGGGAGTCCTTATGTTGATAGACTTCTCCTATATAAGTTGTCAATATGACAAATGAGATGATGCCATTATGATATATATGACATTCGATCGTGGTAGGACCAGATAAGGTCGACTCTTAATGCGGCACTATCATGTGTCATTCAGCTTATCGGTATCAGACACATATATATGTCATTCGGTCAGTTATATGAAACATAGTCACGTGTCACTCAACTCCTAAAGTGGATTGATATATGAGCCTTGTCTTGGCCTTCAAAATGGGAATTAGGTCATGTGGGCCCACATGAGAAATGTTTATGATGACATTATAGCTCTTTATCTGACCATACTGGATGTGAATTTGTGTCCGATCGAACCCTCCAATGTGTGGAAAAGCAAGATAAGTAATACTTAACTTACGAAAATGAATGTATAGGCCTGAGAAGCAAAATGAAAGTCTTCAATCAAAGGTAAATAAGTTCATGTGTTGTAGCCTTTTGTTTCTTCTCTTGCGACTTATATGTTTGCCTATGGTAATTTGATAGGTGTTGGTGTAGGTTAGGATCTATTTCCTAGTAAAAACTATGTAATTTGTATATATAAGTCATGGCCTTTAGAGTAAGATTTAGTATAGTTGGCTGTTATGGCTATTAACCCCATGTAAAACATGGCCACATTTGTGGTAAGACAATATTTTATGTAGTAAGACTGTTGAACAGGTAAAAATCCTTTGTGGAGCCACGTAAGTGGGATGGGACCAATAAGAAAGGGGTGTGCGGATTGCCACCATGGCGAAGCGGGAAAATCCCATCTAAACTGTCGATCTCGTCGTATCCCATCAGATGGTTCAAGTTTGATGAGTTGTTGATATAGATAAGCTAAGTCTGATTAGTTGTTAGTATACATAAATTAAATCTGATATAATAAACTCTATCTTTAAAGAATATTTCGTTTATTCTCTGTATTTTAAGGAATATAGTTAAACTTTGTAACTGGTTGAGAACCTATAAATAGAGGCAAATTGTAAACTCAAGCATTCAATAAAAATCGAGCAATTATTCTAATATTCTCAAGAATTCTCTCTCTCTCTCACTCTTTATTATTCAGTTTATTTTTTTAGTGTGATGAATTTTTCCTTTACATTTTGGTACTTTCATTGAGAGCTAAGAGTTCCACTCCAGATTATAATCAAAGATGTCTCGCAATAGATCGCATGTTGTACGGGAAACGGGAAACAATGATAACATAGTCGTCAACCCCTCATATCAGCCTGCGCCGACATGAGTGCGCGGTATGATTCGTACCATTTTGACTGGGATGTAAGGTATGGAGAGTCATAACAGTGAAGCACTACAGAACGCGTGGAAAATCGTGTAGGAATAAATCGTTATGTTGCAACAAGAGATAGCGGAGACAATAGCAGAAGTGAGCCAAATGACCGTGGTGCAGGAACGAGAAGTGAAAAACTAGAATATGGAACAGAGAGAATGGGCACACCAATAACTAAAGCCGGCAGCTAGCCACAACGTGCGTCATGAGGGAACGAAAGTCACTTCACGTGATAAAGGAAAAGGAGCTGGAGATGAGAGTGGATCCGCAGAGCCAATGACGGATGTTCGTCGCCCCTAAGTTCAAGTATTATGAAGGAAAGTCAAATCTTGTTGACCATCTTTGACGTTTTAAGCAAGTAATGGCACTTCATCAACAACAGGATGAACTAATGTGTCAGATTTCTCAACTAGTTTGGACGGGAACACGTTAAAGTGGTACCATTCTCCGCCACCTTGTTCAATTGATAATTTTGCTAGAATGTCTTCTATTTTCCTGGAGCAATATTCCACCTACTAAATGATGATGGAAGATTCAGAGTACTTTTTGACAATTGCAATTAGAAAAGGAGAGTCATTGCCATATTACACTCATCGCTTCAAAAATGAGATGGAAAAGGTGGAAAATTGTGATGATTGTGTGGCCAAACTGGTATTTAGACGTGGTTTAGATCCCAACTCACAATTGTTTGAGGATCTATCCAAGAACAAACCCATCACGATGGTAGAGATTTCCCTCAGTTACAAACATGCATAGTCATAGAGGAAGAAAGAAAGAGTATTCGAAAGCTGATCAAGCAACAGAATTTGGTACAACGCAAAGATGACGGCAGTGCGAGAGAGAGAAAGCGTGGAACCGAACGCTAAAAAAAAGAAGACAGAAGATAAGAGGAGCGACTTCGAGAAAATGCCAAGACTAGTCGGCGGAGTCCACCCTAGGGACAAGGTCTACACCCCACTGACCATCCTAGTGAATCAGATTCTCGAGGTTATCAAGGATAAACCTTGGTTGAGGCGGCCCCATTCGATTATGAAGGAGCCAATTCAGAGAGATAAGGACAAGTATTACAGTTACCATTGGAGTGCTGACCATGAAACCAGAGATTGCTACCAGTTAAAGGACTACATTAAGAAGCTTGTACAAGAAGGACATTTGAAGGATTTCATTTCAAGGAGAGACCAACCAAGGATGGACGTAAATGAAAAGCATCCCAGAGAAAAGGAACCTTTGAGGATAGTGGACATAATTATTGCCCTAACAAAATTTGAGGGTACGATGAGAAAATAAAGGAAGATATATTGCAAGAATCCGACTCTCGAAGTAAATAATGACCCAGGGGAAAGCGCGTGAAAATGCACCGATTATATTTTTATGAAGAGTGCCGTAGGCAATGATTGACATAGTGGCGCATTGGTTATCACCATTCAAATTAGATATTATTTGTTACAAGAGTTTTAATTGATGATGGGATTGCAGTAAACATTCTCCATCGCTCAACCCTTGAGAAGATGGTAATCTATGCCATAAAGCTCCGAAGCGCGGGATAACCATTCATTGCGTTCAACAGAACCATAATGAATTCAGAAGAGATTTTATCACTTTCGGCGCGGGTGGACCCGTTCAACCACATTACTGATTTTTAGTCATTGATACGTCGTCACCCTATAACGCAATTCTATGGAGAACGTGGATTCACAACATGAAAGTTGTCCCATCAACATACTACCAAATCTTGAAGTATCCATCACTAGATAGAGTATAAAAAATTATGCGGGAGCAAGCATCGGTCAGATGTTGATTTTAGAAGAAAGAAGGACATTCCTGTTCTCAGGAATGGGGAAGGAAAAAATGAGCAATAGCAACTAGAAGAGGATGAACCAGATGAGAGCAACCTAAGGTACGAAGTTGGGAGTGAAACCAAACTCGTAGATCTGGGGGACGGGAAAGTGATGACAATGGAGCGGGACTGACTAAAGTGGAAAAGGCAGAGCTTATGAAGTTCCTTAGGGAGAATACAGACATTTTCACTACAGCTGGAGCACAAAGGCCAGGTATTGATGAATCAATAATTTGCCATAAACTAAATTTTGATCCATTCGTTAAGCCTATGAAACAGAAGAAGCAGTCTTTCGCTCCTGAAAGAAAAGCGGTTATAAAAGAAGAGGTGGAGAAGTTGCTCAAAGTCGGGTTCATCAGAGAAGTCATCTACCTGGAATGGCTAGCAAAAGTTACGATGGTAAAAAAAAAAAGAGTGGAAAGTGGAGGATCTGTATAGATTTTACAGCTGAATAAAGCTTGCTTAAATGATGATTACTCGTTACTGAGAATTGATCAAATGATAGACGTGACATCCAGACATGAGCTCCTAAGCTTCATGGATGCTTGTTCTGAATATAATCAGGTGAAAATGTTCCGATCTAATCAAGAAAATACATATTTTATTACTGACTTTAGAATATTTTACCATACTGTGATACCATTTGGCTTAAAAAATGTAGGAGCAACATATCAAAGGGTCAATTAAGTTTTTGAAATGGATATTGGAAAAATGATGGAAGTCTACGTTGACGACATGCTCATGAAAGCAGAAAAAGAGTAGATTACGTTTGCAACCTGAAGGAAGCCTTCTTTGCCCCGAGAGAAAGCAACATGAAACTAAATCCAGAAAAGTGTACTTTCAGAGTGGCAACGGGAAAATTCTTAGGACATCCAGTAAATAGCAGGGGGATAGAAGTTAACCCTGATCAAATAAGGGCAATCATGGAAGTAGTCACCACAGTAAAAAAAAAGAGATCTAAAGCTTGACAGGAAAGTTGGCAGCATTGAACAGGTTCTTGTCCAGATTAGCCGACAAATTCTTTGCCAAATTAAGAAAGAATTTTGGGCAGCAGTGGGACAATGAGTGAGAAGTGGGACTGCAAAAAACCAAAGAGTACTTTGCTTCACCCCCGCTGTTGTCTAAACCTTTACTAGAGGAAGAATTGTCCCTTTACCTCACCGTATCTAAAACCATCATTAGTGCGACATTGGTTAGAGAATAAGGAGAATGTCAAAGACTAGTTTATTTTGTCAGTAAGAGTTTCACGGCTACAGAAACTTAGGCATTATTTCTAGGCACATACAATAACAGTGATAACGGAGTTTCCAATAAGGAGTCATCTTCATTCCCTAGAGATAACCAGAAGACTTGCAAAGTGGGCAATATAGTTGGGGGCATATGACATCTAGAAAATGGGCATGATTCCGTAGCAGTGGAAAATGGGAATGGATGCCTGGACTTTGTTTGTGGATGGGGCCTCCAATCATCGAGGGTCTGGAGTAGGAATGGATATCCGTACACCATATGGAGAAACCTTTTAACAAGCTTTGTCATTCAATTTTCAAGCATTAGAGAATGAAGCAGATTACGAGGCATTATTGGCTAGATTGTGCCTCATGAATGAATTCAAGGTAACAGATATTAAAATATTCTACTATTCGAGTCAGCCGCTAACGAAATCTCATGAAAGTACAATATAAAGGATTGTAGAATGGCAGTGTATTTGCGGAGTGCCAAGGAAATGCTACAATTGTTCAAAATTTATGAGATTACGCAAATTCCCAGAACATAAAATTCAAGAGCGGATGCATTGACAAATTTAGGGTCATCAACTCAATTCCCATTAGAAGAACTGTCACTGTAGAATATCTAAGTGAGTCAAGTACAAGGACACTCATGCAAGCGGAAGTCACAGCGGGGAACGTTGAGTATGACTGGTGGAAGAGCATCGTACAATACCTTCTGTACGAGGAGTTCCCGACTAATAAAAGTGGAAGCCATGAAGCTCCAGCAACGAAGTGTAAGGTATACCTTAATTGATGGGGAATTGTATAAGAGGTCATTCTCAGGCCCGTACCTCAAATGTTTTTCCCCAACAGAAGCCAAGTACGTGATGGTCGAAGTGCACGGAGGAATCTATAGGAACCATTCAGGCTGGAGATCTTTGGCCAACAAGTTGTTAAACGAAGGATACTACTAGACAAAGATGAAAGAAGAATCAAAGTCTTTTGTGAAGAAGTGTGACAAATGCCAACGGTATGCTCCCGGTGTTGGATCGAGTTTTAAAATTAGGGGAAAAATAATGAGCCGCGAACGGTTCGTGGGTGGAAAATCAAAAAAATTTCACATCAACTATTCAATCATATTAAATATAAAACCTTTTATGATCATACATATTTAGATTGACGTATTTAGAAGAGGTGGAAATAATATTTTACCTTTCTTGTATCGGAGAAGTTCTGACTTGGTGGAATCCTATTGATTGTCTTGCGTTCTTCGTTCTTCGTAGAACTTGAATCAATCTTCGCACCAACAATCACTCGGGAATTGAATGTGCGCTCTCAAAATAACAGAAGAAGAAAAACATTTTTTTTCTATTATTCCTCTAGATTTCGGTGGCAATAGGGAGATGATAGAGAAACTAAATTTTTGCTCTATATAATCACACACTGTGATCAGGGTTGTGTCAATACACTTAGGGAGGAAACCCTCATGTCATCTCTTTTATAAAGATTACAGAATTTACACATACACCCCTACTGTAAATTGCCAAAATTCTCCTCCATTTTAGTGTAATTGTCAAAATTTTACATCTTTCTAAAGTCAACTACTGTGTCCAAATTTATCAAACCAAATTGATAAATTAAATTGATCTCTATCAATTAATTAATTTCTTTTATTTAATAATTTTCAAATAATTAGAAAATAATAATTAATTAATTTGAACATTTATTTTTACTCTTCATTATTTTAGTGACGATACCCATCACATATGGGTTCGAGAAGTATACATTGGTCTAAAACACGTTTTTATCCAACTAGTGTTGTTTTTCATTCCTGTCCTTATCAGCTACTCTTGAGACCGAATGGATCCACATGAATAAATCTCCATAAATTTTCAACCTATTTAATCCTAACATCGTACGACTCCGCTATAGGTCTGATGCCAAATCAACTCTCGATTCATGCGTGCTACAATTTCTGTTGGTGTAAATCAATACTTCTTATTTCACGCTTCATAAAATATTTTACGATGTTACCCTTCGTGAATATCAGTAACAAGAATAAGATATAAAATTACCATTTTACCCCTCTAGTTATTATTTTCTTAACACTTTTATTGACTGTGAATAAGAAAGACATAACAGTGAATTATCTTTCACAGTTCATCATGTCTTATTCAATGATTCATTTCATTGAGTACCTGATCAGCTTTATTTATTTACACACTCATCAATAAAGTATAAGGTGATATTGTTGCATTTTGCAATCTCGCTACGAATTCCATATTTGTGAATTACGTAACTCCAATATAATTGAATCACGATCCCTACAACCGAGGTATTGTCTAGCGATTTAAACTCACTCCTTTTGTATTTACCTTAGGATTAAGGTAATCACGAAAATACATTTAGGTGTAAACAATTAGATTTAGAGCTAGATAAATGGCTTTACTCCAAACTAATTTGTTACTGGTCTATTCACATGTTCCATAACATGTCTAGGTCAACCGCTAGAGTCTCCACTTGCATGCCCCAAGACTGGCATTTTTTGGTTCAACCTAACAGTCGTAATCTTACTCGATTGCCCAGTCGATCCTAAGACTGCAAATAACATTCTGAACTATTTCAAAAGAGTTTATCTCGAAGACCCCTCAATCTTTACTCTTCTTACGTTAACAATAGTTCCATGACTTGAGTAAATTATAAACACGCTTTAATTAATAGAAAAACTTTCATTCATTCATTAAATTTAGTAATACAAAATGTTTGAGAAATAACTAAATACTCATAAATAGTTATTACACGATACTTTATGGACATAACTCCAACAATCTCCCACTTGGACTAAAATAGGGTGTACAATCTCGTATCCCCATGCTCTTTAGATGACCATCAAAGACTTTACTGCTTAAAGTCTTCGTGCATGGATCTGTCGGGTTGTTGAACGTCGATATGTGTGTTACTACAACATCTCCACGCTGAACAATCTTCTTAATCAGGTGATATTTATGCTCTATGTGTTTAGATCTTTGTGGCTCTTTGGTTCATTCGAATTCACTACAGCCCCATTGTTGTCGCAATAAAGTGACATGGGCTTGACAGCTTCTAGAATAACTTACAGAGTCTTCAAAAACTTTCTAAGTCATACAGCCTCCTTTGTAGGTTCACAAGTTATCACATACTTAGCTTCCATGGTAGAATCAACAACGCAAGATTGTTTGATACTTCTTCATACAACTGCTCCACCGTTCAGGATGAACACTGATCCTGAAGTAGATTTCTTAGAATCATTGTCTGCTGATATTCATGTCTATACATGAATACACAAGCATGTAGTTCCTTGTTCTCCTAAGATACTTAAGCATATGCTTGATAGTATTCCAATGCTCAAGTCTAGGATTAGATTGGAAATGATTCACCACGCCCACTGCGTAGCAAATGTCTGGTCTAGTGCAAAGTATCGCATACATGAGACTTCCTACGGCTGAGGCATAGGGAATATTTCTCACGTCTTCCTCTTCTTAAGGAGTCTTGGGAGACTACTCTTTGGAAAGGCTAACTCCATGCCTAAAGGAAGATATCCTTTCTTGAAGTCTTACATACTGAAGCGATCCATCACCTTATTAATATAAGATGATTGAGACAGTGCCAGTTGTCTGTTCTTCCGATCCTGAAAGATCTGAAATACTTAGGACAAATGCAGCTTTTCCAATATTTTTCATATCAAATTTCTTTGCAAGTCAAATCTTGACATCAGATAATTTTCCTACATCATTTCCAATGAGCAGAATATTGTCCACGTAAAAACCACATTCCCTTCATATTTTAGCTTATACACACAGGGTTCATCAACTAACTGCTCAAAACTGAAGTTCTTGACAGTTTCATCGAATCTGATATTCCATGATCGGGATGCTTCCTTAAGTCCATAAGTGGACTTCAGCAGTTCACAAACTTTACCCTCTCGGTCTTTCTCCATGAACTCGTCTGGTTGAGTCATAAAAATGCACTCTTCAAGATTGTCATTCAGAAAAGCAACCTTGACATCTATTTGCTAGATTTCATAATTGAGGGCAACAGTAATGGACAAGAGGATTCAAATGGATTTAAACATGGCCACCGACCCTTATAGTCAATACATTCCTTTTGGGTATAGCCATTGGCTACTAGCCTAGCTTTGAATGTCTTCATATTACTATATGGACCTCTCTTTTTCTTATAAATCCATTTACGCCCTACGAGTTTTACCCTTTAAAGAGGATCTAAAAGTTTTCAGATTTCATTCGAGTACATTGATTGTATCTCAACGTTCATGGCTACTTGCCATAGATTTGCTTCAGGACCAGCCATGACCTGTGAGTAGGAGACAGGTTCATCATGATCCTTATTTGAGATTGCTGCTAAGGCATCTCCATAAGACATGTACCTGTCAGGTTATCTAACAACCCTCCCACTACGTCAAGGCTCTATAGGCTCTGGCTCCTACTGTGGTTCTTCCATTATTGAATCAGAAATAGTTCCTGATTGGGGAATCAATGTCCTCCAACTCAATAATTCCTCTAGCACAAGAGCACTTCTCAGCTCCACACTTTTTATGTAGTCCTCTTCAAGAAAATGTGTAATCGTGCTCACGAATGTTTTCTTATTAGTTGGGTTACAAAAGATGTATCCTTTTGTTCCTTTGGGATATCCTACAAACAAACGTAATTCTGATCGACTAGCCAACTTACTTGTCTTCGATTTCAGAACATGTGCTGGGCATCCCCATATTCTAAGGTGGTTTACATATGACTTTCATCCATTCCATCTTCATATGGTGTACCAGATACTGTCTTTGATGGAACTTGGTTCAAAATATATGTTATTGTTTCCAAGGCATATCCCCAAAACGAATCTGGGAGGGATGAGTAACTCATCATGGATCTAACCATATATCCTACAGAGTTTGATTCCTTCTTTCTAACACGTCATTCTGTTCTGGAGTGCCAGGTGCTGTAAGTTGAGAAAGAATACATTATTCCTTAAGAAATTCTTCAAACTCTCCTATCAAGTACTCTCCACCACGATCATATCATAGCATTTTGATTTATTTCTCTAATCACTTTTCGACCATAGCCGTGTACTCTCTGAACTTTTCAAAGGTTTCAGGCTTTTGGTGTATTAGATAAACATGTCTAAAGTGTGAGCAGTCATCAGTGAAGGTTACAAAATATTCATAACCTCCTCTTGCTTGGAAATTCAATGGCCCACATACATCGCTATATACGAGTTTGAGGCATTGAATGGCTCTTTCACCCTTCACTGAAAAGGGCCTCTTGATCATTTTTCCTTCTATAAAGGATTCACATGTGAGTAGTTATACAACACTTAAAGTTTGCAATGGACCATATCTTTTGAAAGTATTTTAATCTTGTCCGGTCTAATGTGGTTAAGACGTAACTAGCATAAATAGGTTAGATCAGTTTAGTCAAACTTCAACCTTTTACTATCTCTTTGTAAATTAGTATTTACTTCAGTGTCACATATCATTGAAACTATTAGTTTTACGTAAAATAGTTTATTTATCAAACGTGCAGTAGTAATTAAGCGATCATTTATAAAAATATCAATATATTTATCAATGAAATTCAAACTGAATCCTTATTCAATTAAACTAGCTACTGAAATATGGTTCTTTCAAAAAATTGGGATATAATAAACATCATGTAAAACCATAAAACTATTATCGAATGACAATTTCATAGTTCCAACAGATACGATCGATACTAGTGCTCTATTTTCCCAACGGAAGCTGAACTCACTCTCGCCAAGCCTTCTAATTTCCCTGAACCCCTGTAGGGAACAACATATATGGTTAGAGGTCGCGAAGTCTACAATCCATGAAAAAGTAGAGTCAACCACATAACATGCCTCAGTAACAAGTGTTATACCTTTAGATCTTAACTCCTTGAGATAGTCTGGGCAGTTGCTTTCCAATGGCCAGTAGCTCCACAATGATGACATTTGTCTTTCGACTTGTCAACTTTTGCATTGCCCTTACCTTCCGCAGCTTTTGAGTTCTGCTTCTTATCCTTCTTCGAACCTCTTCTGCGTTTCTTTTTAGGCCAGAGGTGGAAGCCTTGCTTTCAATAAACCTTGCCTCCTTAATCTTCCTCATGCCCTTCAGAAACAGGGTCTCAGCAGCTTGCAGTTCCTTCATCAGCTCAGGAAGTGAGTACCTCAACTTATTCATCAAATAATTATGTTTAAATTCCTCAAAAGTGTCAGGCAGAGTCTCAATGATCATATCAACTTGTATCTCACCATCTACATCAGCACCCATGATCTCCATCTCATTGAGATAACTAACAGTCAACATCATATGTTCTCTGACAGGAGTTCTAGGTTTCATCATGCAGTTAATGGAGTTTCACACATTAGCCTGTTTGGCTTGACGACCCTGATCTTCGAACATTTCGGTGATGTTTAACATCATATGAGCGGTAGTTTTCATGTTCTGATGATGTTATCGCAACACATTGCTAACAAAAACCAAGATGTAACACCTGGTGATCTTATCAGAACGCACCCAAGAAGCATAAGCATCATTTTTCTCTTAGATCGATTCAGCAATAGGCTCAAGGGGACAAGGGTGATGAGCACAAATTTATGCTTTTATACCATCAACACGGTATCAAGATTACATTTCCAATCCATGTAATTTTCACCAGTAAGTTTTTTCGCGTTTAAGATAGTTGAAGGTGAGAATAACGACATGAGTACTGAATAAAATAAATAAAGTGCTGTAAATAAATACTCAATCATTTAGGAAAGTATGATGCATGATGCAAATACTTAAATATTTAAAAATCTAAGAAAAAAATATTTCTTCCATGATGTGACGACCAACAACGATAGCTTGTCTCATCTAAGGACAACATCCAAGCTACCTCATATCACATCGAGACTCCTCTCGTCTGGTTAACACTTCTCAAGATGCATCTAGCTTAACCAATCACCAATGGTTTTGGTCACATTGGTCCCATTGACTAGCTCCTATGAGAGATCCTAATGTGTTTCGATCTAAGTGTTTAACCAATGCATCGGCTTTAAAGGTTGCCATGAACTAACAACCCGTCTAGGGAGGATCTTGCCTCACCACTTCCTTTATAAGCTTTAACTTCTCAAATAACTCGATGACTCAAAATGACACGATTTCCAAGTTTCTCCCACTAAAGAGAGGACCGCTAGAGTAGCTCTAAACCACTCCTCGTGCCATGATCAAGTTTACGTTGGGGACCTTGGGAATGTTTTAACGTAAACGACTATCCCACTTAGTTTTTGGAAAAATAGATTTTTTTTGCTTCTTCAAAAAAATATAACTTTTTATAAAATTGAAAAAACAAGTTTGAAAATGATAAATTTTTATAAAATAGAAATCATAACTTAAAGTTTATTACTTTTATAAAATTCACATTGTATTTAAATTATAACTCGTTATAAATTCTAACAACAATGATCAATGTACATGCTACATGGCATTTTGATATTAGCATATCTCTAATAATAAATCATCCATTCAAAATTAACCTCTTTGTAACTCATTTCTAATTAAAACAGATAAAAAGAATAATAAATAAATTATAATAATTTAAATACTAATTTTTATGGCGTCTGTAATCTTCTCATTCTCCTTCAGAAGTCCCACCAATTTGTAACTCTTTACAAAAGTCCAGTCCCATTTTCAAAATTCAAATTTCATTTTAAAATTTAATTTTCCAACAATTTTTACTTTGACTAGTAAATTATCAAGTAAATTAATCAAT
This sequence comes from Datisca glomerata, assembly GCA_003255025.1. Classification (NCBI taxonomy): domain Eukaryota; kingdom Viridiplantae; phylum Streptophyta; class Magnoliopsida; order Cucurbitales; family Datiscaceae; genus Datisca; species Datisca glomerata. The sequence goes on from QANY01002723.1 coordinate 161,515, forward strand.
TGATTTATTTTTAAAAATAATTTATAATATAAATTTTAATTAATTAGTATTGAAAAATTATCGAATTGAATAAAAATATTTTTTAGGGACTGGATTGGGAAAAACCCTAAGGTTTCCTAAACCCAAAAGTTTCTAAAAAAATTCAAGATTTCTTAAACTCTAAAGTTTCTAAAATCCCAAGGTTTCATAAACCCTAAAGTTTCTAAAAACTTAAGGTTTCCTAAACCCTGAAGTTTCCAGAACTCAAAGTTTCCTAAACCCTAAAGTTTCTAAAACCTTCAAGTTTCCTAATCCCTATGGTTTGCTAAACCATAATTAAGAAACCTACAGTGGCGAGTGGCGATGACGACAGAGACAAACGGTGACTTTTCTTGAGACGACGGATTTACGTGGAATAAAATTTCATCAATTCTAAAATTAAAATGGCTAAAATACAAAACACACGTCTACACTTTGACCAAAATGCAAACGATACCCGTACATTTTTTTTTTCATATTTTTATACACTTATAATTTAACCAAACTGAACATATACCCCTCAGTAATATTTTTTGGTTGAATCTAACAGAAAGATAACTCCGTTTCTTGCCATTATCTCGTCAAAATTAAGACCCCAAATGTTTTTTTAAATATTTTATTTTTTGAGAGGTTAAAAGTTTTATTTGTCTATTCTATTTAGAGACCTTATAGACCCGCCAATAACAAAGTTCTCTTTGTTTTTTGTTTTACCTCTATTTAGTTCTCTTCTTTCTTCGCCAATTCTACGAAGTGAAAAAGCTTCTCCACCATGAACAAGAGTTTTCCCTCTTTTACTGGAGTATGATGATTTTGAAAGATAAAAAATCCCACATTTAACGAAATTCTCAGGGGTCCAAACCTGTAAATCTTTCCCAATTTTTAACATCCCCAAACTTTTAGCTAGGGTTTTGTAAGAATTTAGATTTTATCATTTTATGTTGTCATTGAAAATTTTGAGCATAAGACTTTGCTAAGAGAAAAGCTAAAAAATTGAGATATTATTTGGTTAATTCCTGTTCTGGCTGCTTTTCATTGCAACTGACATTTCAGTCAATGGGCAACTCCAAACATGTTAGAATTTGCTTAATCACTTATATTATGCCATTGTGTAATGGGTTAATAAGTTACTTTGAATAACTGGTGCTGCCTATGATTCTCTGTAGGATTCATAAACATTGATTGTGGTCTGATGGTCCTTACATAGATACTGAGACAAATAAGAACATCTCCTCTGAATATGCATATCCAAACAACCCCACTCTGCCTTACCCTCTTTCAGACGTTAGGATTTTTCCCCAAGGAAACAAAAGTTGCTATACTTTGGTACTTGAAGTTGACGAGGGCGGCTTAATTTTAATAAGAGCTACCTTCTTGTATAGGAATTATGACGGAGAAGACAAACTGTTAAAATTTGATCTATATCTTGATTTCAATTTCTAAGCTGACCGAAACTTGTCGAAGGTAAGCTTTTTTTTGGAGAAGAATGCTCACAAGACTGCTTGAAGGAGTTTGGGAGGCAACACAAAATTAAGGGGCAAATAAGTCTTTCAACTTCTAAAATATGCCAATAATCACTGAAATAAAACATAGGGTTAAGGGAAGTTTGGCACTTGCATGGCATGTGATTTTATAGTTATTTTTGACGAAATTTTTAATGGAGGGGTGTATATTGCAGTTTGGCCGTCAGAGTACAGGGGCATAAAAATATGAAAAAAAGGTGTAAGGGTATAGTTTACATTTTGGTCAAAGCGTAGGGGTGTGTTTTGTATTTTAACCAATTAAAAATGAACATCTAAAGCCAATCGATCGAGATCCATTCATAAAACACATTCAAACATGCTTTGAATCAACCATACAAAAAATATATGTCAATATCATAACATCCATTGATACATACGTCTAATTATTAAATATACACAATCAAGAACCTAAGGATCTCGTACCAATTGTTGGACCAAGTTTTAAAATTTTGAGGAAAAATAATTAACCATGAACGGTTCTTGGGTAGAAAATAAAAAAAAATTCATATCAATTATTTAATCATATTAAATATAAAATTTTTTTATGATCATGCATATTTTGATTGACATATTTAGAAGAGGTGAAAATAATATTATACCTTTCTTGTGGAGGAGAAGTTCTAACTTGGTGGACTCCTATTAATTGTCTTACGTTCTTCGTTCTTCATGGAACTTGAATCAATCTTCGCACCAATAACTAGTCGTAGGATTCAGAAGTATATCTCAAAATGTTGTCGTCAGGAATTAAGTGTGAGCTATCAAAACAACAGAAGAAAAAAACAATTTTTTCTCTTCTTCCACTACATTTCGATGGCAACAGGGTGAGGAGAGAGAAATTGCTTTCCTTGCTCTGTGTAATCACACACTGTGATCAGGGTTGTGTCAACACACTTAGGGAGGTAACCCTAATATCATCCCTTATATAAAGATTATGGAATTTACACATATAACCATATACTGTAAATTGCCAAAATTCTCCTTCCTTTATTGTAATTGTCGAAATTTTACATCTCCCTAGAGCTAATTCTATGTCCAAATTCATCAAACAAAATTGATAAATTAAATTGATCTTCATCTATTAATTAATTAAGTTCTTTTATTTGCTAATTATCCATTAATTTTTGCTCTTCACTACTTTAGTGATGATACTCATCACATATGAGTTCATGAAGTATACTTTGGTCGAAATCATGATTTCGGTCCAACTGATGTTGTTTCTCATTCCTATTCTCATGAGCTGCTCCTGAAACAGAGTGGACCCACATGAATAAAGTTATAGGATTCAGATACTCGATGAATTTATCTCCATAAATTCCTGACCTATTTAATCATGCATCGAACGCCTCCCATTATAGGTCCGATGCCGAATCAACTCTCGATTCATGCGTGCTATATTTTCTTTTGGTATAAATAAACACTTATTATTTCCCGTTGCACAAAATATTTTGCTATGTTACCCTTCGTGAAAATCAATACCAAAAGTGGAATATAAAATTAGCATTTTACCCCTCTAGTTATTATTTCCTTAACTCATTTATTGACTATGAATAAGAAAGACATAACAGTGAATTATATCGCACAGTTCACTATGTCTTATTCAATGATTCATTTCATCGAGTACCTGGCCAGGTTTATTTATTTACACACCCATCAATAAAGCATAAGGCGTAATTGTTGCATTTGCAATCTCACCACGAATTCTATATGTGTGAATCACGTAACTCCAATATAATTGAATCACGATCCCAACAGCCGAGGTATTGTCCGACAGTTCAAACTCTTTCATTTGGCGTATCAAAGATCGTAAGTAACTAACTCAAGTTTCATATTCACCTCAGGAATAAAGTAATCGTGAAAATACCCTAAAGGTGTAAACAATTAGATTTAGAGCTAGATAAATGGATTTACTCTAAACTAATTTGTTACTGGTCTATTCAACATGTTCAATAACATGTCTAGGTAAATTGTTAAAGTCTCCACTCTCATGCCCCAAGACTGGCAACCTTCGGTTCAACCTAACAGCCGTAATCAGATCTCAATTTTCCAGTCGATTATAAGACTGCGTATAACATTCTAAACTATTTCAGAAGAGTTTTTCTGGAAAACCTCTCAATCTTTACTCTTCTTATGTTAACAATAGTTCCAGGACTTGAAGTAAATTATAAATATACTTTAATTAATAGAAAAACTTTCATTCATTCATTAAATTCAATAATACAGAATGTATGAGAAATAACTAAATACTCATAAATAGTTATTACACCCTACTTTATGGATATAATACCAACACTCATTCCAGAGATGGCTTTCGAAGAATTATAAACGCTGATGAGCCCTTGGACGTTCATGCAATGGGGAGTTGATATCGTCAGGCCACTACCAATGGCTCCTACTCATAAGAGGTTCTTACTGGTCGCGACTGACTACTTTACAAAGTGGATAGAAGCAGAAGCATTAGCGATAGTACGGGAAGAGGAGGTAAGGAAATTCTTATGGAAAAGCATTGTTTGCATGTACGAGATCCCCAAAGTGTTTATTTCTGATAATGGGCTTCAGTTCACCGGAAGTCAAATGAAAAACTTTTGTGGTGTCTTCGAATTAAAAACATAATGTCAACTTCTTACTACCCTCAAGGCAATGGGAAAGTAAAGAGATCAAACAGAACAATCCTTGACAATTTAAATAAATGATTGGAAGCTGCCAAAGGGAAGTGGGTTGAGGAGTTGCCATCAATTCTTTGTGCATACCGGACAACACCACGAGAACCAACTAGAGAAACACCATTCGCCCTAACATTTGAGTCATAAGTTGTCATACCACTTGAAATTGGGAGCCCCACAGTAAGATCATGTATAGATGAAGTCATAAATGGAGAACGGAGGAAGGAAAGCTTGAACTTCTTGGAAGAAAAATGGGAAGCTGCTCTAGTGAGAATGGCAATTACAACCAAAAATGAAAAAAGTTTATTCAGAAGAGAGTCAAATGACGACAATTTCAAATGGGAGATCTTGTGCTAAAGAGGATTTTCAATCAAACGAAGGTAAATTAGGGCCAAATTGGGAAGGACCTTTCATAGTCAATGCACTTGGAGGAAACGGATCTTATTACTTAATAACCAATGAGGGAAGTGACTTGTCTAATCCTTGGAATGCTTTACATTCATGCAAATATTATATGTAATTATTTTTCTTTTATAGCGAAAATATTTATATTAGTGGTTTTTTCTCGTTAATGGTTTTCCACGTAAAAATCTTGTGTTTATTATTTTTTCTCAAGTATTAAAGGAAATGGGCCCCTAAGCTTAAAAAAGGTTTAAGTCCATGAAGATTGTTGTCTATGTACATCATCTTCTAAAGGAAAATGGGCCCTTAAGCTTAGAAAGAGCTTTAGTCTGGGGAGACATGCGTTTTCTAAAGGAAAACGGGCCTCTAAGCTCAAAAAGAGTTTATGTCCATGAAGATCACTCATCTTCTAAAGGAAAACGAGCCCCTAACCAACAAAAAAGCTCAAGTCTGTGAAGAATGATGTTTGCAGCATCATCTTCTAAGGGAAACCAAAAAGGAGAAAAGAAGAAACACATAATATAGAAAGTGAAAAGGGGAAAAAGTAAAAAAGGAAATGAAGTAATGAAAGGTGCAAAGAGGAAAAGGAAAAAGGAGAAAGGTCATCTTATTGAACACTTGGAAAAGATTGTAAAAGTAAGAAATCAATCAAGCAATAGACTATGAAAAAAGGTCAAGAGTTGGTAAAACAAACTTTTTTTCATTGATGGTAGTTGGAAATTACAATGAAAGAAGCAACGAAGAAAGCAAAAAAGATTACAACTACAAAGAAGAAAACAATCTAGGAAAAAACAATCTAATCCTTTTCTAAAGCATCTTGTTCTAGGATAGTCGTGGTAGGCTAGGAGTGGACTCCTGGGGCTTGGCAGCAGCATCCTCAATTGAAGCGTTCATAGAGTTTTCAATCTCAGGAATGAGAGGCTATCTAGGAGGACGGTTTCCCTGTGCATCTCTATAGTCGGCACTGTAGACCATCACTTCGCCCTCCTCAAACATGGTTTGAAACTCTACTTCGGAGCCTTCTCATGTTCCTCCGCTTTGGCCTTGGCTTTCTCCGCTTCAGCCCTAGCATTCTCAGCTTTAGCCAAGGATTTCTTGGCAGCATCAAAATCCTCATATAGCCTTTGCTACTTAGCTACCGCTACATCCGTGTCTTAGGACATCTTCTCCAATGCTTTCTGGAGTTTAGCCTCATTCGCCTGTTGCTACTTTTTCTTGGCTTGAAGTAACCTGCAGCGACATGGCACTCCATAAACTCTATATGGAGATTCACTAAAGCCAGATTCTGAGGCATGATGATGCTCTCGGAGAGCATTGTGGTGAACAATGACTTGAAAATTGAATAATAGCATAAGTATGGGAAAATAAGACTTCAAAGAAAGAAGGAAAAAGAAAAGAAAACCTTGCCCTCATCAAATTGCGGCTTAGAGAGTTAATAAGGTCACTAATACTAAGCCTTCGAGTGGTGCTCGCATCAACGTCAGACTGGATGTCGCGGAGAATGACATATGAAGCAAGATCACCGTCCAGAGCGTTGATGAAATGTCTCCACCTCTAGAGGGTGGGCTCAGCAGCAGGACTTGGTGACCCTGAAGCGTCTCTAGGGGTAGTGGAAGTCTCGCATGGTCCAGCGGGAGCCGGAGGCAGGGGGCTCAAAGTTTATGGATGGCCCTCACTCTGTGCAGCAGAGATACTAGGAGTAGGAGGAGGAGGAAGGTCTGAACAGGAAGAGCTTAAAGTGTCATCTCTCGGATGAACTCTCCTCTCAATGGGGCCAATGATGTTGTTGTGCAGTCTCTTTATCATATCCATGCTGACTTTGGCTCGGTCAAATAGATCCTAGTGGTCATCTGATGAACTAGAGGATTCAAAGTGAGAATAACTGGAAGTGGAATGGAAAGAAGAATGAGGATACCTTGGGGAATGGAAGACGGAGGCGTCAGAGCGAACGTGGAGGCAACATAAACTGTGGCAGGAGCAAGAGTTAGGGGTGTAAGGAAAACCGACCAAACTGCAAAAGCCGACCAAACTAGGTTGAATCGTATCGGTTCAGGCGGTTTTGTCACTTCCGACGGTTCGGTTCGGTTCCAGAAGTAGAAAAATAGGATGGTTCGGTTCAGTTCAGTGTTCATTTTTTGTGAAAAAATACATCGAACCGCACTTCTATATAAACCCATTTGCCTTAATTCCCTCATTCACTTCACGCAACCTCATCTTCTTTATCAGTTAGCCTCGTCTCTCTCTTTATCTCTGTTTCTTTCTCTCAATGTCTCTTACTTTCTTTGTCTATCTTTGTGTGCCTCTAGGACCTAAATTGTATCTTTTTTCCATGTATTTTCTGTTGTTTCTATAAATATTTTGTATTCTCATGAAATGCAAATTTGTCAAAGACTTAGTTGAGTTTGATGTTGGTTTTATATGTGTTGCTAATTTGGTTGAGATTAGTTAAAAATTAGGTTGAGATTTGGTTGAAATTTGATGAATTTTTCTACTTTGCTTTTCATCTTACGGTTCGGTTTTGTTTTTATTATTTTTAGCGGTCCGGTTCGGTTCGGTTTTTGAACATTGAATGGTTCAGTTAGGTTGTTAATTGTGTAAAATGGTATGTTCGGTTCGGCTCAGTAAAACCCCTTAAAGCCGAGCCGAACTGAACTGCTTACACCCCTAGCAAGAGTGATATTAACTTCCCTTCTTGGGTCGAGAAGCACTTTCCTATCTCGATCTTGTGCCCAAATGTGGAAATTGGCAGTGATCTTTCCCGTGGATTCTTTGGATACGAAAGGCTTTGTGTTTTTCTTGTTATCTGCAAAAAAAAGGGATAAAGTAAATTAGCCAAATAAAAGTGTAAGTAACAATAAAATAAAAAGAATGGAGGAAAAATTGAGAACCGGAGGTCCAGCAACTTACTAAAAATTACTTATTTTTTGGGAATTTTCTAATGGCCATCACCTCCCCAGTTCCCGCCAACCAGGATTGTATCTCGTTCCCAACCCTTATCTCCTTTCGGGATCATGGTAATCAAGTTCCCTCTTTTTTCAGATGGACGAGGGCCAAGGTAATGGCTCTCTCCCCAGCATTTAACTATGTAACAGCAATGAAGTTCATCTACACCTAAACCTAAGTTATATCTCTTATTTAAAGCTTCAAAACCAAGAAGTATACTATAAGTGCTCGAAGTAAACTAGGAAGAGGCAAGACCTAATGCGTGAAAAAATTCTTGGAAAAAATGAGAAAATGGAAGCTTAAGGCCTAGAGCTATATATATATTTGGAGCTCATGGTGATTTCGTAGGGTGGTCTGCAAATAATTTTGGTGGCCCTACTCTTTCCTAATGCGCAAGTAACATCTGTGGGAAAGGCTTCTCGATAGTGAATCATAAATTGTCTAAACTCATTGGAGGTTCTAACTAGAGGAATTGGAACTTTAAATTTAGCCATAACTTTATAAGGAATACAAAAGAAAGAAGGAGATGAAGAAGGACTTACTGGGTGAAAAATAAGAAAGTGAAGAAAGAAAATGGAGGAGAAGGCCTTAAATAAGTCATGGGCCTAAGAAATAATGAAGAACGCTTAATTTTGAAACAAGATGATGAAATGATGCATGCAAGCAGTCGATGATGAGCAAGCGTGACTGATTGCGTAGAGGACGAAGAGACACGACTGTTGATGAATAGAGAGGCGACAGCTGGTGAAGAAGTAGTAATTGCCCCACTAAAATACAAGGAATCAATCAATGCCTACTTGAAGGACCTCGAGAACAGAAGCGGGAATTCGAAACTGGAAAGGCACGCGCGGTAAATGTTGAAAACAGAAAAATGAGGGGACATTTTTGAAAAATCGTGACCAACGAAGAAGCGTGACTGACTCGTCGTGAATGAAAATGCGACATGTGGAAAAGGAAGCTGCAAAATCTAACAAAATCATGGGTCGTGTAGTGGCCGAACAATCCCAAGAATGGGAAGGTGAATCGACTGAGGAGTTAAATGTTGTTGCGATAATGAATACCTCAGACTGCGTGTTCTGACATAAAAAAGAAGAAGGGGGAATAATGATGTGTGATAATGGCAACACGTTTTGATATTGCAAATTAATTTTACTATGTGATATTAAATACAATAGGGGCAAATGAACAATTTAAAATTCTTTGTGGAGCCACGTAAGTGGGACAAGACCAATCAGAAATGGGTGTGCGTACTGCCACTGTGACGAAGCGGGAAAAGCCAATTTAAATCGTCAATCTCATCATATCCCATCAGACAGTTCAAGTTTGATGAGTTTTTTATATAGATAAGCTAAGTTCAATTAGTTGTTAGTATAGATGAATTAAATCTGATATGATAAACTCTATCTTAGAAGAATGTTCAGTTTATTCTCTGTATTTTAAGGGATATAGTAGAACTTTGTAAGTGATTGAGAGCCTATAAATAGAGGCCAATTGTAAACTCAAGTATTCAATAGAAATTGAGAAAGTCTCGAGAATTCTCTATCTTCTTTTTATTCTTCAATTTATTTTTCAAGTGTGAAGAATTTTTCCTTTACAACTGTTGTTTTACTGTCATTATGAGTTTTGTTCATTTACGTTATTGACATGCCAAATGACAATTGACATTGATTATCATGCAATTCGTACAAGAATGTTTTCTTTTGGACGAAGTCGTTCCATTTGAGCAGAACGTAGAAAATATCTAAAGACTTTGCAAGATTCTAGAACCTTGTGTGTACGTACAAACTCTAGGGGTGTGCACGGTACAGTTTTTTAGTCTTTTTGTCCCGTCCCGATCGGGGATGGGACAATTTTTTTTAAGTTATGTCCCGCCCTGTGTTGAGGAAAAATCCCGAGTGGGACGGGACGTGGTAGTATTTTGGGTAAAAAAAATTAAAAGGTTAAAAATTAAAATGGGTTTAAAGTTCAAAAGATTAAAATGTTAAAAATTAAAAATTTAAGGGTTAAAATTAAGAAATTAAGGGTTAAAATTAAAAAAAAATTAAGGGTCAAATTTTTAAAAAAATAAAGATGAGTATTTATGAAAAATCAGATTGGGACGGGACAAATTGGGACAAATTTTTTTATCTCGTGTCCCATCCCGAATGGGACAAAAAAAACTTATCCCATCCTGTCCCGCCAAGAGTAAAAATTTCGTCCCATCCCACTCGATTCGGGATAATTTTTTAGGACGGTTGCACACCCCTAACGAACTCAAACTCGTCCAGACTAGAGCACACATCAAACCCATTCTAGAAGGTGTGACGTCATCACATATTGGAGTACGTGTACTGTGAGTTCATCCATCCAAGTAGATTCGTCCTACCGATTTACCTGTAAACTCTGGTTCCCATAGAAAGATACTTTTACCGTCGAAATTTCGTTCGGACGGGGTACGTCTGAACCTTTTTGAATTGTGCCTATGAATAGCGAACTCTTTCTTCATTGCAAGGGGGTTGAAATTGATGATAGGTATTCCCATTCGAAGTTCTCACCTTAATAGAGAGATTTGTGTTTCAACTCCCAAGTGCCCCCTTCATGTTTCTAGACTACAAGATGAACAAAACTCATAATATGACCCTTAACATAAAAAATAATAGCTTAAATTGCATAAAAAATATAAATGATTCATGCATGAATTTTTGTTAATATTTAGATTGTAATGTATGACGAACATGTAAATGTCTTGCATACTTCTTGCCCCACTTTAAAAAAAATTGACCTCATCCATTGCATTGTTAGTGAGTTCGGAGTAATTATTTTGGTCTCATAGTTTAGTACAGCTGACAGCGTATTATCTAGTATAAAACACTTCCTTGGGACTAGACTTGACTGAATAACAATAATTAGTATTGTAATGAAAATTATCTAAAAAATCATATTTTGAAAATAATATTAGAAATTAAAATTATAAATTTTACAATTACTAGAATAAATAAACTGAAAAAAAAAAAAGAAAAATCTACCATTAAGTTTTACATACATATTTTATTAAATTAAGCTGTGAACACATATATTTAACTTTCAGTTGGTAAATCAATTTTAACTGAATTTGATGTTGTCATCTTATTCAATGAGTAGACTAATTAATATCAATATGCGGGAAAAATGTGATGTAGGGATTGAAATTAAATATAATAAACATGCTATATAACACAAATAATTAGATCTGCATATTTGTATGAAATTCTTCAAACTCTAATTTTAGATACATATGTCATTTTGATTTCAATGATAAACAGATTCGTATAACTCGATTGCGGAAGACTGACCTAGTTCCATGGATAATTGAATCGCAAACTGGAGGATCAGATCTTCCAAATTGACACTAGTCCTTGAATTCTTCTCTAGGATTCTCTCTTGAAGGAATAGAGATAACTATTCTAAGAAAAGCAGAGTTTTCTTGCTTGTGTAATTTGGAGACCATAACCCTTATTAATAAATATTGAGATTTCTAATTTGGTCCTTCAGCTAATTAAAATATCATTTCTGCTATCTACATATTAGTTCAATGATAATTATACTCATAAATCTTAAAACTTCAATTTCTTAATTAGACCACTTTAATAGGCTTATTCAAAGATAGCACATACACATTTAATTTAACATGTGCGACCCCACATATTGAATTTTTCCAACAATCTCCCAATGTGCCACACATGTAACCTTGTAAATGTGTTTAACTTTATGAGCTCCCAAAATTTGCTATCTGAGCCACAAGGCATATCCAAAACAATCTTGTCCATTTATTATATAGACATAGGATCAAATTGGTCTTCACTACCTTTATTGCAACTAAACTCATCAATGGTTACATATACCGATATAATTAAATGACATAGATCAATCATGGATGCGTAGCATGGAAAATTACATGTAATATGATCTATACATTTCTATTTCTAACCTGTCCTACTTTACTTTACTGAGATCAACACTAACATAATGTCACAGAGTGGAGTGAACAAAATAACTTTATTTCTGATCAGAAAATACCAAATACATAAATTTTTGAAAAATACAACATAAAGCCATAAACAAACTCCCACTAAACCATGATATTCTCAAACAACATAACACCTATATGAGTAGTGTGCTCATGAAAGACCTTGGGTGGTAATCCCTTAGTGAGCAGATCCGCTATCATGGAGTTTGTCCCAATATGCTCTATAACATCTGACCACTCTGTACCCTTTATTTTACAACTAGGAACTTAATCTCAATATACTTTTACTTAGACGAGCTCCTGTTGTTGTTGGAATATAAAACTACTGATCTATTACCACAATACAATTTTAGTGGTCTTTCAATGTTATCAACAATGCGCAGCCCAGTGACAAAGTTTCGCAGTCATATTCCATGATTGAATGTCTCATAACATGCTACAAATTTTGTTTCCATGGTGGAGAAAGCTATGAGTGTTTGTTTGACACTCCTCTAAGAAAGGGCTCCACCAGCCAATAAGTAAATGTAGCCTGAAGTGGATCTTCGATTGTCTTGGCATCCAGCAAAATCAGAGTCAGAATACCCAATGACCTATAACTGATCTGACCTCTTATACACGAGCATATAATCTATCGTTCTCTAGAAATATCTCATAACCCGTTTAGTTGCTTTCCAATGATCCATCCTAGGGTTACTAAGATATCTTCTCAACACACCAACAATGTACGCAATGTCTGGACGCGTACAAACTTGAGCATACATTAGACTCCCAACAGCATATACATAAGGAATCTTTTGCATTTCCATAGTTTCAAGGCTAGTTTCCAGGCACTGATTGAAACAAAATTTGTCTCCTTTAGTGACAGGGGGTGTCACCTGGTTTACATTCTTGCATGTTAAACCTTTTAAGTACTTTATAGCTCTTTTGTGATAATCTAAGAATACTCCAAGAATCTCGATATATCTGGATCCCTAAAATAAAAGAAGTTTCACCAAGCTCTTTTATTTTAAAATTCTTAGAAAGAAATCTCTTAGTCTCGTATAACATGGCTAAATCATTACTAGCAAGCAATATGTCATTAACATACAAAACTAGGAATATTAACTTACTTCCACTGAACTTGTGATATATACAATCATCAAAAATATTTTCCTCAAAACCAAAAGAGATGATTATCTGATGAAATTTATGGTACCATTGACGAGAAGCTTGTTTGAGCCCATAGATAGATTTCTTTAGTTTGTAAACCATATTCTTTGGATCCTTAACCACAAAGTTTTCTGGTTGCACCATATAAATCATTTCATCAATGTCTCCATTAAGAAACGTAGTTTTCACATCTATTTGATGAAGTTCAAGATCAAAATGTGCAACAAGTGTCATAATTATTTAAAAGAGTCTTTCAACGAAACCAGAGAGAAAATCTCTTTAAAATCAATGCCTTCCTCTTGAGTAAAGCCTTTAGCTACAAGACAAGCCTTGTATCTTTCCACATTACCTTTTGAATCCATTTTGGTTTCATATATCCATTTACAACCAATAGGTTTCTTACCTTCAGGGAAAAAGACAAGATCTCAAACTTGATTGTCTTGCATAGACTTATACTCTTCATTCATAGCCTCAACCTATTTTTGAGAATTCATATCTTTCATGGTTTGGTGAAAGTTAATTGGATCATCTTCCATCAATTCATTATTTTTCTCATTTTCTTGGAGAAATACCACAAAGTCATATGAAAATAGCACTTCTCCTTTCTCTCATGGATCTCTTTAGTGGCATTGCATCTTGAGGTTTTAGAGTTTGTTCTTCTGAAACATTAACCTCAACTTGAATCGGGAGTTGTTTGACATTGTCTTGTTCTGATTCTGGATCTACTTCATGATCAATGATAGGAATGAAAACCTGCACACTGTCAGAAGTAGCGACTGTAGTTGGAACTAGAACCGAAGATGATTCCTCCTCAAATATAATGTTCCTCACTTTATTTCTCCCTTCAAACTCAACATCCTAAAAAAATGTTGCAATTCTCGTCTAAAAAATATTCCTTAGTGTGGGATCATAGAATTTGTAGCCCCTTGATTGTTCTGAATAATCAATAAAGTAGTTGCTCACTATTTTAGAGTCCAATTTCTTTTCATTTGGCCTATAAGGCCTTGCCTCAGCTGAATATCCCCAGATGTGAAAATGTTTCAGACTAAGCTTTTTGCCTATACAGAGCTCATAAGGTGTTTTAGCGGCTACTTTAGTTGGTACTCTATTAAGGATATAAGTTATTGCTTTTAATGTTTCTCCTCATAGTGATTCTGGTAAGGAAGAATGACTTATCATACTCTTCACCATGTCCTTAAGGGTTTCGTTTTGTCTCTCAGCAACACCATTCATGCTGATAAACCAGGCATGGTGTACTGTGAGACTATTCCACATTCTTCTAGGAATTGGGCAAATGGCACTTGACGTTGTTCTCTTGAACCGTCAGATCTACCATAATATTCACCACCACAGTAAGATCTAACACTCTTAATCCTTTTACTGAGTTGGTTCTTAACTTCCACCTTACATATCTTGAACACGTCCAAGGATTCTGATTTATCATGAATAAGAAATAGGTAATCATATCTTGAGTAGTCGTCTATGAACATTATAAAATATTGTTGACCATTCCACGAAGCCTTAGGAAATGACCCACATATATCTCTATGAATCAATTCTAAGACGTTTGTTGCTTTATTAACACCTACTTTCTTTTGTTTGGTCTATTTTCCTTTGATACACTCAATACAGACATTAAGGTCTGAAAAATCAAGGGATCTTAAAATGCCATCTGAAATAAGTCTCTGAGTTCTCGTTTTGGAGATATAACCTAAGTACTTGTGCCAAATTGTGGCTGAATTTTCTTCATTAATTATTCTTTTAATGCCTCATGATTCCACATGCAGGGCTTCACTATAAGATGTATTAATATCAAGCAAATATAAGTTATCATAAACATTAAGAAAACCAGTACCAACAAGATTTGAATTTATTGATAAATTAAATTGATTGTCTCAAAATGAACAATAATAACCTGATTTGTCCAACTTAGAAACATAAACCAAATTCCGTCTAAACGACGGTACAACACAAGTATCAAATAAATCCAAATAAAATCCAGTTTTCAATAACAACTTAAAATGCCCAAAAGCCTCTGCTTCTACCGACTCTCCATCTCATACTTAGATGTATATATCAACATCAGTTCGATTTCGATAGCTCAGTCAACCTTGCATAGAAACATTTATGTGAGTAGAGGCACGAGAATCTAACAACCAAGTGTTTCTAGGTATTGAAACCAAATTTACCTCAGAACAGACCAAAGTAATATATGTACCTTTCTTTACATGCCAAGTGTGATATTTGGCACAGTCCTTCTTTACATGTCTAGGTTTCCCACAAAAGAAACAACCATTATTATTCTTATGACATTTCTGCTGGACCCTTAGCAACTTCTTTATCCTTCTTTCTCTTTTTCTCTTTGCCCTTAGAGGTGCTAGCCAAATGAGAACTTTTAGTCTGGTTATGCTTCATTCTCCTTTCTTCTTGCACACAATATGAAATGAGCTCGTTAAGAGTCCATTTATCCTTCTGACAGTTATAACTGATTTGAAATTGGTTGTATTGTGCAGGAAGAGAGATCAATACCAAATGCACGAGCAAGTCATCTGGCAGCTCAATGTTGAGTGCTTTAAGTTTTGAAGCAATGTTAGATATTTTCATAATGTACTCCCTTATGTTCCCTTTGCATTTATAGTTCATGTGAATCAAGCGTCGTAAAAGTGTGCTTGTTTTCGCCTTATCTTTTTTAGCAAAACACTTTTAAATTTCAGCAAGGAACTAACTCTTTGACATTGGTTATCTCATTAACCGCACCCCCAAATGCCTCTAGAATGTCACACTTTATGATCATCAGACTCATACGATTTGAACGATCTCACCTCTCAAAAATTCTTCCTAGCATTAGAAGAACTTTCATCCATAAGAGTGGCAGGTTCGTCTGTCCTGAGTGCAAGGTCCAGATCCATGCAGCCAAGAACAATTAACATGTTCTCTTTCTAATCCTTATAGTTGGTCCCGGTCAAAATGGGAATGTTGTTAAGGTTGACAGATACCGTAGTCACATTAGCTGTAAACAGAACAAAAGAATTATCCAAAAATGCTCATATCAAAAGCCAATCATAGTATTCAGTCAATCCAAATAATTAATCAGTCCATTTTCAAGATACCTAGCATAACATTAATATCAAGTCTTTGGACAGTAATATTAATTGTAAATGGTACTCTTGTTGTAATGATCAAACACTGATAATAATTCATGTCAAATAATAAATTTATCTTTAGATCAATTTATTATTCACATGTAAAACCCGTCACGTGTTTACCATCACAGATGTATGTGTAATTCAACCAAATATTAACCTTCATTCGGACAAGCTAATACCCGCATGAAATTGCACATACATAAACAACAAACACATTCATGAATAATTTACACAAAAGATGTTACTTTGATGACATTTTGCTTCAATTAACTCATTCAAAATATTCAATAATCATAATTAATCCTTAAGGACTTACCAAAATAATTGAATTTAATTGAACAAAAAAGAAGCTTAATTAAATTGAATTAAACAAATTAATTCTATTTTTTAATTATTATTGTATCAGTGCTACAGTACCATGCACGTAAAAAAGGAAATTAAAAATGGGGAAAATAGGAGGAAAATACAGATTTCGAGGGTGGAGTTACAAAAATGGCCGAAAAGTTCTTTATTGGCAAAAATGGCGAATATGACCATTGTAAATAATTTGTTTATCAGAATTACACAATGGTGAATAAATTATTTACCATATTTCGATCATTTTTTCAATAAAAAAAGTTTCTGAACATTTTGGCGGCTTGAGCTGGAAAGAGACCATTTTCGCAGTTCTCCTTTAAAATTTTCAATTTTCTGTATGATACCGTGGAACAGAAAAAAAAAGTTCTAGTACAGCACTCGCGAAGTAGGGGATAATTTCCCTTAACCGGTACCAGTACCACAAAGCAGAGAATAATTTCCCCTGCGCTGGTATGGTACCGCGAAGCTTGGTAACTGCCCCTCCCCTTCTTTTCCGAAATAATCTGCGGCAGTTTCTTCAATGGCTTTCACGCCATTTTTTTTTATAGATTTCCTTAAACCATTGATTTTATAACATAAAATCATCAAAACTCTAACATACATACAATTTACGTAACAATATCACATTTTCATATCAATCATTCATCATAAATATCAAAAATCTCTAAATTCATAGATCCATAAAACCCAAATTTCAGATTTACTCTAAATTTTTGAACTTTAATCTCCCTTAGATAAATTAACAATGGAGGCTCTGATACCACTTGTAGGGATTGAAATTAATCATAATAAACATGTTATATAACACAAATAATTAAATCTGCATATTTCTATGAAATTCTTTAAACCATAAACTTATACATATATGTCATTTTGATTTTTATGAGAAACAGATTCATATAACTCGATTGCAGAAGATTTACCTAGTTCCATAAATAATTGAATCGTAAATTGGAGGATCAAGTCTTCCAAATTGACACAAGCCCTTGAGCATGGTTGTTAAACTCTCGATCCAGATAGGATCTTACGATTTTACGATTCTGTCTGACCCCTACGATCCGATTCATAGGTAGAATCTTAAATTGGGAGGATCTTACGATCCTATTATATTTTTTGTCTTGGATTGGTAGGATCTTACGATCCTACTACGATCTTATTATCCCACTAACCCTAATTTTGTAAAGCATTCATAAGAAACAGTATAAAGTTCATTTAATTTGTTCAATTTTTAAGTTGTTATTTATTTATTTAAATTATACTTAGTAAAATAATGAAATTTAATGTTGATTAATTAACTAGATTCAAGAATTTTAATATGTCGTTTGGTAAATTGTGTTTTTTCATAATTTTACTAGTATATTTAGTAAAATCTTATGATCCACGATTCGATTCTATGATCCAATTCACGAGACCTCTTCACGATCTTAAGTAGGATCACGATTCTAACAACCTTGCCCTTAATTATTCTCAAAGATTCTCTCTTGAAGGAATATAGATAACTACTCTAAGAAAAACATGGTTTTCTTGCTTGTGTAATTTGGAGACCATAACTCTTATTAATAAATATTGATATTTCTAATTTGGTCTTTCAACAAATTAAAATATTATTTCTGGCATCTACACATTAATTCTATGATAATTATACCAATAAGCTTTAAAACTTAAATTTTTTAATTAGACCACTTTAATTAGGCTTATTCAAAGATAACACACACACATTCAATTTAACGTATGTGACCCCATATGTTGATTTTTTCCAACATATGACACTTTATGATCTTTGTACTTCTCACTATTTTATGTTATGAATAATTAAAACTATTTATTTTAAGAGCGCCGCTGCATTAAAGAATCACTCAGTGTTTTACTTATGAGCATCCATTCTTCCATAAACATGTTCTATTATTGTTGGTCATGGAATTTGGAAATCAAAAACTTAACTGGCATTTTTTTTCATTCAAAGGTATGTTCATGAATTTTAATAAATCATTTACAACTAGTAATTTATAATCAATTGTTCTTTGAATATCACAATTAAAAAATCAATAATCAATTGTCATATGGAGTATAAAATATCATTTTAGGGATTTAAGAATAATAAGTGGATAATATTATCCAAAAATGATTCACATTGCTTGTCAATATATTATAGATTATAAATTATAGATAAAGTGAAACTAGAATTTGGTTAACTAATACTTAAATAAACTAATAAACATTTTAGTCAACTAATTATATTTTATGGGTGTATATCAAATTAATGAAAAAAATGTATTGAAATATTTTGTCGCTCCCTTCGCGAGAACCTATGGTTAAACAATGCATAATAAATGTGGTATTTCAGTTATGTCATACACGAAACAATGTCAATTCGGCCAGTTCAGTTCAAAATTCAAAGAAATTTTGAACCTAAGGAGAGTTTAGTTTTTCTTTAAGGCCGAGCCAAACCGAACTATAAATACTTAAAAAATCGACTAAACATGTCATTTTTGTTTAATTTCACATCAATTTGGCAGTCAGAAAAAATTTGCCCACCCCGAATGGAACAATATTTAATAAATACTAGCAACATTCAAGAATTGTTTTAGTATACACATATTTTCATATTCATTCTCAGGCCTTTTGTCATTTAAAAAAAGGAAAAATTATGTCACGTTGAGGTGGAATTATAAAGAGGAAAAACATGAGTCCAGATTATTTTTTTGCCACATTCTCGTGACTCCTCTCTCTCTCATGCTCTGGTAGTCTGTCGAAGATATATTTGGGGGTTTTGTTTTCTGAGTTTTTGGTTCTAATACCGTAAATTTAGGGGGGGTTTTGAAGGTATATTTGAAAATTCTGTTTCTGAAGATTATTGAGGTTTTTGTTTTTGTTTCTGAAGTTTTTCGAAGTTTATTGAGCTTTTGTTTGATTATGCAAGTGGTCCATAATTTAAATGTGTTGAAAATTTTGTGTAACTTTTTGTATTTTTCAGGAGTATGGTTCATATAAAATTAGAGTTTTATCATGGAATTTTTTGAAAATTTTGCGCGTCATCGTTATCCTAAATTTCATGACGAGGTAGGGTTTACGAAACCAATTGATTTGCGTAAGGGTATGATATTTAGTTCACACAAAGTCTTCAAGAAAGCATTGAAGGAGTATGCAACAAAGAGAGGCTTTGTTATGTGTTCAAAAGGAATGACCGAACACGAGTAACTGTAGTATGTAAGAGAGGTTATGGATGGAGGATCCACGCCTCCCTAACTCAAACACACGAGGCATTTCAGATTAATAGCTTTCTCCCAGAATATGTTAACTGTAGTAAGCACCGGATAAACACAAAGATTACTGCAACTTGGATAACTCTTAATTATTGGGAACATTTTTTAGATGATTCTACTTGGTCGATTGTTGCATTGAAAGCACAACTGGTGAGAGACTACCATGTGAATGTTAGCATTCATAAATGCTACAAGGCAAAGACCAAAGCCTTAAAGGTTATTCGTGGTGATCATGCAAAGCAGTATGCTTCATTATGGAGTTACTGTGAGGCGGTAAGGAAATGGAACTCGGGTTCTTCAATGTTTATTCAGTCAGGTTTACAAATCTTTCAACGGCTATATGTTTGCTTAGATGCATGCAAGAAGGGTTTCTATCTGGATGTAGACCAATGATATACATTGATGACTGCCATTTGAAAGAAAAATTTGAGGGGCAATTATTATGTGTTATTGGCCAGGATGCTAATGACAACTTCTTCCCCATTGCTTATGCTAATGTTGATATTGAGTCAAAATACTCATGGGCTTGGTTTTTGAGTTTGTTATTGGATGATATTGGAGGAATGGAGGAGCATGGCTGGAATTTCATGTCAGACCAGCAAAAAGGATTCTGTGAAGCTTTCGATGACTTGAGATACAGATTTTGTGGAGTGCGGTGATGGCAATAAGACCTATTGCATTTAAAATATATATGAATCAAGTTCATGAGATAGATGAAAATGCATATAAGTGGCTCAATAGTAAGGAGAAAAACACATTGTCTGGCATGCAGTTTGCACATCCATACAATATGACTCAATTGTTAATAACATGGTAGAGACGTTTAATAGATACATTATAGATGCTCGAGACAAACCGATTGTTACTTGCATGGAGACGATTTGAAGATTGTTAATGAGAAAAATGGTTTCTAAGAGAGAAGAGATGTTGGCATACGAGCATGAGATTTGTCCAATAATTTTGAAGAAGCTTAACAAGTACAAGAATGAAGCCATAAACTATATAACATGTTCGGCAGGTGATGGAATGTATGAAGTTGAACATTACTTTGGGACTAGATTTGTGGTTGACTTGAATTCAAGGAAGTGTGGTTGCGGCCAATGGGAATCCCATGCCCACATCCTATTTTGTGCATACTTGAAAATAGAGAAATCCTTGATGCATATGCGCATCCTTGTTATAGTAATGAGACATTCTTGAAGGCATATCAATGCCTCATCAAGCTTTTATTGAGCCATGATCAGTTATATCTTGTTAGTAGTTAGTTATATCTCGTCATACTAACTATATTTGATTTTAGGTAAAAAGACCACTTCAAAGAGAGGTGAAAATGCAGCTGGACTATCTGTTTAAACTTATATTATTTTGCTGATTTAGATCTTCTTGTTCAGGGATGTAATATTTTGTAAGATTGAACTTTTAGGTACTAAATGATGGATGCAATATTTTGAAAGATTGAACTTTTAGGTACTAATTGATGTATGTAATATTTTGATAGTTTAAATTTACCTATTTTGGTGTTGTTTATATGGCTGGAATTGGTATTTTGGTGCTGCTTATATGGCTGATTTGATATTTTGGTGTTGTTTATACACATTCTGCATTATTAGTCCTATTTGTAGTGGCTGAATGTAGTGTTAATTGTAGTGGTTGAATGGATTTGGTGGCTGGAATTTTAATTCTGTACACGTTAATTGTCAGTCTTCGTGTTTCCTTCTTGATATAAAATTGAATTTCGATACCACATTAATGTTTGTTTTGGGTTTACATGTGTTATATGAATTGTCCCAGAAGAATATAATTGCTGTATATGGATCAATTCAAGCAAAGTATCTACCCCTTCTTTTTTATCCATTTTTCAACTTGTGCATTCAGAAATCTCATGACATTTCTATATGAAACTGCAATATACTTCTCAGGCTAAGAATACAGAATAATGATTATTGATATTATAGAAGAAATCTCATGACATTACCATAATAGACAACTAGTCAATTTAAATAAGAAAAACTGATATTGTAAAGTTACATGAGTAATGAATATTGCATTCTACTATAACATTATGTAATGGTAAAATTATAAAGAAGACTATGAGAACAACACCCAAAATGGATCAAAGTCGAATTTCGTTCGCACAAATTTTTTTCTTCTATCTCCTTCATATGCTTTTTACTTAACTTATTTAACTCTCATAATTTTAAAATAAGTTGATCTTTCTCAACATTGCTCTTCACAAGTTCATCCACCATTTGACATTTTTCTTCAATTGATTTCTTCAATTCCTCATTCAATCTTTCTACCTTATTTACTTTTTGTAAAAGCTCGGGTATGATTTGAGTTGATCGAACACACATGGGTGGATTGTCCCAATCAAAATAATCACAACCGTTTTCTTCCTGCAATATGAAAACCAATCAAACTAATGTATAATTTACATCCCATAGCTCAAACGAAATTCATTTAGACAACACGCCTCATCATAGTGTTTACATCCCCAAAATCTTCTTCCAGGATTGGCATTTTCCATGATATTTTCAATACAACAATGTTGTTACAATAACAAAGCTTATTCGGTCTTTTTTGTTTTGGGTTTTTTTGTCTCTTTACTCTTTTAGTTTAATTTAATGTAATTTGTTTAACTAGTGTTTTTTAATAATTAATATTTCTAATTTCAGTAATTAAAGAAAAACTGTTAGGTTTTAATGGAAGTTAAATGAGAAGGGTATAAATGGCTAATTATCATACTTTAGGGGTATTTTATGTTAAAAAATAATTTAGGTGTAAATTACTGAATGATCAAACTTTAAATGTGTAAATTATCATTTTCCAAAAAATATAATCAGTTCGTTTTTTAAAATTCAACTTGCATCGATAAATTTTGTCACGTAAAAACTTTTAAATAAACAATATTACTCTTTGAACTTCCTAAAGAACCTTATTTTCTGTCAAATACAATATAAAAAACTGTTCTCGTTACCCATTATACGTCAATTTTATGATTGAGTAATTTCTGACATTAGAAAAACTTACAGAAATACACGCAAATAATCTATTTACTTATTTTAAAAGTTCAAAATAAATCTATCCATTGAAAGTTATGAGGGTAAATTGCACAAATTAATGATCTAAGTTGAGCCTTTTATTATTTATTCTTTGAGTATCGACTATTGTTGCTGCCGGTTTTGATTCCTTAAAAAAAAGAACAGAAGTATGACAACTATAAGTACCGTTGGTGCTTGAAAATTAGTATTTGGAAAAACTGAAAACAAGAGAAAAATGTCATTTTGCGAAAAAAATATAATTACACTAACATATCCTATAATTTGTGTAATTAATTTATCTTAATTACACGAACGCTTCTCATCTTTAATCTTTAATTTTTAATATATTAAAAGTGAGATGAGAATGAAAATAATTTTAGACCATTTTATCAACTTCTTATTTTATAATTTCAAAATTACCCTTTAAGTCCGTTAATGGTGCATCATTAAATGTTAATTTTTCTTCTTTTTTTATTTCTCCAAATGATGTATCTCATAAGCAAACTTTTCATTTTTTATCATTTCTAAAATTTATTTTTAGAAATGAGATATATTAACTGATTTCGTCATTAAAATATATATTAAAAAAATTCAATTAATCAATAAGAGAATAAAACATATTTTTAGTCCATTTATCACATAGAGATCAAAGAAATAATATACTAAAAAATTTAAACTAAAAAATATGTAGAGGATATCCCTCTAGCATAATTAACTTAACTGAAAATATTTATGAGTAGGACTTATGAAAACATAAACGTTATAATTGTAGTTTTTTAATTTTATCTACTAATAAATGTATTTTATTCAAAAAAATTATATGAACAAGTAATGTATAAGAAATAATCGAAATAATAAAATCGGACATATCACATGAATCGCGCGTGTAACTTAACTAGTAGTTTTAAATCACACACACGTACCATTCATTTGCATGCATTTTACCAACAAATAAGTCAATATAATGTTTTCTCAAAGTACCTCAACAAATTAGTCCCACTAATTTTTTCTCAAAATACCTCACAGCTTGCACTTTTTATTAAGAAATATATATTGACAAAGATATGTAATTATTATCTGTAAGCAAATATAATTGGAAAATCAACAATTAGTAGCGACCTAATTTAAGCACAATAATTATTTGTAAACATGATTAATGCTAATATTCAGTAAGTGTTTTAGTATACTTTGTTTGAATACTTTTGAATACGTACGCGTAAATTCGTTTTGGGTTAATTTTTTAATTTCAAAAACATAAAACCAAAATCAAAGATACTCCCAAATAGGACCTTAGGATATCGAATACGGTAGAATCTTTTTGCGCCAGCAAACAGGAAAAACATGTTCTTTAGCAACTGTGGTTTGAAATCTAATTTCAGCTAACAGAACAAAACCAATGAACTTCTCAGCCTTACTACCACTCCAAATACATGGATTTTTCATCTGAATAAGCACCCAAATTAGCCCTTGAAGTTATTTCCTTCATGAGCAGAGCTGCTTTCTCTCTAGCTTTTGCCGATCCTCTCACAGAAAGATCAGCAACAAAATTCGAAAACTCTGGCAGACGTAACGCGTCTCTCAAACACCCTTCACTTTCGTCGAAAAGACGAAGGAGAATCTCAGCCGCACCCTCTTTACTCAACATGCACCTTCTTTTAAGCACACGAACCATTAAACTAACAATCTGATCAGTTTTTCTCAAAGCATTTAATCCTTCATTAAACCTAGCAAGGAGACAGAGAACAGAGAGAGCAGTTCCAGCAAGATCCTCACCTTCAGTGCTCTCCACGACTCGGATAAGCACCGGGATGGCTCCTGATTCGACGGCCAACGTGCAGTTCCCGTGAAACTGCACGAGTTCAACTAACGAGCAAAGGATGTGATGGGCAGCAGGAGAGTCAAGTACTGAGAGTGTTTTAACAAGTAATTGTACAGTTCCTGCTACCCCAAAACTAGCCTTGTTCTTATCCAGCATTGCCAAACTGCAAATCAATGAAGAGGCTAATTTGGTCGACTCGGTGGAATTTGACGAGGCGAGTATCGAATTGAGAAGGTAAATGTTTTCTACTTGGGCAAGGGGGGGCTTCAGGTCGGAGTTTAGGGACAGATTGAAGAGGATGGAGAGGGAGAGAGATTGAGTTGTGGGGGAGGATGACCTCGAGAGGGAAAGTAAAAGAGGGATGGCTCCATCTATTTGGGCAAATAAAGTCCTGTTTTGGGGGGTGATCTTGGTTATGGAAACTAAGGTCTGAAGTGCTTTCTGCTGAGTTTCATGGGGGTCTGATTGAGCTTCGGATAGACAGTCGGCCATGGTTTGACGAAGCTTAGTTGCAGTCATGGTTGGAGGCAAGGGTAAACACTAAACAGAGATGTGGTTGAGATGATTAATACCAAGGTAAGGGATGATAAGTATGGGGCTAAATCAAGATGAGATGGCGATGTGTTCAAGCATTTAGCTTTGGACTAACCTTTCACTAACGTAGTAATTAACGACTCAACAGAATCAGAGTTTTGTCACTTGGTGGAGGTAATGTCACATACATAGGGAATTTATTATAGAAATGTAACTAATCACTGCCAATCAGAGAGAGATGACAAAAACATATTAAAAATCCATAAGAGGAGTTCTATTAAATTCTTTCATCACAGCTAAACAGATAAGAATTCTATTAAATTCATCCTTAACATCAGTGCACCAGAAGAGAAGGGTAAGGATGTATTATACAGAGAATACTGCAAGACATGATATTATACAGAGTTTAGTCATCATGTATTTGGTAAGGTATTTTTTAAAGGGCTACAATTATTCACCATGCCCAACTACAAGGGAACAAATATTCACCGACCAAATATCGCCGGGTGCAAATGCATGTGATAGCCTTGTATATGTCTCGTGAAAACAACACAAAACAAAAAGAGTGACAAAAAATGTTGAAGCTATATGTATAAAACGCCTTGTCATTTTTGAAATTTTTTATTTTCAATAAGAAAAGAGAGCCGAATCAGTGATGATCATCACCTTCATGGCCGTCAATAGGGCGTCCTGGACCAACCACTTCGAGCTGTAGAACATTAGTGCAAAACAAATAAGTTAATTTCATCTGATTAAATGCAAAAGATCTGTGTTATGTCACAATCGGGACTCAAGACCAGCAAAGAGTAATGTGTTATAGATTAACATTTAATGTCCCTGAGAACAATGAGAAAGACAGATTACCATGAAACACTGAGCAAACAGAGCATTCGTGTGGTTTGCCTTTCTCCAGCCAAAACCAGACAACATCATGCTCATCCTCTGCAATTAAGGAAATCACAAAAGAAGGAAAAGAAGAAAGAAGTAATAATGAGATATATTATATAATCGCTGAACCACGCTGCATTCGTTCGCAGGTTTTTATGTTGATAAACAAAATTTAAAGTCAAGAATAAGAGCAGTTTACCTCCCTCACCACCCGGGCATCCAACTATCTATTGCTGTAAACAGACTTCGCAATTGCAGGCGCTTCCTACAGACCAGAACATGTGAAGATCAACTATCATGATGGTAAACTTAACCAGTTCCCCTTGTTTCATTGCCTCGACTCGACTTTGGTAGCAAAACAAGGAATGATTTTACTGGAAACTGACCTTTGTGCCGAAAGGATCAACTGGATAGTTCATTTCAAGGATGTTCTTTCCCTGTGTCAGAAAAAAACGAATAAAATAATTGCTGTTCACCTTTTAAACTACAGTTCCTTAAATCTTTCTATTCTTCTTTTTTTTTTGTTCAGTTGTTAATAACCTCAATCTCAGCTTCAAGTTCCCCACGTTCGTGTCCAGTAGCAATGGGCTATCATCAACGCTATTCACGATTTTGCCTACACTTCATCCAGACGAATAAGATTAGAGACTAAAAGGTAAGTTTCAGAATCTCAGAGAAGAAATAAGACCAAATAGCTTGCAAGACACTATTCTTAATTGGTTGGATGCTAAAAGGCTGAAAAAGAACGTAATCAGCACATTGAAAAGGACCTACCTCTATGGCCGTACCGCTGTGATTAATACAGGTGGGATTTTTAAAGACTAGTCCAAAACTAAGATGTTAAAATATACGATTTTTTTTAAAATAATAATACTGTTAAAATAAATATATCTATTTTTTAAATGATTGTAAATCTAAATTTAAAGTAAAATAATAGTAATAATAAAATATTAGCTTGTTAATGATATTATTGAAATTTTGTTAAACATAATTACTATTTGAATAATATATAAATCGGTTATTCGTCAATTTTTTAGATTTCATCATTTGACAAAAAATATTAGATTCTATAATATTAAGAGATAGTTCATCATTTTCAAAAACGTTTATCTCAATTTATCTGTATGAACTTTCATGTTCTGAAAACATAAAAATATTATATAATATCTATTTTTTATAAATTTTTTACTAATAAATTACTGTTCACTCAAAAAAAAATCTTAGAATTCAACTTTATGGATGTCCATGTTTCTTTTTCAGTACTATTACAAAAATATTTAATTTTTTAAATTATTTATAAATAAATTATTATTGAATAAAACTACTATATCATTATATAAATTTATATTGACTGATACTAATAATATTTGATCTATCAACCAATACTCTTTAGGCCTAATGATAAATTTGTATTTGTAATTTATTATAAGAGTTTCAGTCAACAATTTTGATATCCAAGAGCTAATTATTCTACTATATAGTTATAAATCAATGGCTAATTACACATAATTCTAATTCGATTATTATAATTCCAATTCAAACATTCTAATTTTTTCTAATAACAAAATAAAATATATAAGTTTCACCATCCAAATGTATGTAGAAACAAATTGTAGTGAGGCTGATATTTTTCTATTTATCGCATAGGTTCCCTTGATGTCCCAATTTATTCTCGTATATAACTCATAAGTGTAATTTTAGGAACATTGATTACTATGATTAAATAAAACAGTCCAAGAAATGATTTTAACTCAATGACATAGGGGTGTGTTAGGTAACTCAATGTCATAGGGGTATGTTAGGTATATTGTTATTATGATTGAGTATAACAATCCAATAAATGTTTTTCAACTATTGACTCTTTTAGAAGTAGTATAAGATAAGATAGAAAAGATGTAATTTGATCTATAGATATGATGAATCTATACAAGTTTTGCATTTTAAATACAATTTTCTCACAAGTTTTGAAAAACATTAAATATGGCATTTTAAAAAAATATTTAATATTGCAAATTGAATTAAATTGAATTTGCAATATTTAATGAGTTATTATTATATCCTTTTATTTTTAATATATATTTAATTATTCTTTTTTATCACCTATATCCATTAATTATATCTCTCTCATTTATCTCTCTCCACGTCTCTTTCTCACTGATATTATATATATATATATATATATTAAATATATTTGTCTATACATGTTATACATCGTATACATATTTGTAATATCTGCATCTATATACATATGTGTGTGTATATATATATATTTGAAACCCGCATATATAAATATATCATATGTATATATGATATATATAGAGAGAGAAGAAGGTGTATGTATATGTGAGAGAGAGATTAATTACTTAATTTGAAGAAAATACAATGATTTTAGAGATTATTTATTTATTTTGAATGAGATTTCGAAAATAAAATCTTGAGTGAAAGAAGGAGAGAGTCTTGAAGGAGAGAGTCTTGAAGGAGAGTGAGAGATAGATGTGGAGGGAGAGAGATTTTAAGAAATTTGTCAATTTTTTTAAACATTTATTACATATGAGAATTTTCAAATTTTCATGTTTTTCTCCATATTATATATTAATTAAAAGTACAATATGTAATCGGGTAACATATGTAATCGGTTATTTTTTTATGAGTCCATTGATTATTTTTTACTATTATGCTTATCTATATTTATATTAATTTAATATAGTAAAATATGTCTGCTCAAAGCCCTGTGATCTAGGTCACTGGAAGGCCTAAATCCAAGTACAAAGCTCGCTAGAAGCAAGCAGAAGTCGGCCCAAACTACCTGAGAGGTGAATCAGTGCAAGGAAGAGGGGATGGAGAAGGGTTTTCAGAAGCGAGAAGACGAGCCATGGAGGGTCCTCGAGTTCTACAGTGGCATTGGTGGGATGGTACTCTTTTCACGACTATAATTCTTTCCGACTCTCTTCCCATAGCTTTTCAAAGCCTTAATCCTGTTTGACATTTTGCACTAGAGGTACTCGCTGGTGAGGGCGGGTGTGAATGCGGAAGTGGTGGGAGCTTTCGACATAAATGACAAAGCAAACGATGTTTATCAGCATAATTTCGGTCATCGTCCTTATCAGGTATATCTGTTATTCAGCTATTTGCTGCTCTTCACTTCGGGAGTTTCTTGCTTTCTGGAAACTTTAAAAAAATTTGTTTCTTCTGAAATTTAGAAATCAGAAACAGGTATGAGCTTGTAGATACAGATGCTGAGACTTCATTAGTTTGTTTTTCCTCTGGTGCTTGATATGGCCAATTGTCTCCTCTGTTCGGAAATTGCTAGCAATAGAGAATATATAACTCTTTAATTTCAATGATGACTGCAAACTGCAATATTCTTTGGATCTGCTTCATCAATTATGTTTCCATTTGGATGGCTTAGGGTAATATTCAGAGTCTGACGGCTGCTGATCTTGACGATTATGGCGCACATGTTTGGCTTCTATCACCTCCTTGCCAACCCTATACTAGACAAGGTAAGGTCAGTTTAATGAAGCCTGGATTGTAAAATTTGGATAATGGTATCCACTTAATGACATTCGTTAGAAGATCACACCTTTAACTGGAGTATTGAGATATGTTGATTACGTTGTATTTTCACATCTATAATCTATTAAAAATGCGGAGGAGATGAGAATCATTTTTGGACAATTTTATCCACTAATTATTGATACATTACCTAAAATAACCTTATAAGTTACATGTGGCATTTGCTATACAAATGAAAAATTAAAATCAAGTTAAAAATAAAACACAGAATAAATGATTTAATTCTAATGACGTTCTCTTTCTTTTAATTTTGAGAGCAAATTTCTACTATATACTATTTATTTTTCTAAAAACATACATGTGAAATTCTACAACTTGGTTGAATAATAATATAACAGCAATATAGCATTTCTCTGATTGTACTCACATAAATTCAAAACAAATTTGATGTTAAATACATTTCTTTTTTAACTTAGATAAACACAACATGACTTTAAGTAATAATCGTAATTAAAAGTATAATAGATTCATTTACACGTGCACACACATGTGTATTGAGTAGTATTAATTATGAACTGCCAAAAATAAATTTGTTGGAAATGATAGACAAAGTCATGCTTCTGTATTGTAATATTATGTCAACAGCTCAAAATAGGTGAGAAACCTATTTCTGCACATCTGATCAGTTTATTTTCATGTATGATAAGTCATGCTCTGTGCTGTTTTAAAAAAAAAAGTCATGCTTTGTGTAATTGTAACATGATCAGTTTGGTTGGGTATTAAATCACAATTCTAATTAGTTTTTTTTTTTACTTGCCACCTGCTGTGATGAATTTTTTATGGGAATTTCGCAGTAAGATTTTGAGTAGGGCTAACTATGTCTAATGAAGTCAGCTAGGCAGCTAAACTATCTTCTTTTCTATCTTCACGTTTGTTGGTATAATGTGTCTTACTATTGGTAAAAGAGACTTTTATGCATTCTATGGTTAGGTCTCCGAAAGCACTCTGCTGATGCCAGGGCATTTTCATTTCTCAAGATTCTTGAGCTGATGCCACATACTTCACAACCTCCAATGGTGTTATTTATGGAGAATGTTGTCGGCTTTGAGGTCTGTTTATAAATATTCAAATCCGTCAAGATGTAAAGTTTGTAAATGACCTTTGCTTAATTTATAGCCTTCTCTTTAAAATTAAAATTTTTTGTTTTTGGCCTGCAGACATCTGACACACACTCTCAGATGCTTGAGATTTTGGCAAAAACTGGTTTTGTTACACAGGAGTTTATTTTGAGCCCTTTACAGTTTGGTGTGCCATATTCTAGACCTCGGTACTTTTGCTTGGTATCATCTTTTAACTACCTCATTTTGCTCTTTATATTAATTTGTTAGTTTTCCCTTTCCTTGTATCCTATTCTTTCAAACAAATTCGTTTGGCATCTACTTGGCAGGCAAAAAGAAAACCTCTATGCTTTCAGAGACATGACTTCAATAATCAGCTTCTCTGGTCTTTAAGCCCATTATCTGGTCATGATGACGATATGGTGGTCAATGAACATAATCAAGTACAAGAGGTTTCAGATAGGTTGCTGCAATCTTGTGAGCCAGTGGAGATGTTTCTTGAACATTATAGTCACCATGAAAAATCCAGCCATTTGGAAACTAGTAGTTTTTGTACAGAAAACTTCAGAGCATCGAAGAAAGACGATGACAGGAATAGGCATGATTTTAGCTCGATTGATCAATATTTTGTGCCATTAGAGTTGATTGAAAGATGGGGCAGTGCTATGGGTATCCTTGAATATAATTTTTTTGGTAATGGTAATTCAAGTCTTATCATTTCCGATTGCTGCGTTAATCCACCACATTCCTTGATGGACTTTAGATATTGTCTATTCTGATTCAAGACGGTGCTGTTGTTTTACAAAGAGCTATTACCGATACGTGAAGGGTACTGGATCTCTTTTAGCAACCGTCCAGGTAGGTTTTTATTTTTAAGATGCAACGTGATATGCATCCCTATGCCAGACCATTAGTTTGTATGATAATGTAAACTGTAGTATTATAGAAGCTCACTGTTGCACCTTTATGTAATTCCATCCCTCTTGAACTCAGCTCAATGAAACTTCGCAAAAACATTTGAGTTTAGGCGCATAATCATTTGTTCAACTATTTGGCTTCCTCAACTATTTGCTTTGCATGTTTTGTTCATCATAATATTCTCTTTTGCCATGATGTTTTCAAATTGTGGGAATACAGCCGGAGAAGAAGGGGAGATCATCTCCGTTGAAGGAGCAGGGCCTTCGATATTTTACCCCTAGGGAGGTATATGAGTTTTCCTTGCATCTCTTTCTTTTGATTTCACATCAAGAAATGTCTCATTAAATCCCTTATTCTCCCTTCAACAACAAGCAGGTAGCTAATTTGCATTCTTTCCCAGAGGATTTTCAGTTCCCCCAGCATATTAGTCTTCGACAATGGTATGCAATTTTCATCTGTTTCAGTACACTTTCTCACTATATCTCATATTTCCTAGCTGATCTGGAAAAAAATATGTGAATATTTGTTGTATTTTTGGATTTGTAGTTTTCATGATTTTATTTCCTTGTTTAATTGAGTTTAAGAATTTTTTATGCTTGAAATAGTACCCGGGTAATTTTGGGATATTTTCATTGGAGTTTTTAGACATTTGAAGCCTTCAAATGGGCTAGCAACATGTAAATCCCTTTTCAGAGTTTTTTTATTCATAGCTGGCAATTGTTGTCAGTATCATCAGTGCTAGATAATATTTATCAGTAACATTAACTTGACTTCTGTGGACAAGTCAGATATATTATGAAACTATTATCTGTCTTCCTGGGTTGACAAGGTCTTTACCCCGTCTACAGTTACGCGATGCTGGGGAACAGTTTGAGCATAGCAGTTGTTGCACCCCTGCTTCAATATCTATTTAAGGAACCATCATGATTATTCAGATCAAAGGTTAAGAATTTCGTCCCCATTCCAGACATGAGATGCCATTTCTTGCGTGGAAAGGTGTTGAGATAAAGCAAATGGTTTGGCATTTCAAACAGGCTGGTGAAGCATAATCCAGTAAAAGGAACAAGAATGGTAGAAACATCGCCAAATGTGAGCAGCCATTACTACAGTATTCGGATTGAAGATGGTCAATTAAATTAGTGTACTCCCTAACTGAAGGTAGCAGACCTTGACCTCGGTGATTTGGCTTGAATCTTGATAATTGTAGGAAGCTTATTGATCTACTGTGGACTGCAGAGTGGCTAACAGTTATATTTTTGTTTAACAAGTACTCTCTTATGATTCTACCTTAATGTAACAGTAACATAATGAGAAAAGAAAGAGAGATTGAGGGGAGAGAAACTTTTTATGTATGATACACGTAGAACTATAGAACTGTTATTTTTAGTTAACAATTTGAGCAATAAACTGTTACAGTTACTGCTGTCAAGATTGAAATTGTGATCAGTTGATAAATCATCGGGTAAACCTATAAATTTTTGTGTGATTATGAGATCTTTAAGGATTAAGTCAGTCATAGAAAACTGTTATAATATATGAATATCAATGTTATAAGTTTTCTTTACGGATTCGGGTCGGCTCATGTTCGGTTGAATAGGAAACGGCCTAAAAATTGAAATCATTTTTCAATTTCGTACCATGTTGAATTGAATAGGAAACGGCCTAAAAATTGAAATAATTTTTCAATTTTGCACCATGTTGAATTGGGTCGTTGCTGTTGGATTCAGTGGCTCATATTAAAATAAACATGAGGTGATCCTATTATTTCTTTACCTCGGTAAGAGACTAAAACGCCTAGTACAAACATTGTTTGCGTGTATTATAAAAGAGGCGTCCATTGCTCTCACAGGGTCTACATAAGAGAATGAATATAAATATGACGTAACCTTATCTTCATCCTATGAGGATGTAGCCTCTAAATCATTCTGAGACAATAAAAATATCCATCTAAATTTTTGTCATTTGACTTGATGGTCAAAAAACAAAGAAAATATTATATAATATAGGTGCCAGAACGAGGATATCAACCAATATCTATCAAAATGTGCTTGCAAAATGTAGTTTGCTCATGATACTTTGGTACAACGGTTGGACGTCATGTGTCCAATATGGCAATTCTAGGAGGGCTTGAGGTGAATTTCTCCGCGGCGACCTTCTCACAGAGGATTCTACATATGCATATGTGCTGCAGAACAGCTTCACCGTGGAGCTCAGAGGGAGGTTCCAACATTGATCCTCAAGTGAGCCTCTAGGGAGGCTCCAACATTGGTTATAGTGATGCTTTTGTGTTGAGATTTTGAACTTTGGAATCTTCATTTCATTCAACTCACATAGAACAAACTACAACAGATCCTATGACTGTTAGATCGAGATACAACATAAAACCCATACAATAGCTAGGTCTTTGGGTCTTTTGCCTGTATTTTGAGCTGTTCAGAATTTGTTTAAGGTTTCTAGATGGGAGCATTGACAGCTCTATTGCGATGCTGGTCTTTGACTCTCCTTTTCGTCCATCCCCAGATATCTGTCACATCTTATGTTTAAAGTAAGAAATTCTGAGGTTATCAAATGGATGTAGTCAAAGCTCCTAGTGTAGATCCTAAACAAAAGTCCATACCAGGACTTGTAGTTTTGAGAAGAAGTTGAAAGCTAGTGGAAGTGATCTTTCAGCTAAGTGCGATGAGAAGGAGTGAGTTTACCATCCCCTCCCTCTCCCTCTCCCAGATTGTGTGTGCTCTTTTCTCTTGTTCCTTGTGAGATCCTTGCTTTTGGTTTGTTGTGGAAGCTCGGTTGCTGGCATGTATGTTTGTCATCCTTGTTTTGTCACTATATACTTATTTGTCAGTTTGAAGGAAGATGGGGTTATTGGTATTATAGATGCAATTAAGTTGTATGGATCTTCTCCAAGTTTCCAGTGTGATACCAGATGCTAGTTCAGAAACCTACTTCTTTGTACATATTTTTATTGTTACAATAGATTTACCTTTAACAAAACAACATAATTTTTTTTTGATGGCTTTCAATGTTTTTCCACATACAATCAGTAAGTCAACGCACATGTCATGTGTGCTGATAATGTAACGTGTCATCAATTCTGTTAATATATTTAAATAGATTAAAAAAATTTTACAATGTCGGGCTGCCATTGATGTCGGGGTTCTATAAAATGTTGATGCAGTTCAACAAAATATGTTAAGGGTTCAACTAATGTTGTTGTTACAAAAAATCTCTGCAATGAGGTGGCGTGCTATCTCTCCTCCACGTAGGGATCCTCTCTGCCTAAAATTTGCACAACACAAATGAAGAACTCTAAAGACGAAGAGAACCAGGGATGGTTTCCTCGTCGAAGAGCCTTCGATCCATAGTCAATATCCTGGAGAAAATTTGGTAGAGTTTCTTTTAGGAGAAAGTTACGTACCTTACATTGTCTGTGGAGTTAGTATTTATACTTGGTCTTGGGAGAGGGATGCGTGTCAAATAAGTTTCGGGCGAGGTGACAACCTTTGTTAAAATGATGAGCTGGGGGCGGCATTAAATGCCTTTGTCCTCCGAGCTGACGTGCATTAAATGTCGATTTGCTTTTAGTCCTTCCGGACGTGGTGGATGTGACTGTTTTAGTGGTTGACCCGACACTTCATCATGGCGATTTGAAGTCGACCAGTACCTGTTGCTGATGAAAAATGCCACGTGGAGTGCTACTTTTGGCGAATAATGATGATGTCTATCACATGGCTAGCCGAGCTCCTGCGTCAGACCTTCTCCTCGTAGCCTCCTAGTTCAAGTTTGGTCGACGTTTCCCTAGCTCCTTTAAAGGCTGACCCAGTGAGCTTGATTCCTTCCCTTCTGGGAGGTCAACTCTCTAGTTCCTCTTGGATTTTAAGTAGAAACATCGATCATGGCATGCCATATGGTGCCGTGTCATTGGTAGTCCAAGAATCCCCAAAACAATTGTCCCAGTCGAAGATTTGGTGGGTTCCACCCAGGTCTGAAGACTCCTTTGTATAAGGTTCTTCGGGATCGCTTCGTGGTGATTTGTGGGTACGAGCATGGCCTTATTTCCCTTGAATCCTTACTGTCAGTTTCACTCTGGGGGAGGTAATGACAATTGCGTGAGGGGGAGGCTG
This sequence comes from Datisca glomerata, assembly GCA_003255025.1. NCBI lineage: Eukaryota > Viridiplantae > Streptophyta > Magnoliopsida > Cucurbitales > Datiscaceae > Datisca > Datisca glomerata. The sequence goes on from QANY01002723.1 coordinate 196,916, forward strand.
AATGACGCGACCCTTGACCCTTCAATGTCTCTTGTCGTTCATTCGAATTCGTGCCGCTTGAACGTATGAGCTTACCCCATTCCCCCACGGTGGGACGTCATCCAGACCGTTGGATCGGCATAACAGTTTTGATTGGTCACATGAGTTAGGGCCTATAAATATGTGGTCACTCCCTTCCTTTTCCCTCCAACATTTCTGCTCTTAAGAGATTCTGAAGCCCTTTCTTTTAAAAATCCTTCGCCCAGTAGAGATGGGAGTTACCTTCTGCACTGGACGACCATTCTTTCTTCATCCCTCATCCTCGCCGTTATCCTATTTTCCTTCAAAATGTGGCTACGCCTCCTGCTAACTCGGCCTCACACATTCCTTCTCATTACCTTAGAAGACGCCCCGCAGGTCGTTTGTTCCCCGTGTCACCATTCATCCCTCATTGCTGGTTTACCAAGGTAAGTCATTTTCTCCTTATCTAGCTCTTTTCTTTTATATTATTTGTCTCCTCAAATTTTATCGCGCTTGAGGGTTTCGGGGGGTGCATAGACTATAAGGTATACTGCGTGTCGACTAAAATGGCGACCGATGGGTGGCCGACGATATTCCTTCCCTATTGTCTGAAGATGACTTAGGCAGGATTCAGAGAGCTTACCATATCCCTGATTACGTCCAACTGTGACTGCCTGAGGAGGGTGATAAGATTAGTGCTCCGAGACATGGGAGGACTGGTTTGTAACTGGCCAATTGGAGTACGGGTTGAGGCTCCATCTACATCCTTTCCTGAGGGAGTGGTTCTCCTCGACGTGTATTTCCCTGACACAACTCTTACCAAACTCATGGAGGACTTTGATTGGTTGTTGGGTGCTTTGGAGGTCGCACCTCAGTGAGGACTTGACACTAGACGAGCTCGATTTCGTGTTCCAGTTGAAATTCCCTCCCAATAACAAGGCGGTGGAAGTGCCTCCTTCTGACCTAGGTTGGTACTACCTCAGTAGCCATATGGGATAAGCGAAGTGAATCGTGAGTCAGATTCCCTCCTGGTACAAAGACTGGAAAGATAGTTGGTTTGTGATTTATGAGCTTTGGGACGACCATCGTGGGCATTTAGAGTTTGCGCACATGGTCCCTCGAGTCTTCGGGGTCGTAGGTAAATTTGTGAATTCATAAGGGAGAAACTCACTTGTATTTAGTCACTTTACCTTTCCTTATTCTCCTTGCAGCTACTAATAGAAGGTTAGAGGAATTTTCTGCCTACTTCACGTCCCAGATTTTTTATCTGGTCAAGCTCTCTGTTGAGGCCCATGCTTACGACACCTTTCTCAAGCCCGAATTTAAGTTTCAAGCAGACCTGTATTTGGACCCTCCGAAGGACGTCACAATCACCTTCCTGTCGAGATCTGCTTGGAAGATTCTCATATTCGTATGAGTATAACCCTCAATCACTTTCTCGCCATTGTTGCTACCATTTTCATCTTACCCTTCGTAATTATGATTCTTTCGTTGTAGCAATGACCGGGGGAAACTCTTTTTCAAGAAGCAAAGGAAAGAACTCGACCCCTCTAAGATACAAAAGATGGAGGAGCTCCGTGCTAAGGCATTGGAGCGGTCGAAAGGGAAAATGGCTCCCTCTGTATCTCGCCCTTTCGCTCCTCAATCTCTAGCTCGTGGGGCACAACCACTGCTTCTTCCCGTTCATCGTCATCATGGGAAAGGCCCACTATATTCTGACGGCATCCAGGGGACCCCAGAGCTCCTTTCAGTCTCCACGACCTTCCGCCCAGCCCCAGACGATGGCCACGTCCTCCCCTCTGATCTGAGATTCCAGCGCGTTGGGCTCTGGGCAGCAGGGGTCCTATGGTGGCCAGAAGTGCCAAGGTCCAATGTCTCTAGAGGGGGTTGAACCATAGTATTCAATCTCATTTTGGTGACCATTTTGATTTTTTTTAAAATAGAACATTTCAGATATTTTGGTGTTCTGGTATTTCGTTTCTGAAAAAAATTTGGTAATCTAAAATAATATTATAATTTTTTTATATATAATATAACTAAAAAAATTATCAATAGACTATAACTTGCAAGTAATGCACAATTACCATTAAAATTGAACAAAACATCATATTAAACGATGTTAAAATTCAACAAAAACATCTTATTAAGGTAGAGTAACTGAATCAATTGCATTCCAGATATTTACTTACAACTATACACAATCAACAAGCTTATTTACTCACAACTATACATAAACAGCAGGCTTTTGTACATAATGGCAAAAAAAATACAAATTTGCTAAAATAAATAAATATATGGCTTCTCTTATACTAATTCATTCCTCAATCCAAGAAGTAATGGACTTAGAAAGTTGAATCTTACATAAATCTTAGCCCCTGTACTTCCAATCAACTACGTTTAGCCTCTATATTTCTAGTTAGCTTAGCCAACGTAGCTCGGCCAACGGAGAAAGAAGCAGACAGAACAACACATGAAGAAGCAGACAGAACAAAAACACACGAAGAAGCATAAAGAACAAAAATGAAGCAGAAAAATAGTAGTACAGAAACGAAGCACGAAGAAGCAGACATAACTAGAAGTAGAACATAAACCCATGAGTCAAAGCTTCGAGTGGCTTCTAATCAAAGAGAAAGGAAAGATTTTCTTCTTTAGTTTAGTTAACTATGCTTCCAGTGGCTTCTAATTAAAGAGAAAGGAAAGAAGAGTTGGGCTCTTAAGTCTTAATTGGGTGTCTGGGTCTAAGAAGATTTGAGCTGTTAATTAAAGAAGAGTTGGTCGATTTGGAAGTCAGTAAGCTGAATTTCAGCCCTTTTCTTAGTTTCACCCATTTTGGGAGAAACTAATCGAAATTGGAGACAAAAAATTAGACCTCCTCTCATCGTTTTGGTTCCTCACCAAATCTGGAATGTTCCGGCCATTCCGGCCAGAACGAAAAGGTTTTGTCAACTATGGGTCGAATTGTCAGAGGTCCAGGCTCGAGCTCGGAGTGAAGTAGCCAGGGTGCTGGATTGGGTGTCTAAGCACAATGATCCCGAGAGGGGAATCGCTCTCCTCGAGGGGCTCGGGGCGGGGTTCCCAAATATTTTCATGAAGAACACCCTTGACGTAAGTTCTAGCTCCTACTTAATAACTTATTCTTTCACCCTCATCTGGTTCCCGACTTATCTTATCCTTTATTTTGCAAATCCTGATCTTTAATGCGGTGATGTTGGCGCATTTCAGCCGCAGCGAAGACCAGGTCTTGGAGGCTATTTGGGTTTTCACCCGGGTGGAGGCTACTCTGGACGAGAGGACCAGGGACTTCGATTCTCTCTGCAACACCTATGACAAGGTCCATGCAGAGGTTGGGAGGTTGAGGGGGCCTCGGGGAACTCGCCCGGCTTTAGAGTGAGTTAAGTTGTACCATGGCCGAGAATGGTTGGGTTGTTAATGCTCGTATGGAATTGGAGGCTTGACTGTTCGATCGGATAAGGTTGTCTCCAATCTTCACCAGTAGGAGAACATCCTAAAAGAAAAGATTTAGCTTCTAGAGGATAAGCTTTCTTGGGAGATTCATTCCCAAACCCAGGTAGAGAATAAAGAGAGGGAGGCTCAGCGAAAACTCGACTTGGCGGAGACGCAATCAAAAGAGAGTCGCGATTGGTGGATCGAAGGTCATGCTAAGGGGATGGAAGAACTCAAGGCATCCTCGGAGTATTCATCTGGCCCTCCTTACAGAGTTTACCTTAGGTTATGAGAGCTATCGTGACAAGATCATACACGCCCATCTTGAGTGGGATTTAAGTTTCCTTAGTTGTCCATTGGATCCTCCGCTCACTCCTGTGTAGTTGGCTTATGAGCGAGTGATGGTCCTTGGTGCTTGGGAGGCTTAGAAAGCTGCTAGGATGTTGCGCTCTCCCCTTGTACATCCAGATGTCCACAAGTCCTCGCCTATCTCTCCTAGGCTTCCCAGTCTGCCGAGCTCCTCCGACCTCGTCGAGCCGTATGTGGAGGTCTCTCATCCTTTACCTTCGGGTCACCCTGAGGAGGGGGCCCCTCCACCACCGCCTGGCTGCATTGAGGTTGCTGGCTAGGATGAGACTCCTCCAACTCCTTCTACTCATGTTGCTAAAGCTTCCATAGGCCCAGTCATTTAGCCTATTGTGTTCCTTATGGCTTGTAATTTTCTCTTTTCTTCCTGTATATATACATTTTTACTAAGTACTTTTGTCGAACTTTGTTTCCTCCTTTAACTCAATTTGTATGGACTTTGATTTCCTTGATCTTGTCACCAAACTATCTGTGATATGAATTTTGGTCCTCTTATTAACACTTGTCTGTCTTGAGTGGCGGGAAATCCCTGGCCTTTAGGCTGACTTTTGCCTTGTGTAACTTATGATTTTTCCTCTGAGCAAGTTTCCCCCTAACGAAAGAGGTCGAGTCGAACAGCTTCATCGAATCCCTAGGGGGTCCCGTTGCCCTCGCCGTGGTGGGTCTTGTCGGAGTATACTTGTTCCAAACTCTTCCTAGTATTCGCCTAGGTGCCCCTGTCTTGATCGAGGTAATTTTTCCTTTTGTTCGGTGAAGGAATGTGGATGATTTCCCTTCCTTTAATGCTCGATTGGGTGTTCTTGCTTAGGTATGTTGGGATAAATCACACTACCCCTTCCTTTTGTTAGCATTTTATACTGGCTTTCTTGCTTGGTATGGAGCCTCCCCTTTGTTTTCCTAGGTGATTGGTTAGCCACCGTCTGCTCAGGTCGGTGTTTTTCCTCGTTTCCTCCTGGAATTTTGTTGGATATTCTTGCCCTTGTCTGGAGTTCCTTCCTATCTGACGAGCTAGTGTGCTTCAGCAGACATTACTTTTTTATCCCGACTGGCGGGTTAGAGCACCGCTCCAGTCATAAGGTTTTACTTAGTGGAGTCTAGTCAGGCATTCTGCTCTAGCTATAGCTCATTTCCCGTCTGAAGAGCTGGTGTTCTCGACATAGATCATTTTTTTTATCTCGGTTGACCGGCTACAGCACCTTGCCATTCATCACTTTTCTTTAATCTCGGTTGGCCGGCTTGACCGGCTAAAACGCCTTGCCAGTCATCACTTTTTCTTTAATCCTGACTGGTCGGCTAGAGCGCCTTGTCAGTCATCACTTTTTGTTTACCCCGACTGGTAATTTAAAGCGCCTTACCAGTCATTACTTTTGTATTTTGTGGAGTCTAGTCAGACATTTCTGCTCCGACCAGAGGTCATTTCACATCTGACGAGCTGGTGTGCTCGGCAGACATCCATTTTTTATCCCGACTGGCGGACTAGTGCACCGCTCCAGTCCTCACTTTTTCCTTCAATCTTTCATGGTGAAACGGGCTCTTCAATAATCAAACTTCACGTAATTATAATCCCCTTTTTTTATTTCCTAAGGGGGTGAAGTTCCTGCTTGGACTGGTTCCCCTATCGTTATCGACTCCTTCCTTTTGAGGGCGGTGGTGTAGCATTCCTTCGATGTCTTCTGGTCCCCCTCGCTGATCCTACCCCCGCGGGGGTAGGAAACTTCACTACCCAGTGATACGTGGAGGGGATTGCCTTGAAGTTATGGATAGCAGGCCTACCGAGGATAACATTGTACACCTTACTGCATCTTACCACCGTATACTCCACTAGCTTAGTGGCAAACCGCTGGGCTGTACTTCCATCAGACCGCGATGAAAACATATTTGTTTCTCTATCTCTAACCACTTAATGTAAATTCACTCCTTCATTTCGACTTCTTTAGGGATGTACCTCATTTTTCTCTAGAATGATATATTCTTTTATTACATTCTGCTCTGATTGTATATTTCTAGTTTAGCTTGTTACAAAAAAAATCAGAAGATATAGTGGCAGGAGTCTTCATTTTTGCCATAAATGAAAGCATCTGTGGCTTCATTTTTGTCTAACAGAGGTACGTTTTCTTTGTTTTGAGCTTGGGTTTATTAGATTTTAATTTTTTTATGCATTTTTGTCCATGTCTATTGACAACATAAACATCACGTTCTTTTAGAGAATCATCTCACTAAAGTATTTCATAGTAAATCTCTAGATCTCATGTGTTGAGTACATCTAGAGATAGAAAAAATATCTTGTAATATTCTACGTGCCCACACACGTCCTAGTGCATTGAGGATTTAGTTGGAAGATCTTGGTGTGGATCTTGGAGTCTATTGATTGTTGAAACGGTTTCGTTGGACGAAGGATCGATCGATTTTGTAAGGACGCTTGATAAAGACTACAAGAGGTATATGATTCCTAACCTTGTATGTTTTAGATTTAATGTATAAATATGTAATGGATCCTGACTATTTGAAAAAGAGTTTTCAATAAAAATATTTTATTTGGTTATCGTAACGTTGCGCAAGGTTTGTTTTATTAAAAGATTCATTTTTATTAAAAAATTAATGCCTTCCGTTGCGCATCACCATGTTTTCCAATAATTAGTATCAGAACGATCTTTATATATTTATATATCAAATGCTATGTGGGTTTTCTTGCATTCCAAGGCTGATTCTTGTGGGTGTTTCATCACCATAACTATCATGATGGAGAAAATGCCAATTCAAATTGAATTTATTGAAAATGATGTAGAGCATGGACTAGAATTATAAATTCCCTCATATTCATCCATTAAATAATATTTAAGGACTTGAAAAGTCTATTTTAAATTACCAAGTTGTAAATATTTAGTTATCGAGATCTGATTTTGAGTAGTTATTAACTGAGAAAAGGAATAAAAATTCACAATTTGAGGGACTGCGCCTAAAGGTCCTAACGAATTCCTACATATAATATGAGATATGTATGAATGAATGGATAATTATATTTTTTGAATGTATTGAAAATAATAGATCGTTAATTATATGGTGATTATTGGGTTAAGCTTTGTTCTTTAATTTTTCCCTAGATCTTGTGTGGAGCCGTTTTGAGGCGTATGAATTTTTGTAACTTTATTTGAATATTTATTATAATTATTTCAATTGTGAGAAGATAAAGAACACACGTGATGAACGAGTTTCGAAAAAGAAAAGTAATAGGAATTCTTTAAGAATTCCAACACGGCCACCAGAAATTGGATTTCCGGCGCTGACATCGTTGATTAATGATTACCAGCAATGTCATCGAAATTTACTGTTCTGACGACGTCACCGGAAAATCCGTGGTGCTATCGTGTTTTGTAATATTATACGCGCCCACACATGTCCTAATCCATTGACAATTGACTTGGAAGATCTTGGTGTGGATCTCGTAGTCTACTGATCAGTTGAACAATTTTGTGGGATAAATGATCGATCGGTTTTGTAAGGACACTTGATATAGACTACAAGAGGTATATGATTCCTAACCTTGTATATTGTAGATTTAATGTATAAATATATAATGAATCCTGACTGATTGATAAAAAAATTTCAATAAAAAAGTTTATTTGATTATCGTGGCATTGCGCAAGTTTTGTTTTATTAAAAGAATCATTTTTTATTAAAAAAATTAAATCCTTTCATTGCCCGTGCGCCGCATTTTCCAACAATTTTGTCTTTGAGAATAAATAGGTAGGGATGCAAAACGCGTTCATAGCATAGTGAGGCTGGTCATTCATGGCTTCTTTCTGTATATACCTTTTCATCACATAAGAATAGATAGCTAGGGCTCAAAATGCGCAATCGTGGGATTCAATGACCTCCCAAAACAGGTAGGTGAGAAACTGACTAGCCAGTGGATTCTTCCCGTCTCGTCGGTCACCGAGGTGCGGGCGGATCTCAGAGGAGGTGGGTGTAAGGTTAAAGGGTTTAGAAGGACGAGTTCGTTTATCTTCTTGTAACTCCTTCCCCTTCTGGGAGTTCCTGACACTTGGCCTCTCATGTTCTCTCTCTACTCGGATCACCTCCTCAGCACTTACATATTTTTGGATTCTAGTTTTGAGCTTATCGAGAGAGACAGAATCACATTTTTCCATCGACCACTTCATCTTGGAATGAGTGATCCCACTCCTTAATGTGGCCACCATCATGTCTTCACTGATGTTGTCAACCTGTAGAGATTCTAGGTTGAAACAGTTCATATAGTCTTTCAGAGACTCATCAGGTTGCTGCTTCACTCTCATTAGGTAGGAGGCTGGCCTCCTTCTCTCCCTTTCTCCCAAAAATTACCGTGCGAACAACTAGGAGAGCTCGACGAACGAATGAGCGGGGTTTGGCTTTAACTGCCCCATCCATTTTTGGGCAAGTCCACCGAGTGTCAAACGGAACAGTTTGTATATCAAAGGTTCGGGGATGTGGTGCAGGTCCATCCAAGCCTTGAAAATTTCTAGGTGTGCAAACGGGTCCTTGGTCCTGTCGTAATGGGGGATCGAGGGCATCTTGAACTTTGGGGGAAGTTCGTCCCGTTGGATTTCCACCGAAAATGGGGGCTCGGTTTGTCCCAGAAGGGTCCCGATGGAGGCCCTGGCAGTTTACCCCTACCTTCTTAACTCATCTACCTGCAGCTGAAGCTTTTGCATCTCGATCCACAGCCCTAAGCTCTCCCGGTCTGGTTTGTCGCTTTTGTGTCCCTGGTGGTTTTAGTAGAGTGGTCTTCCCCACCTTTAGTTCATTCTTCCACGTCGGGGGTCGCCTTGCCTTTTCCCAGATGGTCATCCTCCTCGGCTCCCCTATCATAGGAAGGCTCAGCCGATGATTCCTTTTGCTTCTAGTGGGTAGTGTACGTGGTCAACTGGAAAAGGGCCTTATTGGAAGGAGTTGCGAAAGCGTTGGTGAGGGTCACCATTTTTGTTGTCATTTTCCTAACTGTCTTGGATAGAGAACTCACTAATTCTTTCTTTTTTCACAGTGTGACCAAAGTGGCGGTGGGAGGTTCTTCTCTTGATGAAGAGGAGTGTGGGTCCTCCTTTTCTACTTCCAACTCGTTATGAATTTTGTCAGAGTGGGATGAGGACGCCAGGCTCATTATGCCGCTGCAGAGTAGGACGAACGACTTTGTTATCGTCCTCAAAGACGGCGCCAACTATTGTTACCAAAAATCTCTACAGTGAGGTGGCGTGCTATCTCTCCTCCATGTAAGGGTCCTCTCTCCAAGATATTGACTTAGGCATAGGAGGCTCTTTGATTGAGTTGTGCAGATTTCAGAGCGGGTATTTATACTTGGCCTTGGGAGAGGGATACATGTCGAATAAGTTTCAGGTGTGGTGACGAACTTTGTTGAAATGAAGAGCTAGGGGCGGCATTAAATTCCTTTATCCCCCAAGATGATGTGCATTAAAGGTTGATTTGCCTTTAGTCTTTCTGGACGTGATGGATGTGACTGTTTGGTGGCTTACTCGGAACTTCATAATGGCGATTTGAAGTCGACCGATGCCTGTTGCAGATGGGAAAATGCCACGTGGAGCACTGCTTTTAACGAACAATGATGATGTCTATCACATGGCTAGTCGAGATCTTACGTCAGACCTTCTACTCGGAGCATCCTAGTTCATATTAGGTCGATATTGCCCGAGGTCCTTTCGAGGCCGACCCAATTAAGGAACTTTTGAGAGCTCAGATCTCCTTTGGAGGCCGACTCGATCAGTTCTGTTCATCCTTTTTCATAAATTGTCTAAGGTATCCTTCTTTGATCAGTTGCTCAATATAGACTTTGAGTTGGAAAGAGTCTCGTGTGTAATGCCCATTGCTCTTATAATAGGAGCAATATATGTCTTTATCTTTATAACTAGGTTCCTTGGTGAACGAGGTCGGTCTTTTTAGCCAAGGTTTGTCTTTAATTATCTCTAGTATTTGGTTGACTGGGATGGTCAACGGTGTGCAAACTTTCTCCCTCAGTTACACTCTGTCAAAATCTCACCTCAGGTACGTATTTTTGTCTTGTTGGACTTTCTTCTGATCTGTTCTTTCTATTTCATCATGCTTCCTTCTTTCACATCTTACACTTCTTTCCCGCGTCTGGATTCTTCTTTTTTCCATTCAACCGTTCGTTGTATACTCCTATTCTCTTCCTCCAGGGTAATATAGGCATGAGCCCGTTTGAAAACCTCCGCCATAAAAAGGGGCTTCACATTGAATAGATCCTCAAGAAAGGGTGACTCTAGGTCCAGACCTTGTTAGAAGGCCAATCTGGCTAATCGATCGTCGTAGTTCTCGACCTTGGCCATTTCATTTTTTAAGAGATGAGTGTACTCCCGCAGGGACTCCCCTTACTTGGTAGAGATTTCCATTAAGTGTTCCAAGTCTTCCATGATTGTGTGGTACATAGAGTATTGTTCTCTAAAAATATAGGACATAATAGCGAAGCTCGTGATCAAGTGCATCGACAAGGAGTGAGATCACTTCAAAGTCGTCCTGTATAGACTGGTAGGGAACATTATGCACATAAACTTGTCATCGTGTTTCTATAGTGCTATGTCTTGTTTGAACTATCCAAGATGGTCTACGGGATCAGTCTTTCCTTCGTGGCACTTGAATCTGGGAGTAGCGATTTTTTTGCGTACGGGCGGTGTTAGGACTTTTGGGCGTAATGGCGTCCAAATAAGAGATTCAATGTCGATCTTTTCTGTACTCCTAAGATTCCTTATTTCCATCATCTTTTGGTCAAACATTTCTTCTATCGCTTCCTTTGACATGACTCGGGTTTGCCACGCCTCTCCCGTAGCTTCTTTCATAAGGTTTTGCAACTAAACTTCTTCTTCCCGTAGAGTGTTTCTAATATTCTCGCGGTCTCTTTGCCTTCCGTCTCGATGGTTGCCCCCAGAGTGGGCTTCCTATTTGTCGTTGTTTTCCCGTTCATCATCATTCACCCGTTGGCTGCCCTCTGTTCGCATTTTCACGAGTTCCTATTGTAGTATGTTAATCTGAGCACCAAAAGCTAAATGATTTTTCCTGCTAATCAAGGACTAAAGGGAACAATATTGATAAGGGTAGACTTATATAAGTATCAATGTTCTAAGTTATATATTGTTGAGTTGTCTTGAATGTCTAAGTTTCACATAATACACTGGCCTTTATATAGGCTTCCTAATGTACATGAATTGATTAGAATAATAATAAAAATGGAGGAGATGTCCCTGCCAAGTATGACCCTATTTCCCTTCCTTATTTTTCATTTCCATTTGTCACACTCAGCCACCAATCAATCATAGTCACTCGGTGATTTCTTGTGGTTCGAGCCATTCAATCATAGCCACATGGTGGCCTGCCATCCTGTCTCATCTGAGTTATTCAACTATCTAATCAATCATGCCACTTGACCGTCATTCCGGTTCCATTTCATTTGTTCCCGTTCTTCTTCTGATCCTCTTCTTTCCACTTTTACACAGTTCAACGAGCGCCTTATCCGTCCATGGCAGTTCTCCGAGTCTCGGCATCCTTTTTGGAGGAGTGTGGGTCCCCTTAGTCTTTTCCCATTTTGAAGGCATGGGTTCCCCGTTCGTCAATTTCCGTTAACTGGTCACCTTTTCCCGTTCTGATGTTCTTTCCCGCTCTGATGCTCTTTCCCGTTTTTAAGGTGCCGATCCCTGTTCTTGAGGTGCTAATCCCCGTTCTTAAGGTGTTGATCATTTTCATCTATTTACTGGTGCCTCGCGACTTCGGCCTTGTAACCCATTTCCACTTTTCTAATGCTTTTTGCGAGCATTTAGGTAGGTCCCCTTGTCCACGTGGTAATGAATGTTCCCAGCACGCGTCCAGTTTTAGGAGAATGGTTATCTTTGGTTCATTATCACCAATCTAGGATCTTCTTTTACCCTGTAAAATATTAATTGTCACGCAAGAAAAATCAATTATTTTTAAATAATAAAAATGGCATACCATTATTGCCTCATTTCAGGGGTTGCTGACACGCTCCTCAAAAATTTTGTTATCTTTATGTCGTCTTATCTTGTCATGACACGAGGGCGTGTAGGGTTCTTTTTTCATTCCCCTTGGCTTCGTTTCATTTACCTTTCTTGCACAGTGCGTATTTTTTATCGTTATCTTTCTTTTCTTCAGCTGTTGTGTTGTCATTGGCTTGCCCATTAAGGTAGATCAGACATAATCATTTGTTATATCTCCTCCCATGAGCTCGTTGTTTGCCCTTCCCATTTTCAGAACTGGTGTCTTTTCATTTTAAAATTTATTAAACGTTTTAAACTCGATTTTGGCGTTCATAGCTTATATCACATAGTGGTTTCCCTCATTTTCTTTTCACGCTCATCCCTACCTTCAGTAAGTCTCCCTTCTTCCCTTCTTCGTCTTTGTTGTTTCTTTTCTTCTAGCTTTTCTGCGTCATATTTCTTTCCATGGTAGTAATAGAGGAGCGTCCATTTAAGGCACTGTCCCCCTAGTTAAAAATAGAAACGAATTCAATTGTTTCCTTGCCCTTCATTGGGAAGCCTTCACGCCAGACGTATGTGGTTTCGGGGAAGGAATCCCTTAATCCTTCCCGTGTAATCCCCCTTAGCATATCTTTCTAGCCCCGATGTATATAGCCTTAGGGTTAAAACTTCACTTCTCTCCTCTTTTTCAAGAATGTTTTAGTAATTTCAACATTACCCCTTCCCGATATAACCCTAGTACTTACATGGCTCTTTTAGGGATTGAAGCCCTCAATATGAGGCTCAGCTTAAATATAGGTGTAGATGAAATCCGCATCGTGTATATTGTGAAAAAGGCCAGATTGTTTTATTACTTAGCTCCTTGCGCGAGTGAGAAATCGAGTTCTTTACTCTGAAAGAAGTAATCGCGCGACTCCATGCTGCCTACAATTGCCCAGAATGGGGACTGGAGAGATCTTATTGACCCAAGGAAAGAGATCGAAGTCGCGTTTGTACCTGTTCCGATTTCTGAGTTTGTTGCCCCCTCAACCTCCACAATGGAAGTTCCTCAGGCCTTCCCTATTGCAATCCCTGTTCCTGCTTTTCGCCAAGTAGTTTGGTCAAGTTCTTCTGAATCTTCAGAATCAGAGCGAGAAGAAGAGGGGTTTTCTCAAGAAGAAAGGGAACGTGAGGCTCAACGAGAAGCTGCACAGAAGGAGGTAGAAGAACATGATGCGATTTTCTATATTACATATAACAAGCTCGAGATGTCGAAGCCCTCAGGAGTAACTTGTGGGGATACCTGGCGAGAGCAAGTGGTAAAAGAAGAGGAACTTCATTTCGTCAGGTGCTATTTTAGGGGATGTTACTTCCCCAGTTCCTAATCTCCTGCCCCCGCTGTTGATCTCCCTGCCCATGTTATGAAGGTTTCCCTTATTTTAGAGAGGACTGTCGCGCCTTCTCCCTCATCTGCTAAGAAGTTAGCCTCTCCTTCCTCTGGGTCCCCACATTTGTCTTAGGAGATGGGTGTCTGGAGGTGGTGGAAATACCCCATGACACCACCGGTTCTTGCTAATGTCAGATTCTTGAAGGACTATCATTCTTCACACGTTGTCGTGAAAGGGATCATGTCTAACGTGGACGCTTCTGTACTCTGTCAGATATCCATTCATGATAAGGTTATCAGTATGAGTCATTCTTTGATGCAGGTACTTCCATTTTTTCCTTTTTTACATCCTTAGTTTCTCTATGTAATTTTATTTCTAATTTGACTAACATTTTTTGAATAGGCCATGACTTACCGAAATGAGCTTTAGGAGGATGTCCATGTTGCTGAGGAAGAGATGGTCAGTTGTAGGAGGAAGGTGATGGAGACCGCCAAGGCATACGATGCCATTGCCTCTGAACATGATGATCTTAAGAAAGTGGAGGCTGATCTTCAATAGGTTAATTCTCGTTTGACTTCTGAGCTTGATGCAGCCACGACTAAACAGTCAAAGCTTGAGGAGTCTTGCGAGAGGCTGAAAGGATCGCCGAGATAAGCGAGGAGAACATGTTCGTTGTTGAGGCAAAGTTAGCTAAGTTCAAGGAGGCTTTGGCTAAGTCACACGAATGGGAGGCTGGACTTGCGGCCGAGTACCAGGCCATGGTTGATGAGTACAAGCATATGGGTTATGCGGCGGGTTACCGCGACACCAAGACTGATAAACCTCCCCGTATGTTGCTGGTCTCACTTCCTGACGAGCTTGTTGATCTTGAGGCTAAGCTTCCTGCTTCCACCACTGAAGCGACTACTGATGTTACTCCTGAGGACTTAGAGACTTAGCATTGTTTCCTTTTTTAAAGTTTTTTGGTGAGGAAACGAAGACGAATTCAACGGGGAGACAGATCTCAACTTCAATTCATCCTCAAATCTAGTTTTCTATTCACTTTTCCTCTACTTCATGAATATTATTAGGATATCTTCTTATTCTAGTATGTTCTAAATTTTTTATCTATGGCTACGATGTAGCTGAACCATGATTGTTCATAAATTATGATTTTTAATTTAATCAATGTTTATTCAATATTATTGAGTGTTATAATCAATTCTTAATGCTTGTGATAGTCTGACCAACTATTGCATGATTTTTTTATTTAATTCTGAGACTGAGAAGTGATGATTGAATTTGCTCTTTATTTATAATACCATTAAAATTTTATAAGTTAGAGATAATTATGAATCTAGTGTAGCAACTATAATTTTTTAGGCTTAATGATTTCGTTAAATTGAATCTTGTCAGAGATGTATGATTCATATTTTTATTCATTATTATCGATGCTTGAGAAAGATTGATAATTACATTAGAGAAATTCGCTATCAATGTTTTGAATAAACATTGATTGATTGAGTTTGGGAATTTAGACCATGTGTTGGTTTGGTGAAATAAAAAACCCTAGAGCTTTTAACTATTCATAGTTAAATTATTTGTCCTTATCAAGTATTAATCTTTTTAGTTCAAATTTTCATTCAAAAATCTCAACTTTTCGTCATTCTCAATTAGAACTAAGGTATAGTTATTTTCAATATTTTAATATCAATCAATTCTATGGACGATACTCTATTTTCATAGAAATTTTATTACTTGACGACGATAGTGTTATACTTGCACTCTAAAATAATCATAACAGACGAGTTCCTCAAACTTACCGGTCTTAAGCTTCCGGAAATGACACGTACTTGGTTGGATAAGAAAATGAATCTGCAAGAATGTATGGAAAAATGCTTGGCTAACTGTTCATGTTTATTATTTACAAACACTGATATTAATGGTAAAGGTAGCGGCTGTGTTATGTGGTTTGATGATTTAGTCGATATTAGACAAAGCGCGGACGACGAGCATGGCCTGTTTGTTAGAATGCCTGCTTCAGAGTTAGAAGGGGCGAAAGACGACAGAAATTTGAGGGTAGTTGCTGTTATATTTGCCGGCATGATCTTACTCTTAGTTGGCTACTTTATTTTCAAGAAAAGAGCAAACTAAAAAGAGGAAACAAGGGATCATGCCTCATTATAATGGATTTTTTACATTCTTTACACAAAATATTTTTCAGATGAATTGCGTTACATGGTTTCTGTAATTGCGTTACATGGCTTTTGTAATTGCGTTCCCTCTTTCATTTTCAAGTGGTAATAGCAGCTTCCTCCTATTTTGCTGATGATGTATGGTCCCTACAATGTTGGCCTGAGCTTTGCTTCCATTTGGAAGATTTTTCTGAGGACCAGATCTCCTGTTTGGAATTCCTATTTCCTTAGTTTCTTCTAGAAATAAGATCTCATTTTCTGATTGTAATGAGCAATTCTGATAAGGGTCACTTCCCTTCTTCCCTCTAGTTCATCAAGATTGTTTCTTAAGAGTTCTCCATTTTTTGTTCATTTAATTCGGATATGATGGTTGGGCTTCCAATTTCTACGGGAATGACTACTTCTGCTTCATATACTAATGCGAGCGAGTTTTCTCCCATTGTCTCTCTCGGGGTTGTTTTGTATTCCCATAAGACTGCGGGTAGTTCTTCCACCTAGTTTCATTTGGCGGATTCCAGCTGTTTCTTCAAGCTTTCAAGTATGACCCGGTTTGATATTTCTGCTTGGAGAAGCGATTCGTGATCTTAATAACTACACAAAATGTTCTTACTAAGTTCTCGGTGAACTAAGGTTCGTTGCCAGATACCAAGATCTAGGGGATCCCGTACCTACACACCAAGTTTTTCCATAAGAACCATTTTACTTCTTCCTCACAGATTCTAGCAAAGCTTCAACCTCAATCCACTTAGTAAAATAATCCGTTGCTACCAATAAAAAATGCTTCTGGGCAGGTGCCATAAGGAGTGACCCAACAATGTCTAGGGACCACTGATGAACGGCCAAGGACTGACCACATTTTTTAGTTATTTGGGGGCCATTGTTTCCACGGGTGCGAAATACTAACACTTGGTGCACCTTTTCACATACTGTTTGGCATCCTGATGTATTCAGGGCAAGTAATATCCTTCATTTATGATTTTATGGGCTAGTGAGATGCCCCTAGTGTGGTTTTCGCATATGTTATCATGAATTTTCGCTGACACATACTGAGCCTCCTTGTCTCGTAAACATTTTAGATACGGTCCTGCAAATATTTTCTTACATAAAACCCCGTTAATCATTGTATATAATGGCACCCCATTGTTGCACCTTTTTGGCAAGTAGTTTGTCTTTAGAAAACGTTCTTTCTTCACCTAAGCGGATTATGTCGTCTTGCCAATTGGGTTCCCATTCAATTTCTACATCAACCACGTTACTCCACGGGAATGAGATGCTTGGCTCCTTTAGAATTTCTATGGGGACGTTCCTTTTGTAAAGGAAAAGTAATGAAGATCCCATATTTTCCAGGGCATCAGCCTGCCTGTTTTCAGTTCTCAAAATTTGTTGGATCTCATAATTTTTTAGCGAGCTGAGAAGATCCTTTGTCCTTATAAATAATTCACCATCCATTCATCTTTTACTACATATTCCCCCTTAACTTGCTTCATAATCAACATGGAATCACATAAAATTTTAACATTAGTTACCTTATATTGCCGCAGCAGGGATACTCCCATGATCAGTGCTTCATACTCTGTTTCATTGTTTGATGCATTAAATTCAAAGGAAAGGTAGTATTCCAATATTTCTCCGAAAGGAGTTTGTACTACTACCCCTACTCTTGCTCCTCTACTATTTGAAGCACCATCAACAAAGAGTTTCCAAGTTTCATTTTCTCCCATTTAGTAGGTTTTCCATTCAACTTCCCCTTATGTGAAGTCTCTATGAAATCTACTAACGCTTGCCCTTTTATTGAAGTTCGAGGCTCGTAACTGATGTCGTATCGGCATAGCTCAATTGAACATTTTGCTATTCTCCCACTTCCCTCCGTCGAGTGTAGAAGGCTTTTAATGGGAGAATCAGTTAATACCTTAATGCTGTGGGCCTGGAAATAAGGCCTTAGTTTCCGTGCCACAGTTACGATGGTTCGTACTAGTTTCTCCATTCGTTTATATCTTGTTTCTGCCGCTATAAGACTTTTGCTCACGAAGTATAGAGGTTTATGTTTCCTTTTCTCTTATTTGATGAGTACTACACTGACTATCCCCGTGGAGATGACTACGTACAACTGAAGCTGCTCTATAGGAGTAGGTTTGGAGAGCAATGAGGGAGATTTTAGGTACTCTTTAACCTTGGCAAAGGCTTCTTCGTAGTCTTCATTCCAACCGCTCGTAGAGTTTTCCATAACCTCTCGTAGAAAGGCTTGTATTTGTCTGTTGATTTGGAGATGAACCTGTTCAGGGCGACCAGTCTTCCTGTTAACTCTTGAATTTCTTTGAGGTTTCACAGGGACCTCATTTCTATGATTGCCTTTACCTGGTCCGAACTTACTTTGATTCCTCAATGTGTAATTAGATGTACAAGGAATTTTTCCACCGCCACTCTAAAAGTGCACTTCTCTGGGTTTAGCTTCATGGATTTTCATCTTAGAACGGAGAAGGCTTCTTCAAGGTCCTGAATGTGGTCTTCCTACTTCTTACTTTTGACCAGCAAGTCATCAACGTAGACTTTTATATTCTTTCTGATTTGCTCATGGAAGACCTTGTTCACCAGCCTTAGATAAGTTGTACTTACATTCTTTAGACTAAAAGGCGTGAGTTTGTAGCAATAGACGCCGTACTCCGTAATGAAAGAAGTTTTTTTTTCTGATCGGGTTGGAATATTTTCACCTGATTATAACCTGAGTAAGCATCCATGAAGTTGAGCAGTTCGTCCCCTGAAGTGGTGTCTACCATTTGATCTATCCTTGATAGCGGGTATTCGTCTTTGGGGCATGCCTTGTTTAGGTCTGTGAAGTCGATGCAGATATTCCACTTCCCGTTCTTCTGTACCATTACTACGTTAGCTAGCCATTCAGGGTAGTTTAATTCTCTGATTAAATCCGCTGCAAGAGCTTCTCAACCTCCTCTTTGATCGATTGATTTCATTCATGAGCAAAGCTTATCTTCATTTGTTTCACAGTGGGATCTGTGTTCAATATGTGATAGATGATCTCTTCTGGAATGTCGGGCATCTCTTGTGCCATCGCTACAAATACATCTCTGCTTTCCTTTAGAAACTCTATCAACTTCTTTTTCTCATTTTCCTTAAAATGAACGCCAACATTGGTTATCTTTTGGGTCCCTTCTTCCAAACATATGGGCTATGTTTCCTCTCCCACCTTGTATCTCGGGTCATCTTGCCCATTTTCTTGTGATTGATATAGATCCGTTGGTCTTTTTCCTTTGGCCTTCTCTATAGAATTTTTCATTGCCCCTAAAGCAGTCATTGAACAAATGTGAGCCACAGCCTGGTCGTCTCTTATTGTTTTCACTCCCTCTGGTGATGAGTACTTTATTCTGTACAGGGAAGTTGTTCCCAATAACATGAATTAGGTCATATATTTAAACGGATCCATGCTCATCGGGAGGGTCATAGTTCCTTCCAAGTAGTTGATGACCTCGTTAAAATCGATCAATGGCTGTGAAGTCCCTTGCAACTTTTGATCTCCCATGAACATTTTTTCCACGGTCGTTTGGTATAGGATGTTCACTGCGCTCCCATCATCCACCAAGGCTTTCCTCAACAAGCAGTTGCCAACTTGTATTGAAATGACGATGACATCATTATGGTGTCCGTTATGTTCCAGATCAGAGTCGTTGAACACTAGAGGTTTCTGTCGATGCCTTTCTAATGTTGGCCGCTTACAGTATATCTTTCTTTCTTTTCTTGTCGTCCCCTCTTGTTCGTTTTATGCTATAACCGTGTCGATGATGCGAAGGGGCTACTTTCCCTGATCCTTCATGTCTTCTTCTCTCCTGTCTTTCTCAGTTTCGTGTTTCTGTTCATCCTTTTTCACAAATTGGCTAAGGTATCATTCTTTGATCAGTTAATCAATATAGTCTTTGAGCTGGAAATAGTCTCATATGTAATGGCCGTTGCTCTTATGATAGGAGAAATATTTATCTTTATCTTTGTAGCTAGGTTCCTTGGTGGATGGGGCCGGTCTTTTCAGCCAAGGTTTATCTTTAATTGTCTCAAGTATTTGGTTGACCGGGATGGTCAACGACGTGTAAACTTTATCCCTCGAGTGGACTCTGTCAAAATCTTATATCTGGTATGTATTCTTATATTGTTGGACTTTTCTCATATCCGTTCTTTCTGATTCGTCATGCTTCATTCTTTCAAGTTTTACACTTCTTTCCCATTTCCAAGATTCTTCTTTTTTTTTTTTTCCGTTAAACCGTTCATTGCATACTCCTATTCTCTTACTCCAGGGTAATATAGGAATGCGACCGTTGGAAAACCTTGGGCATAGAAAGGGGCTTCACCTTGAACATATCCTAAAAAAAGGGTGACTCTAGGTCCAGACCTCGTCGGAAGGCCAATCTGATGAATCTATCATCGCAGTTCTCAACCTTGGCCATTTCGTCTTTGCTTCCTTGGTAGAGATTGTCATTAAGTGTTCTGAGTCTTCCACGACCATGCGGTACGTAGAGTATTGTTCTATGAAAATGGAGGACATAATAGCGAAGCTCGTGATTGAGTGCATCGGCAAGGAGTGACACCACTTCAAAGTCATCCCGTCTAGACTGGTGGGGAACATTCTACACATTAAATTGCCATCATGTTAGTATAGCGCCATGTCTTGTCTGAACTGTCGAAGATGGTCTACGGGATCGATCTCTCCTTCGTAGCACTTGAATTTGGAAGTAGCGATATTTTGGGTACGAGCACTGTTAGGACTTCTGGGCTTACTGACGTCTAGATAAGAGATTCAAGGTTCGGTTTTTTTGTACTCCTGAGATTCTTTATTTCCATCATCTTTTGGTTGAACAGTTCTTTTATCACTTCCTTTGACATGACTCGGGGTTGCCGAGCCTCTCCCGTAACTTCCTTCACAAGGTTTTGCGACTAGACTTCTTATTTCCGTCGTGTGTTTCTACTGTTCTTATAGTCTTCTTGCCTTGCGTCTCAACGGTTGCCCCCGTAGTGGGCTTCCTGTTCATCGTTGTTTTCTCGTTCGTCATCATTCACCCATTAGCTGACCTCTGCTCACGTTTTTGCGAGTTCCTATTGTAGTGTGTTAATCTGATCTTGCACATTCTACCATGCATTATGTATTGCTTTAGTGTTCCTTTGTTCCATCTCATGCATCCCGCTTTAGGATTGTTTGCAAGCATTTCCGTCGGTGGGGTTGGTTGATCTATGTGCTCATCTTCATTTCTGGTCCTGTTATCTACATTTAGAGCTGCGGTGGGTCTCTTAAGCTTTTCTCTCAATTCTCAAAAAGAACACCAAAATGTAAATGATTTTTTCCGCTAATCAAGGATTAAAGGGAAAAGTATTAATAATGGTAGACTTATATAAGTATTAATAAGAGGTAGAGAGTTTTAGAGCAAAAGGTTGTAAAGAGTGAATGCTCTGAGTTATATATGCTTGTGAATGTCTGAGTTTCACTTAATACACTGGCCTTTATATAGGCTTCCTAATTTACATGAATTGATTAGAATAATAATAAAAAGGCAGGAGATGTCTCTGTCGAGTATGACCCTATTTCCCTTCCTTATTTGTTTCTTCCATCTATTTCACTCAACCACCAATCAATCATAGTCATTTGATGATTTCTTGTGGTTCGAGCTAGTCAATCGTAGCCACTTGGTGGCCTGCCATTCTCCCTCGTTTGTGTCATTTAACTACCTAATTGACCATGCCGAACGGGAAAGAATAAGGGGACTCACTCTTTTGGAAAAAGGATGCCGAGACTCGGAGAACTGCCATGAACGGGTAAGACACTCGTTGAACTGTGAAAAAGCGGGAAGAGGAGGATCAGAAGAAGAACGAGAACGAAAGAAATGGACCTTGAATGATAGTCAAGTGACATGATTGATTAGATAGCTGAATGACTTGGAATAGATGGATGCAGGCCACCAAGTGGCTACGACTGATTGACTCGAACTACAAGAAATCATCAAATGACTATGGGTTCCCCATTCGTCAATTTTCGTTAACTGGTCACCTCTTCCCGTTCTGAAGTTCTTTCCCGCTCTGATGCTTTTTCCCGTTCATAAGGTGCTGATCTCCGTTCTTGAGGTGTTGATCATTTTCATCTGTTTATGGGTGCCTCACGACTTTGGCTTTGTAATCCATTTGCACTTTTCTACCACTTTCTACGAGCCTTTAGGTAGGTCTTTCTTGTGCACCTCAGTGGATATTTTTTACTTGTTCAATTTACACACCTAATATCTAAAAAAAGTAATTGAAACTTATTTTTTGTATTTTATTTAACTAAAAAATAGAACTCAAAACATTAAAAATCATAAATACACATTTTCACCCAAATCCTGAAATCCCTAAAATTGAAATTCACATTTCCCGAGCTTCTCCTTCCTCATCAATTAGGAGACTTTATAGGGAATCCAATTTATTTACCTCCGAAACAAAAAGAATTAGAAAATTAGGGTCTCCAATTAATTTAATTTACTTCCTCCATGATCAGTTTAATTTCTGTAAATTTACTACAATATATTTGCTATAATTTCTATTTATTTGTTAATCTATATGCATTAAGAGTATTTGATGTTAAAAAATGTTGAGGTATGAATTATTAATGGGTCAACTTAAAATTTTCTTAAGAGAAATTAAAAAAAAAAATCATCAACACAAAATAAAGTTAGGGATCAATATTTAATGTGCGTATTACGCACCCACCTCTCCTTTTCTGGTTAGGATTAAACTTACAACCCACGCCAAAAATAAAAGGGACAAAAAAAACCTACAAAGGATTTTTGGTATTTTCATTCTCGCAAACCTAAGATAATCTTCCTCCGATAATTGGAAGGGAAAACACATTTTTTTTTCAGGAAATTTGCAATTTACGAAGGGAAGACTGTCCGCCGATCGATTTTTTCACGAATTATCAAGGTAGGTGAAGAATTTTGATTCCCCAATCTGATTTTTAGGGTTTTAATCTTCGTAATTTTGATGACCTAATACTTATCTTTTACCTTATTTTGATATACCATCTAAGAATTTTATGTGCTTTGTGAATCCATAGAGTCGTTATGTTTCAGCAGCTTTCGGTTGGAGTTTTTTTTTCATGCTTTTGTTAAATGCTAATAGAGTTTGTATCTACAAAGTCCATTACAAGTGGATTCTGATTCTTTTGGAGATCTACGAGTTATTTGGTTTTTATTTGGTTGTTTGACAGTAACATGAAGGATAGGAGATGAATATGCCAAATATAGTTATCATCTGCGATGAGCTCATAACTAATCTGAATTTTTAGATTACTGATTTTCTGATTTTCCTTTTGTACTTTGGAAGGAGAAAGTTAAGTTTCAAAATACTCCCCGACTTTTATAAACTAAAATATTGTTAATAATCCTTATATTTTCATGATTTATTTGTTTTGTTCTTGGTTTTATATTGGAAGATAGTTATTCAATGTAAGTTCTAAAAATTTGTTAATCTTTTTTTCTTTAAATACAGTCGTGGTTCATTGAGCAGGTTTTTTTGTGACCTTATATACTTATAGAGAAAAAATTGGTCATCCGTCATCTTTGGGGATAAGTTTATATTTCATTTTCTCTTTTAGTTTTAAAAGTTACTTATTTGTTAAAATTACTGGACTTAATCTCTTAAACCATCTCATTTTTCATATTTCAGGCTTTGATCTGCATTGATGAAAACCGTAATGAGGTTCAGGAAGGGTAGTAAAGTGGAAGTATTAAGCAAAAAGGAAGTTCCTTCAGGAGCATGGCATTGTGCTGAGATTATCTCAGGTAATGGACACACTTACAATGTCAGGCATGATTATCCTTCCAGGATTAATGGGGAGGCAGTCATGGAGAGAGTGTCAAGAAAGGAAATCAGACCTTGCCCTCCTCTGGAAAGTATGGATGGTTGGGCTGCTGGAGATCTTATAGAATCTTTCTGTGTTGGTTCTTGGAAGATGGCTGTCATTTTAAAGGTTTTGGGTAGGAATTATTATTTGGTTAGGCTAGTTGGATCTCTTGAGGAGTTCAGAACCCACAAATCTAACATGAGAGTGCGTAGGTCATGGCAGAATGACAAATGGGTTGTGATTGGAAAGGTAATGACTAATTTTTCATTTTGTTTGGTTTTTGCTTTTGTAGTCTTTGAAGTAAAATATTTTCAATTTCTTCAATATACTTATACTGTGGACAGATGTTTTGATGTTTAAGTACTTTGTGGACTGGTTATTAGATCTTAGTTGGTAAGGAATCTTGTAAAGCATTTCCCTTACTTCTTTGTTGACTAATGTCCAGTTAACTCATTTTCTTAAGGTATTGGTAGTTCTAAACTTTTTAAGTCAAACTAACCTATTACCTTTTTGAATTGATAGCAGGTTAACTCAAAGCTTTCATGTGTTGATACAAGATCAAACATCGAGGATGGAGTCGCTTTAGATGTTCAGTACAAAACTGGTATGGAGGAGTCTAATTCTGTCTTATTCAGAACATTGAAGAGAACTTCTCCTTATTGCTTCTCCCATATTGAAACACATCCCAGAAAAATGAGAGCTGTGGAGAAAGAGGGTGAGCGTCAACAAGTGGTTTCAGCATCCCTGTTCCCCTTGTTTGAAAAGGTAGACGCGGTTGCTTTTTCTCGAGACAATCTGGGTAAAAAATACTTGAATACTTTACTTAACAATGAAACTGCTGGATTTTATGAATCAGAAAAGGGAGATCCAAATGGTGGTATTGCTTGTTTTCCTGGCAGAGGCAAAGAACCCATTGATTATGATAGTGATATTTGCTCTGTCGGTAGTTGTAGTGTTGTTAATAACAGTCCAGATTCAAAGTTATCTGGTCATGTTTTAGCAGGTCCTAGTGAAGATGCTGATACCCTTTGTAGCGATGCAGTGTCTTCTCATAGCTGTGGAGATGAGGATGAAAATTGTTCTAGTTTTCAGAACGGGGATGAAAGAGAGAGAATTCATAAGTTAGAGTTGCATGCTTATAGCAGCACTTTAGCAGCACTATTTGTTTCTGGTCCCTTAAGTTGGGAACAAGAAACAATGTTAACTAATCTTCGTATTTCTCTTCATATTTCGCATGATGAACATTCAGTAGTGTTAAGAAACTTGATTTCTTCTGGAACAAGCCTTCAGTTTAGTTCATTTTTCCGTTGTTAGACATTGCATATTGGGACTTAATATCCTTGCTTCTTTGTAAGACTCAGTTTAACTAGTTACTGTCTATAGTTTCTTTCTTGATTTTTGAACAGCAATAAATGAAAAGAGGAAACAGCTGTAACTTGTGAAGTATGTAATCAATTTTTAGAAGTGTATGATGATTTTACACTTATTATGTTGCTATTGCCACCTCTCTCTCTCTCTTTCTCTCTCTGTATCTTGTTTGTACATTATGGCAATCTGATATTACGATATAAAGTTAATTGCTGACACGGATTCAATCCTATTCAATTCATACTTTCGGATATCTGAAAAGACTGGATAATTGATTGGATCTTATAAAAGAAGACGAAGGAAAAAAAATGATAAAAGACAATTGGTTGGTAATATATATCATTAAAAGCTAGTGTTGGTCTTTACAACATATAATCATATCAAACTGGATTTTATTTGTGTTGATCGATTCTCTTGTCAATGTCACAATATCCATTTGACTGCTTTTCGTGATGCCCATGCATTTCCAGGAGCAAAGTTAGAGGCTTGCATGCCTTGCTTCCTCAGGTCTGCTGATGATAATGTGGTTGCCACCTTTTCACTTCGCATTAACAATGGGCAATATCTGCATCCAATTTTATTTGTAAGGCACCTCATTGTCACATTGGTACCACTATTTTGTGTGGCTTTATACATGGTTGATCATAGATTGAGTTGTGCACCTTGTATCTAAGTTTACTAAAGTTACTACTCTATTCTGAAATGGAAGGTGTCTGTCAAGTTCCTGTTTAAATTATCCATCAGTTTCATTTTTTCCCTCTTCTGATATTTATTTATTTCTCATACATTCCTTTCAATCAAAATACTAGGTCATCTGTTGTTCTGGATTTATCTTATGTCAAGTTTTGAATATTGTTCCTTATTTGTAGATAGATGAAAGCTTACAGCTAAAGAGCTAACATGACTTTTGTAAGCTTCACTTGCTAATTGCCATCCTTTGCCATTCTATTGTAAGATTATGAAGGAAATAGAGTGACTATACTTCCTGTTTATGGGATGGTATATTTTCAGAAAGTGAATTCAACAACAGATGATGTAGAGTGCTTGTATTGCAGTGGTGACCGGTGTAAAGAAACAGGTGATTAGTATAAAAAGGTAGATGATTTTTCCCATCCCACTTCCCTGAAATTTCACGTGTACTTTTTTATGCTACAAAAGCATAATAATGGTAGACAGTGCAGGCCAGCCAGTTGGTTCAAGGGCTTCTGGGACTTGATTATCTGTCTTTCCATAAACAAATCACTCTGCAAAGAAGGTATATGCAAGTGTTCGTAGTATATTGAGATATAGATCATTTTTTGTCCTGAGATAGCAGACGTATAATGAGAATTGATAATGGCAGTTTGCAGATCTCGAGAGGCCTTAATATAGAGTAGTAGTTAGTAATGTTTATCAAGAATGATTCAGTGAACGAGAAAATTGTTTTTCGATATTTGTTTTAGCACATTGTACAGAATTAGCAGTGGCTTGATCACTGTTCTCACAAGGAATGTAATTTTGAGGTTTGAAACCAAACTAGGTGTCCTGAAATGAGGCGGTTCAAATGCTTATTCTATGTTGCTAAAAAGAACCAAACGGTTAGTTTGGCTGATCATTGTCCAGCTCTGTGTAATTTATTGGGAATGCAGTAAGTTCAGGACTGCTTGTCAGAGTAAGCAATAGATGAGATATATCATAAAATTTAACTTTGATGCAACCCAAACCTGCTCATAACGGACAAAATTTATGTGCTGTACTATCTTAGCACTCCGGGTGATTTTGTGGGCCAATGCAAGAAATGGTTATATTCCTCTAGTTGTTCGCTGCCTGTGGATGTTACTTTGAAGTCATGATTCTGGTGTGATTGCTTTTATTTAGTTCTCCCAGTCCACGGTGATGTCAAGTAAGAAGTTGGCAAAATCTCTCAAAACGAGTATGAAATGGCTCACGCTTGGAGAAAACGTAAGCCGTTGCCTCATTTATCTAGGACTTAGTTTTTCAAAACAATCATTTCGATTGTTCAATTTGCTTCCCGATATTTGTCAAAGATTATAATTGATAAAGCAATGAGGTATCAATTCCACACAGTAGATATATTATACTTATAGCTAATCTCAATCAGCCAGTAGATATATTATACTTATAGCTAATCTTAATTCCACACACCGCAACAATTTGGCTGCAACAGAAGTTAAAAATGTAGAATAGGTAAGGCAGTTTAAAGGGTATGTTTTCAAGTGCAATCCTACCATTTTATTAAGGTCCCTTATGCAGACATCAGCACTATTCAAGCGATTTATACAATGAAACATGATGTTTCTTCTGTCCATGTGGCCACATATACAAGCCAGCTGTCCAAGCTTCTTAAAAAGAACCCTCCCATGTGAGGCCCTGCACAGATTAAGGCACTCCAAGTCTTGAAGAACATTGCTCAACATCCTTATTTCTTGAAGATTATTGACAAGGGGCTTCGAATTCTCCAGATAGATGTCAGTGATGAACACTGGGGGGCCATTCTCATTGCAGATGTCAATGGCAAAAGATTTTACTGTGGACATGTTAGCGGATAATTCAAGGACTCAGAACAACATTACCATTGTACATACAAAGAAATCCCTACGGTAAAAAAGGGATTGAAAAATTCAGCTTTTATCTCAGTCCTTATGAATTTATTGTAGAAATAGATAACACATCATTTCCAAAGATGCTTGACCCAAAATGAATAATTCTTTTAGATAGTCAGTTGCTCAGATGGAAGGACTGGTTTTCCCGCTATAAATTCACAGTTCGTCATCTTAAAAACCATCACAATACCATCGTTGATTATCTCTCTCGACTCCAGAAAGACATCAAATCTCTTGAACCATTTTGTTCTCCCTATACACTCTTCATCCTTACTATTTCCGTACCAATTGACCCAAACCTGACAATGCCTTTCAGCATGCCGGTTAACATTTTCCCTTCAGGACCTAAACTTGACGGTCCTACTAATTACATCAATCTCGTCACAAAAACCCTGTTCTATTGGTTTCACCACTTACTAGTCAAAACCCAGATTGGATCCGACATTACTCCCCTCATACCTACTAATTGGTGTACTTGAGATGCATTTCCTCGAGCTCCCGAAAAAGACATTATATCGACAGGATTAAAAGGATCAGTCATCCTAAAATTAGGATTCATTTCTTGTCGCAAATATTCACTTATAGGATACCATATCTCAATGGACTGGCGTAATTTTTCTACTGCGTGTACATTTCCATAATGATGGTGTTTATCCAAAATCAAACTTTGTTGTTCAGCATCTTGGACTAGCCATCTCTTAGAATGTATTGTTAAAAGATCATCAATTCCTAATGAAATGGATGTAGCAATGGCTTGCTGGAACCCCAGAGTCTTTATTTGATCCAAGATGTGTGATGTATATGCCATTCCGAAGTGGTCTATTAATCTTCTAATAAGTCGTTTAATGGCAGTTCCATCTATCACCTTATTGTGAAAGACCAGGTTTGAGTCAATGATTGAAACCCTTCGATTTCTCGATAAAGATAAATATGACCAATAGTGGTTCGAATGTATATAAAAAGCATTCCTCATTTGCTTTACATGAGTTCCAAAATTCATTTATCCTTAGTGGGCTTTCTCCAAATCCACGTCCCTATGACCCTCAGGATCCTTACCAATTTGAGTTCCAAGACCCTATCAGTTAGACATTTAATTCCACCTCGAATTTCCTAGTCAAGCAACCCAAGAAGACCTTGAACATCCCCCATTAACTCAACCAGAACCTCAGTCTCCACTTCCTACAGAGGACTACAAAGATATTGAAGACAACATCTCCAGCTACTTTCAGGATCCACCATATGATGAAGATTACTTTAATCTTGGATCTGATCACGAGCCAATCTCCAAAAATAAATGGTGATTCCTGAACTTGGATACGGATCCCATCTGGTAGTCGGTGTACCCTAGAAGAGATAGAGGTATAAACATCTCTCTAGATAGCATGAAACTGTCGTTTATAGTTGTTGATCCATTCAAGTGGCATAAGCTGGGTGAGTTCTTCTTTGAATATGTGCCGAGGGATCTGGATGATTGAGATATCATCGGCTCGTTCAGAGACAACAAAAAGAGCATCTTGAGTGAAATTTGGAAAGTGGAGATAAAAAAAGTGGTTCTGGAGGCAATATATTATTTGGTGA
Organism: Datisca glomerata; assembly: GCA_003255025.1. NCBI lineage: Eukaryota > Viridiplantae > Streptophyta > Magnoliopsida > Cucurbitales > Datiscaceae > Datisca > Datisca glomerata. Next base: position 225,671 of record QANY01002723.1, read on the forward strand.
TGAAGGGTGGCCATGATGGTTCTAGAATCTTGTTCTGCTCCAACAATCTGGACTTGAACTTTCAGTCTTTGGGAAATAGTTGGATATGAAAGTTTGATGTTAAAATTTGGGGCTATGTTCCATTGCTGAGAGTGATTAAAATTGAACCAATCAAAGCATTACTGTAAGTGGTGAAAGTAGTATTAAGGAGAGCGATTCGAGCAGTGGCTGTTATTCCTTTTCTGCCATGGAGAGTCAAGGCAAGACGAATAGCACCAACATGAAGGTGAGTATATCCTTGTGTTTTCCATCCGTCAAGCAATTCTTGAAGGATCTCAAGAGTGACATATTGTTCTGCAGTGGTGGCTTGGAGACCACATTGATCTAATTTGGTGGTCTGAACGATCTCTTTAACTTGAGGCCTGTGAGTAAAGATAAGAGTTCTGAGACTTCGAAGCACCGGGTTAGAGCGATGATAAAGGCTGTATAGACTAAAAATGGGTAACTCAGTTTCCTGAATCCTTACATCTTTTCGAAGATGATGAATCTCAACAAGGTTGTCAATCTTGTTGGGATAGAGTTCTACGAACAGAAGGGGGGGATCTTGAGGAGAGAAAGAGGAGGAAAGTCGAACGGGTTCAAAAAGTGGTAGAATATTATGAGTAAATGGTTGTAAAGAGTAACCCGAAACTCATGAGTGGGAAACTGGAGATCAAAAGAGTGGTTCTGGAGGCGATAGATTATTTGGTGATGAAGGGTGGCCATGATGGCTCTCGAATCTTGTTCTGCTCCAACAATCTGGACTTGAACTTTCAATCTTTAGGAAATAGTTGGATATGAAAGTTTGATGTTGAAATCTGGGGCTATGGTGAGGATAACAGTTCCATTGCTGAGAGTGGTTAAAATTGAACCAATCAAAGCATTACTGTAAGTGGTGAAAATAGTATCAAGGAGAGCGATTCGAGCAGTGGCTGCAATTCTTTTTCCGCCACGGAGAGTCAAGGCAAGACGAATAGCACCAACATGGAGGTGAGTATATCCTTGTGTCTTCCATCCATCAAGAAATTCTTGAGGGATCTCAAGAGTGGCATATTGTTCTGCAGTGGTGGCTTGGAAACCACATTGATCTAATTTGGTGGTCTGAACGAGCCGATGATACCTCAATCATTCAGCTCCTCGGCACACATCCAAAGAAGAACTCACCCAGCTGATGCCACTTGAATGGATCAACAACTATGAATGACAGTTTCATGTTATCTAGAAAAATGTCCATACATCTGCCCCTCCTAGGGTACAGCGACTACCAGATGGGACCTTGAAAACTATTTTCACTAGACCTGACAAAGAATAACCATCTTCTAGTCGACCCCTGTTTTCCGGAAGCATCTTAACTATCGCCTCTACTTACATCTCATCCTGGAGATGTCCTCCACTTGCTTGGATAAATCATTCAGCTCAGTCATGTTATGTTTCCCACGTCAATGGTCATTTCATATGGGATGTTGCCCCAAAAACATGTGATCCAGATTGTGGATGTGATGATCTTGAATGGGACGAAGACTCTGATGGTGACTTATTTTTTCAAAAGGTTTTTACCATTCCAAAGAAGCCTAGAAGATCTTCTTGTCGCCAGAAATTTACCCACTATCACTTAGATGATGATGATCACAGCCGTACACTCGCTGATAAACGCTGGGAAGCTCCACAACTGTCAGTTACCTCCGCGCAACTGTTTCTGTATAATCTGCTCAAAGAAACTGGCCATGCCGATTTTCTTCCTACGAGGCATCCAGACCTGGTCATTCCAGTTCAATCTTTCAACCATCATGTCCCATGTCTCGCAATGATGGAATCCTATGATAAGGATTATCCGACTTTGACCAGGAGAACCATCCCAGAAACAAGAGTTTTTACACGTCCATTCTCCATACCTACTGAGGTTACTCACACCAAAGACGCTAGACCTCTCCCTGCGGCGGAAGAAATCCTTAATTGGCAGACTGAAAATGTAGTTTTTCAAAATAGGACCCTCACTAAGATTGATTCAAAATTAGATCTATTGACCCTTAAGTCAGATACCTTAACCAGTCAAGTAGGACAGATCTCAGATCAAGTCTAGCAGTTTCACGAGACGTTATCATCAAAGGCCTTGTACCTAGATGGTGAATTAAAGCACTTCATAGAAAGAGGATACATGGGATCAGAGTTCATCAAGAAAAAACAAGAACTCTCCTAGATCAAACAAGATCTCTACATGATAGAAACAAATATGACGAAGCAGCACTCTCAAACTATATATGATCTGTATCCTTCCTATCCCATGAGCTTGTAAGCTCCCAGATATCCTTCCTCTTCCATGACTTATCCCAAGGTTTCATATTATAACAATATTTTCAAGATGTATTATCCCATCCTAAGACATTTAAGATAATCTAAACTCAAACCATTAAATTTCCCAGAATAGCCTGCCCATCCCAATTTAAGGTCACAGATTCCACCCAACCCAGCCTCCCTGGCTTCACCTTCCTGCACCAAACTCTTTGAACCTATACCACCTACTCCACAACAATCCCCCTCTCCGTCTGACCCAAAGAAAAAATAAAGCCCATGTTGATCCCAACCAGACAATTCACTCCTTGCATTCTTTTAATCATTTCCAGCTTCCCTCCTCCAACTGCTCGACTTCTGAAACAGATGAATCCAACATTTATGAAGATCACTCCAGTCTTGATTAAGACGAATGCCAAGCTGACATCTCAAAGATTGTTATGGTCCACCATGGAGATTTAGAAAAAGAACCTTCTGTGGAAGATCTTCCTCTTCAGACACATACCCAAGAAAACAGGACAGCCTATAAACCAACTACAGGCTCATGGTTCACTTTTGATGATCTACCTCCAAAAAAATGGCGAGATGGACTTCATGAATTTGGAGCTTGGATTGATTTACAACTCGCGAAATAAGAGGTGAACCTCAAAGATGTTCTTTCTGAATTCTTATCTCGATTTACAGGAACTCTGAGAGAATGGTTTCAAAGTCTATAATATTTTACTTCTGTCTTCAGAGGTTCCAGTATGCTCTACACTTGCCCTTGTTAAATGGATATTGTGTATCAGAACGAATCAGACTAAGATCTTAGGATGCATAGCCCGCTGTGATTCTCTAAGTTCTTCAGTTTTGGTGAGTAAGTTCATGGATCCTAAAGTGGCTCCCTTAAAGATGATGTTGGTGAGCCTTACCTGGATATTGAATTCACTCATCATGCTGATCAGCTTGGATATTTAAAGCTGATATCCTTACTTGGTATCAGAGGTGAACCTCGAAGACGTTCTTTCTGAATTATTATCTTGATTTACAAGAACTCTGAAAGAATGGTTTCAAAGTCTAAGTCCTTATCAGAAGCTGTCCGCAGCTCGAAGTCCTGATGTTGGTACTCTTTTGGGTATGATACACAAAGAATTCATTTGAGATTTCTAGATAATTGACAAAAGAAGTCGCCAGGAATTCTTTGAAATGAAATACTGCTCTATAGACTGACGAGACTCACAAAAACACTTTCAAAGGATGTCAGAGAAGTATTACATGGTGAATGAAACAAATGATATAAACCTCATACATACTTTCATTGCCTCTCTCCCTGAAGAATTGCACCCAAAACTTCACAGAACCATTAATGCTCTCCGCAAAGACATAACTGAAATTTCTCTTGGAGAAAATTATCAACTTGACTTAGCAACCTTTGATAAACTCTGTGAACAACAAAAGTTTTTCAAGGGAATGATCAAAGGGGAATCAAAGCTCCGCCCATCTTGTACGAAGCCGTACCTCAAAATAAAGTGCAACACACAAAAGAATTGTTTGTGTTCCAAAGAAAAGAAATCTCACTCCAATCGGTTTCAGACTCGAAGGAAGTTCTCCAGACCATAATCCAGAAAGCCTTTTCTAAGGTATTTTAAGAAACGACATCTTTCATCCATAAAGTCTGACAAATGTTATATCTGTGGAAAGAAAGGACATTTTGCAAAAATATGTCTAAATAAAACCAAATGAGATATCCAGATGCTCCAGCATCTACAGACGGTCTTGCTGATAAGAAATGATGAAGATATTGAATCTGTCGTGGAAGAACAGGTTAACCGAGATGATGAAACTCAGTATGTTTTGCCATACTCTAAGGATGGAAAAAGCTTCTCCTCTGATTCTGAAGCTGATTTTGAAGAAGCATGTATATATTCCATCCTTCTTATAACCATCCCCATTGCCTCTCCTAGCCCCAGTGCTACTAGCCAATCTAAGACATTCTCCACAGAAACCCCAATCCTTTGTTTGGGTTCCCTTGGTTCTTTAAACACCCCACCAGAAGAAGACTCTGTTTCCTCCAGACCCAATATTGAGATCAAACTTTTTTTAGAAAAAATTGTCAAACTTGTCCCTGCCATTGGCTTTTTAGATACTGGATCTTACAGGACAGTTATGAAACTATGTTTCCTTCTTCTAGAAGATTGGGTTCCTTTTAACCAGTACTTCTCCACTGCCAATGAAAGTTTGTTCAAAATTGAGTGGATTACCAAGAAGCGCATCGGTATTCAGTTCTTTCCAAACTGCATCCTCTGGATTAAAGTTTTTGGCAGTGATCTTCCTGGGAAGGATATTCTCATAGGTTTTGATGTTTTCTCTCGAACAAAGAATCTCCAGATTTTATCTACAGGGGTCCGGTATAAAAGTTTTTTTTCACGCCTATACCAATATTGCCAGCCTATTGGAGATCCAACAAGTTCCTCCAGAATATGAACATGTTCGAGATCAAATCCTTCCATATTGTGCTGATAGTCATGATCAGTTTACACATTCTTTTCCACTCTAGAAAAATTAGGAATTCCTTATCTGGCTTCTTTTCAAAAGAAATGAAGATATCAATCAAACCAAGGCTTCACACCCAAGCATGAACCCAGGTGATCTGAAGATGACCCGAGAAGAATGTACTGTCCTTCTTAGACAAGGACTCATTGAACCTACTAAGTCCACTTGGGCTTGTCAAGCTTTTTATGTTGAGAAAAAATCGGAAGTCAAAAAGAGGAAAAAAGAGACTTGTTATTGACTATAAGCCTCTAACCATCTTCCTTCAAGATGACAAATTTCCTCTTCCCAAACCTAGTACTTTGTCAATCCATCTTAAACATGCCAAGATTTTCTCCAAGTTTAACCTTAAAGCTGGCTTTTGGCAACTAGGCATCCACTCTGATGTTCGTCATAAGACTGCTTTTTGTATACTCAATGCCCAGTACCAATGGACAGTCATGTCATTTGGGTTAAGGTTGCCCAATCACTTTTCCAAAAGGCCATGACCAAAATGTTTGAGCTCATTTTGCACAGTGCTTTGGTCTACATAGATGATATTCTTCTTTTCTCTGAAAATCGGCATTCTCATAAAATCTCGTTATCTCAATTTGTTGATCTTATCAATCAATATGAGATCATGCTCTCAGCAAAGAAAGTCAAAATTGGAGGTACAAGGATTGTGTTTATGAGAATGATTTTTGCATATGGAAAATTCCATCCAGGCCCTCACATTGCTGTAGGATTGCTAAAATTTCCCACTAAAGATTTGTCGGTCAAACAAATCCAATAGTTCTTGGGCATCATCAACTATCTCAAAGATCTCATTCCCCATGTGGCCACATATACAAGTCAGCTGTCCAAGTTTCTTAAAAAGAACTCTCTCATTTGGAGCCCCGCACAGATTAAGGCACTCCAAGTCTTGAAGGACCTTACTCAACATCCTTATCCTTTGAAGATTTTTGACTAGAGGCTCTGAATTCTCCAGAAAGATGACAGTGATGAACACTGGGGGGCCATTCTCATCGAAGATGTCAATGGAAAAAGATTTTATTGTGGACATGCTAGCGGACAATTCAAGGACTCAGAAAAGCATTACCATGCTACATACAAAGAAATCATTACGGTAAAAAAGAGGATTGAAAAATTCAGCTTTTATCTTGATCCTTATGAATTTACTATAGAAATTGATCACATAATTTTCAAAGATGTTTGACCTAAAAGGAAATATTCTTTCAGATAGTCAGCTGCTCAGATGGAAGGATTGGTTTTCCCACTATAAATTCACAGTTCGTCATCTCAAAGGCCATCACAATACCATCGTTGATTACCTTTCTCGACCCCAGAAAGGCATCAAATCTCTTGAACCATTTTGTTCTCCTCACACACTCTCCATCCTTACTATTTCCGGACCAATTGACCCAAACCTGACAATGCCTTTCAGCATGCCAACTACCATTTTCCCTCCAGGACCTAAACCTAACGGTCTTACTAATTACATCAATCTCACCACAAAAACCCTGTTCTATTGGCTTCATCTCTTACTAGTCAAAACCTAGATTTACCCACATCCTGACCATTTTGATATGACCATTCCATATGCCACAGTTCCACTCATCAAAAGTGTCATTCTAGAAGAACTCATGTGGTACCTCTGGGCTCTTTCATCCATCCATACTTGCGCCATAGGATTTCCTGCATATCCTATTTATCATTACATTTATGACTGCAAAAAACAACACATCACTTGTCACCCTCTTCAAACTGTTTGCACCACTCCACCATTGGAGAAGCCAACTAACAAGCTTCTCACGGAGCACAATTTATGGACCGCTCCTAGAAAAAATAAAACAAAAATTTTTCTGTTTCTTCACCCTCTACCGCGAGCAAGATCAATAAGTTGATAGAACCTTATACATATGGAATCATATTAACTTCTAGAATTCTTCTGCAGCATGGCCAAAATATGAAATAAGTATCATGGAGAAATTAGGTCAGACCTTAACAAGGCTTAATGAACCCGACATGGAAGAAGTTTATAAGAGTCATTCCCTTGGACCATTTCCTCCTCTAAGTCCTCAACTCTCATCCCCGTCCGGATCTTCCTCTTCTTCTTTACATGAGTTCCAAAGTTCATTTATCCTCAGTGGGCTTTCTCCAAATCCTCGTCCCTATGACCCTCAGGATCCTTACCAATTTGAGTCCCAAGACCCCTATCAGTTAGACACTCAATTCCACCTCAAATTTCCTACTCAAGCAACCCAAGAAGACCTTGAACATCCCCTATTAACTCAACCAGAACCTCAATCTCCACTTCTTGCAGAAGACTACAAAGATATTGAAGACAACATCTCCAGCTACTTTCAGGACCCATCATATGATGAAGATTACTTTAATCTTGGATCTGATCACGAGCCAATCTATAAAAGTAATTAGTGATTCCTGAACTTGGATATGGATCCCATCTCCATAAGTGTTGTCACATCTGTCTCCCAGTAATGCCTACTTTTCCAAAAGTGTGTTATCCTATTGTATAATAGTGTATTGTCCTATTGTATCGTAGTAGTGACTTTCATAAAGTAGCTTTTTTATTCCACTGTATATAGCTTTATATAATGTAATGCTTGTCTGTATTCTTCCCTCTAGCTCTATATAAGGAGGGATTCTCGACCTTTGTAATCAGAAGAAATTCACAAATAAATATACATGTGTTTTCTCTTATGACTTTCTAAAACTCTTTTCTTTCTCCTTGCAATCCTGAGCTTATAATATTTTACTTCTGTCTTCAGAGGTTCCAGTATGCTCTACACTTACCCTTGTTAAAGGGATCCTATGTATCAGAACGAATCACACTGAAATCTTAGGAAGGATAGTCCGCTGTGATTCTCTAAGTTCTTCAGTTTTGGTGAGTAAGTTCATGGATCCTAAAGTGACTCCCTTAAAGATGATGTTGGTGAGTCTTACCTGGATAATGAATTTACTCATCATACTGATCAGCTTGGATATTTATAGCTGATATCCTTACTTTTGAAATCAATTTGAAAACTGTGTATTCCTGTTTCTAAGAATACTTTAAAATGATGTGATTGCATTCATGATTCAAGTGAAACGATTGCATTTTTTTGGAGTCATGCTATGATAGGGAGAGTTCTTATCTGCATATATACTATATACCTTAGAAATTCCCACATGCTCCACATGAAGTAGTCATTTGTACCCATGCCATATCCGATCACGTTCTTTATCATAATTAACCGGCCATACGAAAGTTGTATGCAGATTTTATGGCCCTGGGAGACCACCTTTGTTTTTTTACTTATACTCACTCCTTTAAGAAAAAAAAAAAATAAAGAAACAGAGTTAAACAAAAAGAACCAGAGAAGGGGTAAAAAACCCGGTCACTGTGTTCTAAAGTTGGCATGGCTGGTCATGAAGCCAAATTTTTACAACACCTTTTGTTGTTTCGTTTAACACTTCATCGTAGAAGTAATTGCAAATTGTCAGAATATTGGTCAGTTTTATCCTTGTAACTCATATCCGAAGAAAACCACCCAGCTACACGTCCTACTCAAATGGCGCACAAAAAGAAAGAGAAGAAAGATGAATTCCACATCCTCCAAATTGTATATAACAAAATAGTGTTGTAGCATACAAGAAAAACAGGAGTAATTTCTGTTCATGAAATGGCGCACAAAAAGAAACCAACAAGGAAACTACACATCCTACTCAAATACATCATCGTCGTCGTCAGGAAGAGGCTGACTAGCAGCTGCAGCAAGTTCTGCCTCATGTCTGCAAAGATAACCAACAAGCTATCACTAAAATCCAATTAAATTGCAGAAACAGAGCATGGAGCATATTGGACATGTCCAGAGTCGTTAAAGATAAAAAAAGATTTGTCCCACTAAGAAAATGAGATGATTTAAAGATGAGCCATTACTTCATTCATTCGCGCAAGGAATGAGATGATAAAGAAAGGCTAATAATAATATTCCACAAAAGGAAATATTGACTTCAGTATCAGCAGGTTGGTATATAGTTTTAGACTATCGAAAAATGCAAGACCAGTACTGACAATCAGGATGACTGAGGTACGCTATTCGCAACTTCAGTATTTTACAGAAGAGATCTAGGTTTAGAGGAGTGAGAGAGCAATCAGGATGCCTGAGGTAGGCTTTTCGCAACTTCAGTATTTTACAGGAGATCTAGGTTTAGAGGGGAGAGAGAGAGAGAGAGAGAGAGAGAGAGAGAGAGAGAGAGAGAGAGAGAGAGAGAGAGACTTACTGTTGCTGTGCAGCCAGGTCAATTTGCACTTCTGGAGGAGCCAGGGCTGGCGATTCCACAAAATGCAGATTGGCATCCCTACAAAAATAATACAAAGATTTTAGGACACAGACCAAAAACTAGAGAGTTTATATCCCAATGCAGAATATAACTTACCCTGCAAGTTTTCTGGCTAGGTAAAGAAAAGGCTTTTCAAAATTATAATTACTCTTTGCTGAGATCTCATAGTACTGCAAATTCTTCTTTCGGTGGAAAGTAACCTGTTTAGCCTTCACTTGCCTATTCTTCACATCAACCTTGTTTCCACATAGAACTATTGGGATATTTTCACATACCCTGTATAAATGTCAAATTGAAGTGCACTAAGGGGGTCAATAAATCATGACGTAACAGAATAGAATTGAACATAACAAAGTCTCCAAACATGCCTGCAAAGATCCCGATGCCATGTTGGAACGTTCTTGTATGTCAACCGGGCAGTAACATCGAACATGATAATTGCACATTGCCCATGGATGCTGTAGAACGATCATAATTTCAGAGGATTACCATAGATCCATCCAAAATATACTAATAATAGTAAATATAATATTAATCAATGTAAAATAAATGCATTATTCTTTTCTTCTTTTTTTCAGTTAACATGCATTATCTTGGAGGGTGGGCATGGGGATCAAAAAGCTAGGAACGTTAAATGTTTTTCAGAACTAAGCACATTTGACATTATACTGAACTAGGAAAAGCATATTTTGATAGCATCGCCGTAAAACATCAAGGAAGAGTAGCTTCAATACCCACAAGCAGACACCAATCAGTAAGATATAGATATAGAGAAGGAAAATAGCAGCATTGTGAAGGTATAAGGAAAAGAGAAGGCTCTAATAGAATTAGACCAAAAATGATATATACAATTTCATCATAGAATAACACGCATTAATTTTGCTACAACACAAAATAGAATTTCTTCTCCAGTCGGTACATCTTTATGAGATTGAAAGATTTGTTGAAAATGCCAAATCAGCACAAAAGATATGCCAAACAAATTTCTTTAGGTTCCATGGTACACCACTTGTTTCCTCAAACTTCATAACAAATAACGCACAACTATAAAATGGTTGTAGAGTATGAGAAGGTCCAAGACCAGATAGCTATTGAAGTAGCTGCTACCAGAATTAAACCGAAAGAAATTTATTAAAGCTGAAGTTAGAGTAGAAAACTTACTAGTAACCATCTCTAAGACCACCAAACTTCTCCTGCCCAGCAGTGTCCCAGCAGTAGAATCGAATCTTCCCACAGTTGGTAAAAAAGTCCAGGGGATGAACTTCAACGCCAATCGTTGCTGCTCTAGATAATTAGTTTCGGCACATCAGAATCAACGAAGTGGGGTGAAATAAAAGGATAAGATGTTTACTTATTATCCATACTGAGACTACTTTGCATGCCCTTAAAATGGGGGAAATAGTTTTCATTTGGCTTAAGAAGCAGAGATTTGTTACTTCATCTCAATCAGAATTTAGAGAGACGGGAATAACATAAATGCCATGCTATATAAAGATCCAAATGGAAAAATAGGTTTGGCATACTCACGTTCATATTTCTTCTCAAACTCGCCGGTAAGATGTCGTTTCACAAACGTGGTTTTACCTGCATTAGCCAACCAGATTAGGATCCTACTTATACGCAAAAGAAAATCAGCATATGAGAAAATGACAAACATAAACAAACAAAGGAAAAAAAGAAAGAAAGAATACTAGCCTCTCGCCGAACCTATAAAGCTAATATTATGTCATTGTCTATCTTATATAATTTTAACATCCGGACCAAATTTAGGAGCTCGTTCATATTCAAAGTGAGTATGCATATCATTTCCAGGGGATTTTTTTTCCAAACTTCTGTCTAGGGGATTAGAATATGATGCATATAACAAGAACAATCAGTGTGATGAGTTTCAGAGATTCCAGCTTTCTCAGCTAGTTATACGGAAAGGGCACAAACCCCAGGAAAAAGCGTCGCGCTCAAAATCAATATAACTTCGAAATCCGAATGAATAAATATAATTTTTGCGAAAAAAACTTACCAGTTCCACCATCACCAACAATGACAAGCTTGAAGCTGGGATAATTTACGGTCTGCTGATTCGGCAAAGCCTGCAATCGGAAGGCAAAATATCAACATTGAAACGATCAACTGTAAAAATCAAACAAAAGACTCAAAAAAACGAACGAAACAAAGTGACACTTTTAATAAAAGAACGATCACAGATTTACACACATACCATTCTCTAGCTGGGCAGAATTTCAACAGCGCAGAGAGAGCTGGTGAAAGAGGGAAAAGCTTGAAGTTCTTGGAGAGCTTATATACAGGGGAGAGGTTACGCTTCCACAGGAGGCCCTAGAGTTTCATAGGTAGCCTTAAACTGACGCAGCAATATAGACCGTCCGATCAATAAAGAACTCTTCCTGCACGTGATCCCAACGTGGTTCAGCATTTTTGTTGGGTTCGGCAGTACTGGGCGAGTAGTCCAAATCTTGCGGCTCTTAATGGTGTGGTTTGTGCATAAAAATTACAGTCAATTTTGTTTTGGTGATATTTTTATTTAAAAAAAATGTCTCAATTCAGATATATAAAAAATTATTATAAATAATATAATAAATAATCAACAAAATATGTATAATTCTCTTTAAAAAAAATTTTATATTAAAAATTTATACTTTATTCCAAGCATTTTAATTTATTTAGGTAATTCTTCACATGAAAAATAATATATAAATCATCTAATTAATCTAAAGAAATCACTCAATTAATCTAAAAATAATAACTCATTTATTTAAATTTATAAATAAATAATTACCACATTTAATCTCAATAAGTTATCTATTCTAAAAAATAAGTATTGAAAAAAATAAAATTAAAAAATTGTAATTGAACAGAAGCAAAAATAGAAGTTTGCATGCCAAGAGGGTCCAACGTGGTGGCGAAAGTGAATTTTAAAAAACTTAGCCACATGAGCTACTGTACTCTTGATGAAATTATCGCTTTCACGAATAAAGGTTTGTTTCAGTATATTTACCATTTCGCTCATTCCAGGTGAAATTGGCATATTCTGGTCGGTTTCCATCCCAGAATCGTAATATTCCGGTCAGAACGGAACGGAATTGATTACTATGGTTCATACTCCATAGAATTCATTTCAACTTTAATTGTTTTATACCCAATATTTATATCTGTATAATTGAAATAGGATCTGAGTCATATTTTTCAGGGATAACTCAATATGTTTCTCCCACTAACATGTATCTCTTAGATGGGTAATATACACTCTCATTACGATGAGGAAAATATATACTTGAATTTACTTCATTCTCATTTTCTTGTGTAATTGGAAACTCATAATATACTAGATTCTCTATTGAATCTGGTTGAGACTGTATGTTCAAAGTTTCGTCATATATCTCTTATATAACTTTGTTGCTTCTATACTTTAAATTTGCTAGATAATCATCTTCTAAGATGACATTTGAACTAACAACACTTTCCCATCCTTAGTGCTATAAAAGAAATATATCATATTACTCCTTTTTGCATTCCCAACAAGTAGACATACATTTGATCTAGATACTCACTTTGCAACACTCTCTTTTAGCATGCCTGTTGGATGTTCCAATATATGTATATGGCTTAATCAAGGTTATATGATAATTTTATAATTCGAATGTAATCTCATAGGAGTATTATCCTCCTTAGTCAAATCGAAGAGTTTTAATTAGTTGATGTAATGCTTTTTTAACTTTCACTCAAAGCTCTTTGAATTTATCAAAGATTTCTGATTTTTTATGCATTAAATAGACATTAGCCATAACTATATTACAAGCATCATGTGCCAGCAAGGTTGGCATTCAAAATGTGGTTGGATGCACGATCCACATTGTCCTCTTTAGTGACAACTAACATATATGTCTTAGGAGCCGTCAACAACCTTGGGTGAGGGCTTAGTTTGGGTATTTGGACGCAATTGTTCGCGAGCGATATCTTGCGGTGGTGCTATGTGTTTTGGGTCATATGTGGTAGAGAAGCTTGAGAGGAGACGCCATCCAAGAAGCATGGCCACCTAGAAAACTCCTAATTTTGACATTTGTAGCTTGAAGGTCCTTCATCATATGGACATGTTCAACTTTTGGCACGGTGGTCAACTCCTCACGAGATTTGTTCTCCTCCTCTGGTGAGAAGGCTGTCAGTTGTGGCATAGCACCTTCAATGCGCCAATAGTAACTCGTTAGCATGGTGGCTTATCTTTTGTTAAAAAATGAGTGTAAATAAGCTACTCCAAGCGTTACAACAAGCCGCCTACGCAATACTTACAGTTCACCTCATCGCACCTATGTCACGGGAAGCTTAAACTTACATATTAAAATAGAGAATTGGAATAGCTTGAGCCCCAACAAGAAGCTTATCACTAGAGTAGCTACTCATTGGTAATTAGCATGGTGTCTTTGCCAATTGAGAAGGGGTTTTTCTAGCTTTAACGTTTTTTTTAATCTGAAATTGTTGTACTTTTGAAACTTTTTTCAAAACTAAGGTAGTTTTAGGCAATTTGAAAGTCGTCTTTTGTAAAGATGACTTTCAGTTGACAAAATACAACTTCAGCATTGCTTGTCCACCATAAAACGTATAAGAAAAATGAAGTCATAATTTATAAAGATGACTTCATTGTAGCCTGAAGTTGTCTTTATAAAGTAGTCTTGACATCCATCTGTCAGATTTCATAATCGAGGGCAGCAACAATGGATACGAGGATTCAGATGAATTTAAATATGGCCACTAGCGACAAGGTATCATTATAGCCAATACCTTCCTTTGGGTATAGCTCTTGACTACTAGCCTAGCTTTGAATGTCTCCACTTTTTCATCAGGACCTCTCTTTCTATTATAAATCTATTTACATTCTATGGGTTTTACCCTTTCAAGAGGATCTACAAGTTTTCATACTCCGTTCGAGTACATCGATTGTATCTCAACGTTCATGGCTTCTTGCCATAAATTTGCTTCAGGACCAAACATGGCCCGTGAGTAGGAGACAAGTTCATCATGATCCTTATCTAAGACTGTTGTTAAGGCATCTCCATAAGAAATGTACCTGTCAGGCTGTCTCACAACCCTCCCACTACATCGAGACTCCATAGGCTCTCGCTTTTGCTGTGGTTCTTCCATTATTGAATCAAAAGCAGTTCCTGATTGGAGAGTCAGTGTCCTCCCACTCAATAATTCCTCTAGCACAAGAGTGTTTCTCTTATATAGCCTTCATCAAGAAAATGTGCATTCATGCAAATGAATGTTTTCTTGCCCGTCGGACTATAAAAGACATACCCCTTCGTTCTTTTGAGATATCCTACAAACATGTAATTCAGTTTCAGAACATGTGCTGGGCATCCCCATATTCTAAGGTGGTTTACGGACACTTTCGTCCGTTTCATCTTTCATATGGCATACCAGGCAACGTCTTTGATTGAACTTAGTTCAAAATGTATGATGTTATTTCCAAGGCATATCCCTAGAATGAATCTGGGAGGGGTAAGTAACTCATCATGGATCTAACCATATCCAATAGAGTTCGATTCATTCTCTCTGTACATTATTCTGTTATGGAGTGCTAGGTGCTATAAGCTGAGAAAGAATACCTTATTTTTTAAGAAAGTCTTTGAACTCTCCTAGCAAGTACTCTCCACCATGATTAAATCATAGCATTTTGATTCGTTTCTTAATTGCTTTTCGACCATAGCCTTGTACTCTTTGAACTTTTCAAAGGTTTCAGACTTTTGGTGCATTAGATAAACATGTTCAAAATCTGAGTAGTGATCAATGAAGATTACAAAGTATTCATAACCTCCTCTTGCTTGGATATTCAATGGCCCACATACATCACTATGTACGAGGTCGAGGTATTGAGAGGCTCTTTCACCCTTCGCTAAAAAAAGTCTCTTGATCATTTTTTTTTCTATACAGGATTCACATGTGGGTAGTGATCCTACACTTAAAATTTGCAATGGACCATCTCTTACAAGTCTTTTAATCATATCCAGGCTAATATGGCCAAGACGTAAGTGCCACAAATAGGTTAGATCGGTTGAGTCAAACTTCAATATTTTACCATATTTTTGTAAATCAGTATTTACTTTAGTGTCACATATCATTGGAACTATTGGTTTTACATAAAATAACTTATTTATCAAACATGCAATAGTAATTAAGCAATCATTTCTAAAAATGCCAATATCTTTATCAATGAAATTAATGTTGGTCGTCGCGGCGCGTGTGGCGCGTGACCATTTAAAAATTAATCTTTTAATAAAATAAAATTTACACAACACCACAATAACTAAATAAAAACTTTTTATTGAAAACTATTTTTCAATCAGTCAGGATTCATTATGTATTTATACATTAAATCTACAACATACAATGTTAGAAATCATATACCTCTTGTAGTCTATATCAAGAGTCCGTGCAAAACTGATCGATCCTTTGACCCATGAAATCGTTCTAACGATTAGTAGACTCTAAGATCCACACCAAGATCTTTCAAGTCAATTTTTAACGCATTAGGACGTGTGTGGGCACGTAGAATATTACAAGACACTTTTTCTATCCTAGATGTACTCAACACATGAAATCTAGAGATTTATTGAGAAGAACTTTTGTGAGACGATTCTTTAAAAGAATGCAATAATTATTCTTTTAGATATTTGATTAACTTTTAATCATAGAGAAAAATTACTCTAATGAATTGTGTTCTCAACTCAACTCTTTGATTGATGAACTGATGAATTCATTCAATTGATTGATGTTATTAGAATAATATATATATATATATATATATTTTAGAT
>QANY01002723.1:242080-429202 GCA_003255025.1 Datisca glomerata
ATTTATTTATATAAATAATTCAGTTAATTAATTCTTAATTAATTAATCACACATAATTATCACATAATTATGTATTTGCTCTAGAATAATTTTTTTTTTTTTGTAAATTAGTCATGTTCTCATGTCCTGAAATATTCATATCCTAGACTACATAGTACAGAGGTGACTTGGGGACCATGGAGTTATAATCCTAAGCTCCAATGAATCAGATTATTAATTAAGCTATTTAATTAAATAATATTATTTACTAATTTCATTATTACTCCACTATAAATATGAAATTGAACTCTTAGTGATTGTAGAATGTATTTATAGAGTATTCTCGTGTAGTCCACTAATATAATTATTTCATGTAGTTATGTCCTCCAATTATTGGTTCGTAAATTAGAACTGGTCAAAATTATCATTACCCTTCTAATTACCTATTGATTCTTAAGTACCATTAATCCATTAGTGAATTACTATAATCTTATTATAATTTTGAGCTCAATAACCATTCGGTGCCAGAATTAACACTTCAACGAACTAATATACGATCCGTTAGGAAATCTTGGATTCCAAGTCTTGTAAGATCATGTTCCCAGTCATCCATATCACTGAATCTCCAAAACAAAAGTTACTAGCCTGTTTTACAAACAAAGCTTAACGAGTGAATTAAAAGATCTAATAGACATGTATATGAGTTCATGACTACTCAGGATTCAGACTGATTTACATATGATTATCGAATTTATGTGTATTAAATCTTTATGATAAATGGCACGTTGATAAATATATTAATTCACATCAGTTCTGTCATATATAATCTCATTATATAAAGTATTATCACTAAGATATATATCCATATCAACGATCTGGGTCTAGATCACACGCATTCATAATAATTAGTAAACTATACTAGTAACTATTCATTAAAGATTTTATACTTTAACATGTTGCTGATAATTTTATTCATTATATATGATCTTAATCCTCTTGTACTAATACAAGTTCATAGTCTCATTAGTAAATATAGAACTTTCAGATATTTATATAAATTATTAAAAAATAATTTAAAAGAATAATTATAAGAAAAATGTAACTCTCATTAAATTTCATATCAAAATGCCAATACACGTGCTTTGAGGGCATAACCGCCAACAATTAAAATTGAATCCTTACTCAATTAAACTAGCTACTGAAACAAGGTTCTTTCAAAAAATTGGGACGTAATAATTATCATGTAAAACCACAAAACTGTTATCGAATGACAATTAATAGTTCCAACAGATACGATCGATACTAGTACTCCATTTCCCCAGTGGAAGCTTAACTCGCCCTCGTCAAACCTTCTAATTTTCCTGAATCCCTACAGGGAACAATAGATATGGTTAGTGGTTGCAGAGTCTTCAATCCATTTCTTTATTGAGACTTAAATCAACTTCTTTAAAAAGGGGTAGGTATAATGCACGTAGGCCAAGTCAAAAATAGAGTCAGCCACATAACAGGCCTCAGTAATAAGTACTATACTTTTAGATCTCAACCCCTACAGGGAACAATGATGACATTTGTCTTTCGACTTGTCCACTTTTGCATTGCATTTACCTTTGTAGCTTTTGAGTTCTGCTTATTAGCCTTCTTCGAACCTTTCTTGTGTTTCTTTTTTAAGCCAGAGGTGGAAGGCTTGCTTTCAGTAAAGTTTCCCTCTCCAGTCTTCCTCTTGCCCTTCAGAAACATGGTCTCAGCAGCTTGCAATTCCTTCATCAACTCAGGTTGTGAGTACCTCAACGTATTCATCGAATAATTAAGTTTGAAGTTCTCAAAAGTTCCAGGCAGAGTCTCAAGTATCATATCAACTTGTGTCTCGTCATATACCTCAGCACCCATGATCCCCATCTCATTCAGAAAACTAATGATTAGCATCATATGCTCTTTAACATGAGTTTCAGGTTTCACCCTACAGTTCATGAAGTTTTGCACAGTAGCCTGTTTGACTTGAAGACCCTGATTTTTGAACATTTCAGTGATGTTCAACATCATATTAGCGGTACTCACTTGCTCACACAAGCCAAGATGTAACACTTTTCAATCTCATTAGAACGCAGGCAAGAAGCATAAGCACCATTTTCTTCTTGAGCCAATTCAGCAATAGGCTCAAGGGGAGAAACGGTGGTGAGTACGAACTTGTGCTTTTCTACTGTCAGCATGATATCAAGATTACGTTTCCAATCCATATAATTTTCACCAGTAAGTTTGTTCACGTTTAAAATAATTGAGAGTGGGGATAACAACATGATTACTGAATAGAATAAATAAAGCAGTGTGAATAAATACTCAATCATTTAGGAAAGCATGATCGATGCATGATGCAAATACTTAAAAATTTAAAAATATAATAAAAAATATTTCTTCCATAATGTTACGGATCAACAATGATAGCTTGTCTTATTTAAGGACACGTCGAAGCTACCTCCTATCGCATTGAGACACATCTCGTTTGGTTAATGCTTCTCAAGATTTCAGTACATCTAGCTTAACCAATCACCAATGGTTTTGGTTATCTTAGCCCCATTTACTAGCCCATATGAGGAATAAAACAGAACAATGATGTAAACATTTTTATATTTTGATTAAATACAATCTAAAAGTGAATATAAATGATTGAGGGACCCTACATTTGTGGTTTCATCCTACGGGTCCGGTCTTCCACACAAAAAATGAGATGTGATAAACAATTCAGTTATATTCTCCTCTATAAATTTAGTATTTTCTAAATATTGATAGTTTATGAATAATATTTATTTTAGGGAAGAAAGTAATTTATTTTAAAAAAATATTTGATATTATTAACATGTATTCTAATCATTTAGATTTTATATTTTGTATATATGAAGAGCTATCTATCCTTAATTCAAACTTAATATTTTATTTCATTCATTTCAATTAACGTGCATATTTTAATCTCACGAGATGAGTTGGTGGACGAGTCAGAAGGGATGAAAATATCTCAAAATTCAGTATCAAGATCGTTTCGGTTCCACCAAGATCAGGATATTTTACGACACTTTTTTTAGGCTTTGGTCTTGAAGAAAATAAAATATCAAAATCAAGTATGAATAATTGAAACAAATTATGGTATTTTTATGTGGATTTGGAAAAATAAAAGTTATTTTAAAAAATGTGTAGTTGGGTTGTAAGATGAGAAAGTTATTTGATAAAGTGAATTTTTGTGGGAAAGTGGCAGGGAAAGTAATTTGTGATTGTTATTTTACCAGGCTAAGTAACCTTACCATGGCAAATGAGAATACTTGTAACAAACAAGGAAAGAAAAATAAGTTTACCACGAACTTTACCACGCGGAAAACCGGAAACAAATGACCTAAGTGTTTAACCAACGCATTGGCTTTAAAGGTTGTCATGAACTAACAGTCCGTCTAGGAATGGTCTTGCCTTACCACTTTCTTTAAGCTTTAGCTTCTTAAGCAACTCGATGACTCAAAACGAAATGATTCTCGAGTCTCTCCCACTAAAGAGAGGACCGTTAGGTCAGCTCTAAATCATTTCTCGTGCCACGATCAAGTTTGCATTGTGAGCCTTGGGAACGTTTCAACGTAAATGACCCTCCCACTTAGTTTTTGGAAAAATGAATTTTGTTGTTTTTTCAAAAATTATAAATCTTTTTTAATTTGGAAAAAACAAGTTTCGAAAGTTATAAATTTTATAAAATTTAAATCCCAATTTTAAATTTCAACTTTTATAATATTCACATTGTATTTAAATTATAACTCATTATAAATTTAAACTACAATGTTACATGTACATGCAACATGGCATTTTGATATTGGTATATCCTTATTTCTATATGACATGTTATGTGATGATGCGAGATTAATAATAAATCATCCATTCAAAATTGACCTCCATATTGGCTCATTTTTAATTACAACTCATAAAATTAATAATAAATATATTATAATAATTTAAATAGTAGTCTTCATGTAGTCTGTAATTATCTCATTGTCATTCAGGAAGTCCCACCAATTTTGTAACTCTTTACAACAATATGTTGTATCAGAGAATTTTTTACTTAGTGGAATCTTATTGATTGTTTTTGTGTTTTTCGTAAAACTCGAATCAGCCTTCATACCAACAGCTACTCGTATGATTCATAATTATGTCTCAATCAGATATTGATAAAAAATTGATGGTGGGCTTTCAAAACAATTAGAGAAAAAAATTAGATTTTTCCTTCTCCTCTGTGTATTTCGGCGGTAGTTACGGGGATGGAGTGAAATTGTGTTTTCTTTACTCTGTGTAATCACACACTGTGTTGGAGTTTTTTTTTTTGCGGGATGCCATCCCTTATATAATATTTACAAAATTTACACATATTTTCCTATATGTTAAATTACCAAAATTAACCCCTAATATTTGTTATTGTTGAAAATTGCATATCTTCCTAGAGTCAATATTGTGTCTAAATTCATTAATCCAAATTGATAAATTAAATTGATCTCCATCAATTAATTAATTAATTAATTTCTTTTATTTACTAATTATTTAATAATTAAAAAATAATCAATTAATTCATTTAAACATTAATTACTTGCTCTTCACTAATTAAGTGACAACACACATCACATATGTGTTTGGGAAATATACATTGGTCCAAAACACGTTTTTGGTCCAACTGGTATTTTTCATTCATGCCCTTATGAGTTACTCCTGACACTGAATGGACTCACATGAATAAAGCTATATGAATCACATGTTTGGTGAATTTATCTCCATAAATTCCTGACCTATTTAATCATGACATCATACAACGACACTATATGTCTGATGCCGAATCAACTCTCGATTTATGCGCGCTACATTTTCTGTTTGTGCAAATAAACTCTTTTACTTTACGCTCCATAGAATATTTTAACATATTACCCTTCGTGAATATCAGTAACAAGAGTGAGATATAAAATTATCATTTTACCCGTCTAGTTATTATTTTCTTAACTCTTTTATTGACTGTGAATAAAAAATGCATAACAGTGAATTGTCTCGTACAGTTCACCAAGTCTTATTCAATTATTCATTTTATCGAATATTTGGCCAAGCTAATTTATTCACACACTCATCAATAAAGCATAAGGTAATATTGTTGCATTTGCAATCTCACCACAAATTTTCATGTCTATGAATCACGCAACTCCGACATAGTTAAATCACGATCCTAACAGCCGAGGTATTGTCTGACAACTCAAACTCACTCCTTTGGCATATCAAAAATTGTAACTAACTAAGTCAAGTTTCGTATTCACCTGAGAATTAATATAATTATGAAAATACCCTTGTAGGTGTAAGAATTAGATTTAGAGCTAGATAAATGGACTTGCTCAAAACTAATTTTACTAGTCTATTCAACATGTTCCACAACATGTCTAGGTCAACCATTAGAGTCTTCACTCCCATGTCCCACGACTAGTTCAACCTAATAGTCATAATCAGACTTGATTGCCCAGTCGATCCTAAGACTGCGAATAACATTATGAATTTTTTCGAAAGAGTTTGTCTGGAAGACCCCTCTGTCTTTACTCTTCTTATGTTGACAATAGTTCTAGGACTCCAGTAAATTATAAACACACTTAAATTAATAAAAAAACTTCATTCATTCAATAAATTCAGTAATACAAAATGTAAGAGAAATAACTAAATAATCAAAATAGTTATTACACCCTACTTTATGGACATAATTTCAATAATATATGATTTGTCTCGAGGCATGTGTGATTCTTGTTGACTTCTTTATGCTGAGTTGTGCACTCCATGTTGGTCATCGCGGCGCGTGCGCGGCAGAAGCGTTTGGCGCGTGGCCATTTAAAAAATTAAATTTTTAATAAAGATTAAAACTTTTTGCGCAAGCCACGATAACCAAATAAAAACTTTTTATTGAAAACACTCTTTCAATCAGGCATGATCCATTATATATTTATACATTAAATCTACAACATACAAGGTTAGAAAATCACATACCTCTTATAGTCTATATTAAGCGTACTTGCAAAACCTATCGATCCTCCATCCCACGAAACCGTTCCAACGATCACTAGACTCCAAGATTCACACCAAGATCTTCCAAGTCAATTCTCAATGCACTAGGGCATGCGTAAGCATGTAGAATATTACAAGACACTTTTCTGTCTCTATATGTACTTAACACGTGAGATTTAGAAATTTACTGAGAACGACTTTAATGAGACTATTCTCTAAAAGAACGCGATGATTATTCTTTTACAGATTTGATTAACTTTTAATTTCAAAGAAAAATTACTCTGACACTAACTCAGTTCTCCATTCAGTTCTTGATTAATGAATTGATGAACTTATTCATCCACTGAGGCCATTGGAATATAATCTGTATCTTTTCTAGATAACGACATATAAGATATTTAGAGATAATTAAAAATAATATTTATTTCAAATTGTCCAATATAATGGGACCCACTGTATAATGATGCACAACTGCAGTGCCACACAGCACTGCAATTGGCGTTAAGCAACACAGTGCCTCATGACACTATGTGTTACACCACACTACAGTATTACACGTCTACTGTTGTAGTGCCAAATGACACTTCAGCAGTCCATAGTGATTTATGATTCCCAATCATTGATCGACACGTGACAATTACTATGAATTAAATACTTATTTTAATCAGATAAATATCTAGATATTAGTTAATTCAAATTAGTATATCTCATTATCCCTATCAACTAAATTATCTGTTATTTCACAAATAATAAATTTTGTTGATTCACGTTATTATCTAATAATAATTTAATTATCTAATTTCATAAATTAGATATTTTGTCTCACCTATCGATAATTGAAAAAATAATCGATAATTATTTATGTATATAATTTTTGAAAATTATATATATATAAATAATTCAATTAATTAATCAGACATAATTATCTTGTAATTGTGTACTTGCCCCACAATAAAAATTCATTTGCAAGTCAGTCCTCTTCTCATGTCTTGAGTATGGAATTGCACTCTTATGCTCCAATCAACCATATTATTAATTAAACTCTTTAATTAAATAATCTTATTTATTAATTCAATTATTACTCCACTATAAATATGCAATTGAACTCTTAGTGATTAAAGAATGTATTTACAGAGTATTTTCATGTAGTCTACCTATATAATTATTTCACGTAGTTTTGTCCTTCAATTATTAGTTTGTAAATTAGAGATGGTCAAAATTATTATTTTACCCCTCTAAATACCTATTGATCCTTAAATACAATTAATCCACTAATGAATGGTTAATTTATAATCTTATTATAAATATAAGCTCAATAACCATTCAGTTCAAGAACTAACACTTAAGGGTACCAATATACGATTCGTTGAGAAAAATTGGATTTCAAATCTTGTGAGATCATGTTCTCACCTATCCACATCACTGAAACCCCAAAACAAAAGTCACTAGCATGTTTTACAAACAAATCTTAAGGAGTGAATCAAAAGATGCAGTTGACATACATATGAGTTCATAACTACTCAGGATTCAGACTAATCTACATATGATCATCGAATTGATGTGTATTAAATCCTTATTATAAATGGCACATTGATAAATATATTAATTCACATCGGTCCAGTTATATATAATCTCATTCTATAATCTCCCACTGTAAAACAGATGTCCGATTTTGTACACAACATGACATACATGAGACTTCCAACTACTGAAGTATAGAGAACCTTTCTCATATCTTCTTCATCCTAGGGTGTTTTAGGACATTGTTCCTTAGAAAGAACAATTCCATTTTTGGTCGGTATTTGATCTCTCTTGAAATTCTCCATAGAGAATCTCTCCAGCACCATATCAATATAAGATGCTCGAGAAAAGGCCTAGAGCTTGTTCTGTGTATCTCTTAGATGCCTATAACATAGCTCGTCTCTCCCAAATCTTTCATTTAGAATTTCTCAGCTAACTACTTCTTTACCTTTGATAAAGTTTCTACATCATTCCCAATGAGTAGAATATCGTCAACATAAAGAACTAAGAAAACCACTATCTTATCTTTGATATATTTATAAACACAGGCTTCGTCAACATTTTGCTCGAAGCCAAAAGACTTTATAATCTCATCAAAAGTAAGTTTCCAAGATCTAGATGCTTGTTTTAATCCATAAATGAATTTAAACAACTTGCATACTTTTTTATCTTACCCATTTTGTATGAACCCTTCTAGTTGCATCATATTAATGTTTCCTTCAAGAGAGTCATTCAGAAAAGATTTTTTGACGTTCATTTGCCATATTTCATGGTCAAAACTAGCGGCTATGGACAAAAGGATGCGAATGAATTTTAGCATGGTCATATGGGAGAATGACTCTTCATAATCGTCTCCCTCTCTGGCTATTAACCGTGCCTTGAAAGTCTCTGCTTTTCCCATCTGCACCTATTTTCTTCTTGAAGATCCATTTACATTCAATGGACCTGACATATTCAGGTGGATCTACAAGTTCCCAGACCGAATTGGAATACATAGATTCTATTTCCTGGTTCATGGCATCTTGCCATTTCTCCTTTTCAGGATCATCCATTACTTCTTCATAAGATAATAAATCGTCCTTATCATTGTTTGACACTAGGATATGTGCTTCTAGTTTATAGCGAACTGGTTGTCTCACAACTCTCCCAGTATGACGTTGCACCGGGTTTCCTTTACAGGAATTGTGGTTTCTTTTGTTTGTCGTTTATCAGTAGAAATTGAAGGTGGTCTGATCTCATGAGTCGCTAATTCCTCAAGAACTACTCTGTTTCGAGATTTGTATTTTTCCATAAAGTCGTGTTCAAGAAATGTGGCATTTGTCGATACAAACATATTTTGATCATTGTGACTATAAAAGTACCCACCTCTAGTCTCTGGAGCATAGCCAACGAATATACATACTTCAGATCTTGAGTCCAACTTTCTGGTCTTGGGTCTAAGAATGTGTGATGGACACCTCCATATACAAAAATGACGTAAACTAGGTTTAGAGTTATTCCATAACTCTAAAAGTGTCTTAGGTCTAAGAACGTGAGATGGACACCTCCATGTAAGTGACAATGATGAGTAGTTTAACATCGACCTAACCATATCCAATAAATTTTAGCTTCTCCTTTTTACAATACCATTTTGCTGTGGTATTTTTGGTGCTGTGAGGTTGGATAGGATTCCACACTCCAGTAAATAATAATTGAATTATAAATTCAAGTATTCACCGCTTCGATCAGATCGAAGAGTTTTCAATGATTTACTTAATTACTTTTCAGCTGCATCCTTGAAGTCTTTAAACTTTCCAAAAGTTTCAAACTTTCTATGCATTAGGTAACTATGACCATATTTTGAGTAGTCGTCAATGAAAGTGACAAAATACTCATACTCACATCTAGCTTGTACATTGATCGATCCACAGACTCACTATGTACTAGTTCAAATGGTTCCTTGACTCCTTGGCCTTTTCTTGTGAAAGGTCTCTTGGTCATTTTATCTTCTAGATAGGATTCACAAACATGAATAGTTCTAACTTTTAGTTCTCTCAAAATACCATGCTTCGTTAACATGTTTAACCTATCTAAATTAATATGTCTCAACCTAAGATGCTGAAAATATGTGTTCTCATAATCATGATAAACTCTTTGTCGTTTGTTACTTTTAAGTTTTGCTACTTTAAATAATTCAAAATTATTTAATGCACATTCATTCAGTTTAAGTATATACTGTCTGTTTAAAATTTTAACATGACAAATATCAAATCCATTCTTAGAAATAATAAATTTTTTATGAATAAAAGAAATTTCGAATAACTATTCTTGTAAAAATGAAAGAGAAATCAAATTTCTCAAAAACCCAGGAATATAATAAACATTGTTCAAAACTAAATAATTATATCCAATATGTAAACGGATTATCCCTAATGCATTAGCTGACATGAGTACAAGACTACCAACTTTCAAAATGACCTTGCCATCAACCAGCTCCCTTGACGAATCAAGCATCTGCAAAGAACAACATAAATGGTTAGTGACTCCTGAATCAAGTATCCAAGATGGTAAATCATATACCACTAAGTAAGTTTCAAGTACAAGTAAATTATATTTATCTTTCTTTTTCAGCTCGGAGAGATACTTGTTACAGTTTCTCTTCCAATGACCTTCAACCCCACAGTGGAAACATTTTCCCTTTGGCTTGTTGTCTTTCTTTTTCTTCTTGACTTTTGACCATGTCTTGGCTTTCTTCCTTTTATTTTTCTTAGCTTTGTCCTTACCGTTGTTCTTCTTCATTTTCTTGTTCTTAACAATATTGAAAGAATGCTTTTGCTCAACAATATTTATCTCACCCTCTTTGGTCATTCTAAGGTTGAGTGGGTCAAAAGTCTGTAGTGCATTCAATAATTAGGTCATGTTGAATTACAACTTGTGCATAACATAGTTGATCGTGAACGTAGAAAAAGATGGTGTGAGCGACCCAAGTATAATGCTAACTTGAGTCCCCTCATCAATGGTCGCCCCATGTACTTCTGACTCGTGCATTAGGTTGATCATGTTCAAAACATGTTTTCGCACAAAAGTACCATTTCTCATCTTAGTCGTTATATAGCTCCTAGTGGACTCATGACGACTTTGATCAGACTGCTGCTCAAACAATGCCTGTAGAGATTCCATAATCTCATAGGCAGTCTCCATGCTTTAATGTTTGGTTCTCAGAACATCATTCTTGCTCACAAGTATGTAGCATTTCGCTTTGTTATTTGATATGATCCAAGTATCATATTTGTCCCTAACATTCTTAGAGACATTAGCAGCAGGCACTGATGTGTTGTCGCAGGCACCCAAAAATAGAAATAAGGTAGTAGTGCAAGTAAGGATCGTTTCCTCGGAGAATAACTAGTGTAATTTTATATTAATTAAACAATAATTGGGATTTTTTTTAAATTGAAAATAATTCTAAGAAAAGAATCGCAATCAAGACAAATTAAAATCAATCAAGAGAAGAATTATTGGTCTAAGTTAACGTCCACCATTAAAATTTCATAGCTGATCATTGATACAAGATTATATCAAATCATACCTTGAATATTTACTGTTGGACTATCTTTCATATATCTCTGTAATCGTAGTTAATTGAAAACAAGCAATCTAATTATCTCTAACTACTAAACAACTCAAGACAAGCGCTAGCGTTTAATTCAGTAGCAGTCTTAAAATCAAAGATATCGATAAAGCTAAATAACACAAACACAAACAATTGTGTTTAATTTAGTCTAACATAATTAAAAAAGAATGCAAAATAGTTAATGAAGAAGAGAGAGAGACCCCCACCCTTTTGCACGCCACACTCTTCTATATCTAGTTTCTTTTTCTTTTCAAACTAATTATCCATCTTCTTATCTTAACCAACTCCTAAAAGAATAAAAAATAAATTAAATAAAATCTGAATTCCCAATTAACTATGGAATATCTAGCAGCAGCAGTTTCACATTGCAACAGGCCAGCTTACAAATTAGATGCAACTGTCGTAGGTCCCAAGCGGCCAAGTGTGCAGGTACAGCTGCTTCAAGTGCAAATTTAGCCTTTCTACATCCCGAATCTGGCGAAGCTCGAAACATAGGAGTTGAAGATATTTTTCTTGAGATTCCATATCATCTTGAATCATCTCAATTAGAGTTCGGATGAGAGAGTTATGCTCAGATTATGAAGTGATGTCAAAATTATCTAAAATCTATCAGTTATCTTTGTTTTATCTGTAAAGGCCCCAATTGTATCTGAAATCAAAATATGACAATGAGTATATTAAGGCACTAAATTACTACCACGGACCAAATATTACTGATAAAAATATAGCATATAACATCTCTATCAGGCTTCTCAGAACATTTTTTAGTAAAATCGAATTTATGGTTCTTGCAAATCAGCATTAAGTTCATATTTGATTTCTAACGTACGAAATTATCATCATTCAATTTTTCAAGAGCGAGTAAAACAGTAACAGGGTTGCCCATGATAGACTTGATAAAGATAACTGAAATTTAAAACATCCAAGATTCAGTATAATTGATAAATATCTAGAATTTGAAAAGTAAACGTGATACATGAATGCAACATAATAAACACACAAATTTAACAATTACTAATCATAATAAAACAATCTAGCGATTAATATGCGGTCTTAGGGTCAGTCAAATTAACCTTAGACTGTCTCTGAGACATTCTCATCTTTATTAATTAAAACTTAAAATATCTCATATTTTCTCTTTTAACAACAAGATATCGCTTGTTCGGTAAAGTCACAACTATCCACATGAAAGCTTAATTGTGAGTTTGTGAGCGTAACCCATCATATCAGATTCTATGACTTTATTTAGAATATGCCGTCTTAGGGTTGGTCAAAACTAAACTACATCAGTTCCTCATATCTTCTTAAGAAGTCCAACCTTGATTTGGTACAGCTCGAAACCTTCCTTAGAGGGATGAAAACAAAGCTATCTCGAGGCCCTTACTGCAGCTCATGGTGTTGTACTAATGATGGAGAACATATCTTACATTGACATGTCAACCTTGTCCCACTCACTATTTTAGGATTATGTGTTTTCATTTTAACTAATTAATTAATTCTAAATTAATCATCGGTTAAAATAATAAACCTATGAATATTTAATAACCAGTTATGACAATCTCATTGGTCTAAATTCATTTAACATTCTAAAGCAGCTAAGTCTTAGTTATGTGAACTTAGATTAACTAATTAATATTCATCAAACTTTAATAAAACTCTTTTACTAAAGTCGGTTATCGTAAGGTTTACTATGGCTCTTAATGTGGTGTGATTATCAAGTTTTAACTAATTAAAATTAGCAGTTTACATGCAATTAATTTCATAAAACAATACATATAAACATATTAGGATAATCTTAATAAATCATGTTTATACTTATAAGAAGCATGATCAAATGAAACTGTGTGGAATTTCCATGTATGATATGTGATCGACATAGACATGTTATCAAACATAATATTTAAAAAATTAGTTAATAATTAAATAAAATAATAATGGACCGAGTGACTATTGAATATTTTTAAAATACAACTCTTGAAATAAAAAATAAAATTACAAAGCAGATTTCAAGAATACATATTTTTCAAATATTACATTCTCTTCTTGATGTCCATCTTCACAATCTTCAAGCTTTAAAATATATCCTATTTAATTAAAAAAAACTATTTTTCTTAATTAAAATTAATCACTATGATTGTCCTTTTAAAAATAGTTGACTTTGACTTAGTCAAATAAACATTTATTTGATTTGGTCAAACCCAATCAACCTACTAATTTTTAATTTTCATAAAATTAAAAATCAATTAATTTTAAAATTTAAAAGGATAATTGATAGATTTGAGGTTATCATAAAACTCTATAGTGATTGGGTTAGTTGGTATCAGAGTTTCTGTAAAATTTCCCCAAACATGACAACAGTTGCCACCAATGATAGGACTCCCCCACCACCGCCCATCACCGCTGGTCAAACACAGCCAGCGTCGACTCCAATTTTCCAGCGACGTCGTAAGAACAGTAAATTCTGGCGACATTGCCGGTTATCATTAGTCAGCGGCTCCAGCGTCGAAAATCTAATTTTCGGTGCCGGCTCCAGAATTCTAAAAGAATTCATATTTCATTTCTTTTTCCTCCGTCGTTCAGCTTGTGCATTCTTCGTCTTCTCACGATCAGAATAATTACAATAAATATTCAAAATAAAATTACAAAAATTTCAACGCCCCAAAATGGCTTACACAAGATCTAAGAAAAAATTAAAAGAACAAAGCATAACCCAATAATCACCATATAATTAATGATCCGTTATTTTTCATACATTCAAAAAATATAATCATCCACTCATTCATACATATCTCATATTATATGAAAACTCATACAACATTTAACATATAAATATATAAAGACTGCTCTGATACCAGTTGTTGATCGTCAGGGCACGTGCGCGGCAGAAGCGTGTGGCGCGTGCCCATTTAAAAAATTAAACTTTTAATAAAGATCAAATCTTTTTGTGCAACACCATGATAACCAACTAATTTTTTTTTTATTGAAAATACTTTTTCAATCAGACAGGATTCATTATATATTTATACATTAAATCTATAACATACAAGGTTATGAATCATATACCTCTTGTAGTCTATATCAAGCGTCCTTGCAAAACTGATCGATCATCCGTCCCATGAAACTGTTCCAACGATCAGTAGACTCTGAGATCTACACCTAGATCTTCAAAGTCAATTCTCAACGCACTAGAACGTGTGCGGACACGTAGGATATTACAAGGCCTTTTTAATAGTCTCTAGATGTACTCAAAGGAACTTTAGTAAGACTATTCTCTAAAAGAACGTGATGATTATTCTTTTAAAGATATGATTAACT
Organism: Datisca glomerata; assembly: GCA_003255025.1. Taxonomy (NCBI): domain Eukaryota; kingdom Viridiplantae; phylum Streptophyta; class Magnoliopsida; order Cucurbitales; family Datiscaceae; genus Datisca; species Datisca glomerata. The sequence continues at coordinate 256,551 of QANY01002723.1, forward strand.
TTTAATCATAGAGAAAGTTGCTCTGACATTAACTGTGTTCTCCATTCAATTCCTGATTGATAAATTGATAAACTTATTCATCAACTGAGGCCATTAGAATAATATATGTATCTTTTCTAGATAATAGCGTATCAGATATTTAGGGATAATTATAAATTAATATTAAATTTCAAATTGACCAATACAGCGGGATCCATTGTATAATGGTGCACAACTGTAGTGCCACACAATACTGCAGTTGGCGTTAAGCAACACAGTTCCTCACGACATTGTGTGTTACGCCACACTGTAGTGCTGTGTGGCACTGCAATGTTACACGCCTAAAACTGTAGTGCCACATGGCACTACAACAGTCCATGATGATATATGATTCTTAATCATTGATCGACACATGAAATTACTGTAAATTAAATATTTATTTTAATCAGATAAATATCTAGATATGAATTGATTTAAATTAACATATCTGATTATCCCTATCAACTAAATTATCTGTTATTTCACAAATAACAGATTTAGTTAATTCAAATTATTATCTAATAATAATTTAATTATCTAATTTTATAAATTAGATATTCTGTCTCACTTATCGATAATTGAAAAATTAATTGATAATTATTTATATATATAATTTCCAAAAAATTATATTTATATATATAAATAATTCAATAAATTAATTCTTAATTAACAAATAACACATAATTATCTCATAGTTTTGTACTTGCCCCAAAATAAAAATTTATTTGCAAGTCAGACCTTTTTCTCATGTTTTGAAATATTTACACTCTAGACTACGTAGTATAAAAGTGACTTGGGGACATGGACCTATAATCCTAAGTTTCAATAAACTAAATTATTAATTAAACTCTTTAATTAAATAATCTTATTCACTAATTTCATTATTACTCTACAATAAATATAGAATTGAACTCTTAATGATTATAGAATGTATTTACAAAGTATTCTCATATAGCCCACTAATATAATCATTTTATGTAGTTCTGTCCTCCAATTATTAGTTCATAAATCAGAGCTGATCAAAATTACCGTTTTACACCTCTAAATACCTCTTGATCCTTAAGTATCATTAATCCATTAGTGAATGACTAATTTATAAATTAATAATAAATTTGAGCTCAATAACTATTTGGTTTTAGAATTAACACTTAAGGGAACCAATATATGATCCGTTAGGAAAGTTTAGATTTCAAATCTTGCAAGATCATGTTCTCATCCATTCACATCACTGAATCTTCAAAACAAAAATCACTAGCATGTTTTACAAACAAACCTTAAATCAAAAGATCTAGTAGACATGTATAGGAGTTCATGACTACTTAGGATTCAAACTGACTACATATGATCATCGAATCGATGTGTATTAAATCTTTATGATAAACGACACGTTGATAAAGATATTAATTCAAATCGGTCTAGTCATATATAATCTCATCATATAAAATACTTTCATTAAAATGTCTATATACATCAATGATCTGGATCTAGATCACACACATTCATATTGTTTAGTGAACCGTACTAGCAACCATTCATTAAAGATTTCATGCTTTAATATGTTACTGATAATTTTATTCATTATCTATGATCTTAATCCTCAAGTACTAATATATTAATGAATATAAAATTTTCAGATATTTATATAAATTATTCAACAAAAGAACAATTATAAGAAAAATGTAATACTCATTAAATTTCATATCAAAATATCAATACACATGATTTGAGGGCATAACCCCCAACACTCCATGCCTTCGGGACAAAGGAGCTTAATAAGCCTCATCCACTTGTCTTATACACATTACGAATTTGAGGTATTATCCTAAAACGGCTTAGCATCATCAAGTGTCAAATTGTTAATATTGTCCAAATTGTCCGTCTGCATAGATAAAAAATGTTATGTAAGTTACTTATTAAATGACCATATAAGCCTATTAACTACATAAATTAATAAAAAATTACCATTAAATCATATAACGTTCACTGTTCAATTATGCATAGTCGTGTGATTCTCTCATACCGTAACATGTATGAGCTATCATATCCATCTTCATCCACATCCCCCTCAGCAATGTGTGTCATACGCTCATCTCATCTCTCAATATATGTCTGATGTTGGACGCCCCAATTTAGTTCATTTCTCCCTCTTAAGTCGATCTCATGCAACTGTCTTTCGGTATCACATGGCTCGGACACACGTTGAATCATAGCGAATTATCTTAGAACACGTTATGGTCGATGTCATTTCATTATATGAAAGCAAATGAGGGGAGAGACAGTCTGTCATATATCTTCGTGCATGATGTAGTATTTAGGGAGTGTATGAATAATATCATTATAAGGTCCATATAACCTATAAAACACATATTATAAATAATATGACAAATTTTGAGTATTATCTACAAAAATAATTATAAATAAAAAATATAGTATTACCTGATCTGAAATTTGTCTGCCTAATCCAAATCGATACACTTCAAAATCATTTGCGGAGCTCTCTATGAGACTAAAAATATATCTCCATCTATGAGAAGAATTGCACAACTAAATACATGTACATGATAACATGTAATGATCAAATGAGTTGACTTACTGTATACCCAATGGAGGAGGTGGCAGTCGAAGTCCATCTTCCCCGACATTATCTTGTCTCGCCCGTTGCAACTTTACTGGTGCCAAATGTGAAAATCGATCACATGCCCATAATTACAGTAATACTAGTAGGCCAGCAATATTAGAAGCATTCTTATGGCTGGCTTTGCACATCTCCCCATACAATCATGCAAGGCATGCACTACCCCAACCATATTGATCAGCCTCAGTAAAATCATCTAGTAAAGGCAAGAACATCAAATGCACCTTAATATTTGACTTATCATAAAAAATGGTACCTCCTATAAGTTGCAGAACATATGTGTGCATGACGTTGCACATAAAACTCGTCATCATCATCAGCTAATGGGGAAAATGTACAGTCAAACACAACATAATTAAACGTAATCCCCGAAAATCATGTGGGTCTGGTCAAAATCCTAACAAATCTTCACGTATTCTTAGCAAATCTCGATGTATAATACCCGTGACTGCCATCCCATCAACTAGAAGTCCTAATTGTATTTGCACATCCTGTTTAATGACCCAACACCAAGAGTAAGTTGATATTGATAAATTATGTTCAAATTTTAATGGAGACGGTCAATTGACAAGAATTCACATAAAGTCTTATAGAGCTCGTCAAAAGTAATTTTCTTATAAATTACAATTCCTCTAATTGAAAATTGGTCATAAGAAACTCCCTTTACAATGACTACGACCTTACCATTCATGTAACATAAAAGTATCATAGGTATTTCCCCCCTTTGTCAACCTACTAAATAATACACAATAATTTTAAAACTAGATATAGAATTCTACAATAATATCTACAAATTCAAAGTTAATAACTACAATATCATAACCTTTCAACCCATTCACAGATAAAATTTTACAAATTGAGAGTTCAAACATCACATAATTGAGAAAAATCATATAAAATTGAGGACCCAAACACATTTATAACTAAAATTGAAATCTAGGATTTGAGAGATACAATGAGAGAGGAGGGATATTACAAAATTAAAGATATATATCATACAACATTCATAAAAATGGGCAATTTCAAGATTTGAAGAACAAATTTAAGAGATAAAATGAGTTAGAAATATACCTAGGGCTTTGAGAGTTCTTGGTTGTGATTTGAGAGATTGAGAGGTTTTGTGAGAATGAGAGTGAGATAAGAGTGAGAGGGAGTTAATGTCGGTGAAATGACGGTAAACTCCGGTAAAAATCGGCGGCCAACGGCGGCAGGGAGGAAGGGATGCATCACTTAAACTTCAGAGAAGGGAGGAGGGAGAGCTAGGTTATGTCTAGGTTATGTCTCCTTCTAAAATCACGAAGTGCGATTTTAAAATGGGACAATGTGCAAAGATGACTTCACTAAAACGAGGTGTAAAAGCTTAAGTCGTCTTTTGAGGGAGAGCTAGGTTATGTCTAGGTTCTGTCTCCTTGTAAAATCATGAAGTGCGGTTTTAAAAGGGGACAATGTGCAAAGATGACTTCACTAAAACGAGGTGTAAAAGTTGAAGTCGTTTTTTGCAAAGACGACTTAAGCTTTTATGAAAAAGAAGACTTCCACGTGGCTCGATTTTTGTCCACGCCACCACGAAGTCATCTTTTGTAAAGACGACTTAGTACTACCGGTCCAAATCCACCTTATTTTTAGAATTAGTTTGAAAAATACAATATTTTATTTATTTTTTTAAGTACCGTAGAATACTCAAAAGGGTCCTAGAATTTCAATGGAGATGGCCATGAATGGTGGTTGTTTAGTGATGTTTATGAAGTGGGTCACTCCTAATTAATGGGTGGGAGCTTTAAATCAAACAATGTCTATAACTAACTAAATCAGAATACGTCTACACTTACTGAACTTGGTCAATGGTAAATTTGTACTTAAGTGATATTTAGTCCTTTTAATTGACGATTGACGTTTGTAGATCAGTACTATATATCAAAACTCTACTTAAATGGCCTTATAGCAAAGCTAAATAATTGCTTTTATTTTGGCAAAAGCACTGCATAAATACATATAACTGCTTGATAAAAAAACACAGCACTATATATTCTATCTCCTTAGTATAAATTCTTATTTTTGTTTAGCACTAAAAACTCCCACTAATCTCTCATACCCACTTGAGCTTTTTCCTTAGAAAAATCAAAATATAACATAACATCATTCATACACTACCAATAAAGGCCAAAAAGAAACCCCAACAAGCATTGGCATTGACATTGACAATGGCATCATTCGATCATCACATGCGCCGAGCATTACGAACACTGAGAAGCTTCACATCATCGAGCACAGGTCCACAGAGCGATGAGAAGTCATCGCTTCGCATTGTATAGTAAGTGCTAAGGAACATGATGCGTGTCCTTGTCGTAGCAGCAACGAATCTGAGCACAGCGCGCTTATATCCACCTGTGCCTTTGGACTCATATGGCACCTTAACGGTGTCTTTGCCAGCAAATGCTTCAACTATCATGGATCCTTTGCAGGCGTTGCTAGCATCTCCAACAGAAAATGATAGGACATAAGTTTTGCCAGGAATGGTACGGACTACTTGTGCTATGGCACTCTCTTTCCCGGCCACGAGTTCAACGGCTCGTTTGCCTTCAGGCACCGAGAAATGGTCGGAGTCTATGTATTTAACGGCTTTGAGAGATTCCACCATCCAACCAGGTAATGGGGAGTGATCATCCTCTATGTTTGGAGGGATTAGTACTCCCCATGATGTGTTGGGGAATAGATATGGGCCTTCTTCAAATTTACCGTTCTTCAAAAGATTTTCTGCAAAATTAGCAGTAAAGATGAAAACCAAGTATTAATTCATGATTAAAGGTCAACCATAAATATCACGAATGGTGTAGAATCTACTCAAGAAATCGACAAAATATTGGAAAAAGCAATTGCTAAATAACTTAGCAGAAAGCCAGGACCCAAATCCGAGGAGGATAGGTGAGCGACAACTATGAAGTGGTCCAATTAAAATCTCAAATGAATGTGTCATATTGGGGACAAATACAAATAGTTGGATGATAACAGTTTTATTTTGAGTAAAATACAAAAAAAAATCCTAGATTTTCCACATGTAATCAAATATCTCTTATAATTTGGTCAAAACTAGCAGAAATGAGCTTGCCTTCAAGAGTGAGATGTAAAATTAATATATATGTAGAAAATCCAATGGGATACTATTAAAATTCCTAGCAAATCTTTGGCCAAGAAGTTAGAAACAATTGTACTAGTTTCACCACTAAATGTCAAGGGTACTGATAATCGGACTAGATCTGCACTCACTTGAAATTCAGATATGATAATAAAAATGGTTATAAGACAAGTAAAATAAAGAAGAACAACATACCATTTGTGGCTTTAGGAGGATACAAAAGTCTAATAGCAATGGAATCAATAAGGGGACCGCAAGCTGGATCTTCTTCAACTCCAGGATTATGTATCAGAATATCCGCCGCGTCATACTCAGCTTGGAAAGCCCAGGCATATGAGTCCCAGCCATTACTGCTATACAACGTTTGCATTGGTAGAACTCCGGAATCTGGTGCCACTGATATGTTCAATCGCTCCTCCTGAGCACAAGTACGAGCTGCACTGAACGTTAAGGAATAGTACAGTCCCTTTATCACTTTTATCCTTTGCTTTATTGACGCCTCGTTACCGAGCCGGACGGCGAACGCACCCTCCGGCACCACTAGCAACATGTCGCCCTGTTTTTGGCCCGACCTTATGTACTCGACGAACCCCGAAATTTCCCATTTCGGTATCGCATAGCGCCCGCGCACCACCGTCCCGTTCATGTCTGAGGCCTTCGGACCATCCTCGAAATTGCCATTTGGTAAGTAGCCTGAATTGGGTGCACGATAGGGTTAGAAATGTGAAGAACGAACTTGCTAGTATTAGCATAAAAGATTTAAATGAACATGTAAAAACTTGCACCAAAAGTTTTGTTTTCTTCTCTTTTTACCCGAATTTACGTAGGACGATTTATTTTAACATATAAAAAGCCATGATTACAATTGATACAATAGTGAGTACCCACATTATACAAAAATTACAAGAAAATTTAAGTACAACAATTTGACCTATGAAAAGGGTGTGATTATGACAATATTAGACAAAATAATAGTTAGGCTTTTACACCGACACTAAATAGGCGTAAGTTTAAATAATATAGAATTATAACTAAAAAAGTGACAAGTTAATTATATATTAAAAAAAATCTTGCTTTTTTTGTGTGAAAAGAAAGCAACTATTCTTGTTTAACATATATCGTAGAATTTAATAATCATGACAAAAAGTGACTTCAACTATGAATGGGAAATTGGTATTTTCAGTTATGAGTCTTTTCGTGGTACACAAATCTAGTGAAAATTAATTGATTAGTAAGTCATTATGAACCATGTGCAATTTCTGGCAACCCAGCTAGGCCAGTTGACAGTGGGCCAGAGTGGGCCCGTGGGTCCATTTATCATATGCGCTACAAACCAAAACTAGAAGCAAAAACAAGAAGAAAGTGAAACTCTACTGTAACAGATCAGAAAAAGTGTAAATAATTGAAGATTGAATGTAACATTTAGATTCAAAATATTTCGTTTTCGTTTACATAACTGCATACCCAGACTGCCCCGTGCCCAGTAGTCATTGCTCAGTACTCTTTTGCTAAAAATTTGAAACAAAAAGGACGCTGACAACAGCCATTAAAGCCAAAGTTCATTTGCAGAGGGAAGGACATTTTGGTTGAGTTTGAACAGAACAAGTACTTGGTAAAATCAACTTGAATTAATTTCAGCTTCAAAATACTCAAAATATTCGTCATTAACGACCGATTAACATCTATTATAGCGAAATAGCAAAAGTAATTGAACAAGCTAGGTTAAAATCACGGATGAGTAGAAATCAAAATCAAGAAATTCAGACAAATCAACGGACAGAGTAGACCTTGGCGAAAAGTGTGCGTTGCAAATGTATGAATCTCTATAAGCATTCCTGCAAAATTTTGTAATGTCTTACCGTCGGTGATCGTGACGGCGGAGGCGAGGTGGCTGACGGCGCATAATAGCAGCGACAGTAAGATAAATCTGTGCATTTTCATACTCTGCAGTTTTGATCTTTGAAAAGAGATGGAAGAATGAATGGGTGGAAGAGCAACAGAGAAGAGCAACCTTATATGCATGCCAACCTCCAAGAAAGCCCTAACATTTTGGTGAAAATAACAGAAATTGCCATTCGAGTTATAAATCTCCAAGTTAGACAATGACACAGTTACCCTTTTCGTTATAATAATCATTTACTCTAAATCTAGGACGTGATCTGGCTGTGATTGAAGACAAATGCTGCTCAAAGGCACATGGTCTACCCCCTGAATGCTGTGGCAGAGCATGGCGAACCACGACAATACTGGCTTTTGCTAGAGTTATGCTGATAAGGGCAATCTCGTCATTTAAATACGGAATTAAATATTGTTCAAGTGTTGATCATGATTTTCTTCATGAATTATTTTTTTTATAGAATGCTTAAACTATTAGAATAGTGATTTGGAATCAATTTATTTTAATTAATTTCGATGGTAATTAAAACATTTATTCGAAGGCACAAGAAGACTACGGTCAACAAAGAACAGGAATATGGGTGATTAGGTTGGGTAAGAACCGGAGCATGTGCATTGATAGAGCGAATTATTGCACTTTTAATTAATTAATGAATGAAATGACTTCTAATTATTGTTATTGACTAAATTAACATTAAGAAAGATTGTATATGTAGTGATTACTGACTACATTTACATATTATTTATTACCAAGTGATCTTCCATCAATATATGGAGTGACAATATTCAAAACATTTGTTATTTGGCAATTATAGTTTGTTAGGATTTCCATATCTTTTTATTTGTATTGTTTTTCAAGGTTAAATTATATTCTGTGGAAGATAATAAAAGTTAAAATGACTCGTAACTCATTACTTTGAAGAATATGTTGTCGAGTTTAAATTGATAGATCAAACTCATTTATCATTTTTATTTATAATTAAATAATTATATATGTCAAAAAATAAGTTAGCGCACGTAGTGTAATAAACATAGATGATACATTTTTTCGTATGTTATATATATTTTCTCAGTGTAAGGGAATTTTTACTTAGAACAAAGAAATAAAAAAATATTGAATGATAGAGAGCTATAAGTAAGTAATTCGTATATATTCAATTGCATGCATTCTCGACTTTACATTGTCTTTCTTTATAGGCTGAGATCGTTTACATTAAATCATATACTCTAAAACTAATAATAGCCGATGAGGAGAGAATGAAAAACGTGACTCTTAACTATCTTGACTTGGCTTCAATAGTTTCCCATCATCTAATCTTAATCATCCGTTTGATCATGTGACTTGATCAAGTGAAAATACAAGTTTATTACATGTTTCTCGCCTATTTATCTAGTATTTCTCGAACATCCTTCTAAGTGAGAGGTCAGCAATCGTTGTACACACGAAAAGGTGAGAAAGTCTGAGTTCGAATTGGTGAGATACTATTTTCACTGGTAGCTTATTTAAGAAAATTTGTGGAAAAAAAGTATAGGTTGGAAAACTGATTTTCTAAAAAATGAAATGATACTTCTTTTAAGAAAATTGTATATGAAAATGCGTTTGATAGTTTAAGAAGTGATTTAGTATAAATTTTATGAAAACTTATTTTTCAAAAACTCGTTAAAATTAAAATATGCGTAACTAAAAACACGTTTGGGTCTTCTTTTCAAGATTTTAAACTTTAAACACAATCTCCTGCTAAAACCAAACATGGCCATAACATTCACAATTAGTAGACGAAAATACCCTTGGAATACAAAAAAAATAGAAGAACGAACATATCACGAGGAGAGTGGGACCAGTGAGAGATCTGGGGGGTTGATGAGGTAGGGACCCACAAAATGTGGGGGGGGGGATAAGGAGAGTGAAAACCCATGGTGACCGAATGCATTATAAGAAGGAGGTAAGTAATGGGCCTATTCAGAAGTGAGAAACAGGTGGGCCTAAAGTGTTGACTAGTAATAAAAAGAAGTGGGTCGGACTTAATCTTAACCTCATCGGCATTGATCAAGTGAATTTGGACGAGTGGATGAGCGAGCATAGGCCGCATCTGTGGAAACCTCTGTCCTTCCCCCTTTTTTGGATTTTTCTCTCTCATTCCTGGCCCTAACATTTATTGAGCTTCTACAAACTTTTTAGTTTACTTTTGAAAAAACAAGAGAGAAAAAGAGAGGAAAAAGAACTTATTTGTGTTTACTTTCTGTTGTGAATTTCAAGGCGTTCTAATTTGTCGGCTGGTGAAAAAGAAATTTTTTTTTTTTTTACGTTTTCATACGTAATCTGAGCCATTTAGGTATAGATTGACAGTGCATATACAAATACGTGAGCTTGGATAGTTATATGAAACCACTAAATTGATCCAATGAAGTAATAAAAACTGAGTTTATTTATACGATTTTAGAGAAAATAAAAAAAATACACTTTTCATACTCATACAGTGGCGAGTTAGCATGAAGTATTTTTCAGGAGTAAATGTGAGCATATTTAAGCACAACATTTGCATGTGTTTTGTGTCTAAACATAAACATGTTTACAATATACTATGAGTTATTTTTCATACTTCATACTGTATATATAAAAACATGCATATTGAAAAAAATATTTTTGGACAAATTTATCCTAATATTTCTTAAAATCATCAAATATACTTCAATTTAAAATTAAATTTCACCATAGAGTAATGAAACTATTTAATTAAAGAATCAATTCATTCTTTAAGTTATGTCACACACTTAATAATTATTTATAAATTATACTTATAATAATTATTATGATTTGTTGCATATCCCTACTACTTCTAAAACGTGAATTTCTAGAAAAAATTTAATTGACAATTTTATACACCCATTTCTTCAAATTTCTTATAATACCTTTACTTTAATTTCATTACTTCAAAAGTAATTATTAGAAACTAAAATTTGATAAAAACAAATTAAAATACTAAATGTTGCTATTTAATACTTAGTAACCTACACAATTTAAATAAAATGTTGTTAAGAAACACCTATACAATTAAAATATAGTTATCATTTTATTTAACAAATTAAAAAAGTCACCAATTAGCATTTATACACCTACACAATTAAATTCTAATTCTAATTTTATTTAAAAAAATTAAAAAAGTTACCAATTAGCATTTGTACTTATAATGGCTAAATTTTAGATAAAAAAATTATGATTAAATAAAAACTATAGCATTCAATTTTGAACGACTTCGTACCTATTAAGTTTTGTTTATTAGTTTTTACTTCATCATAAGATAAAGCATTTAGTTTGGATTAATGCATAATTAGAGAATTTGTTAGCAACAAATAATTTGACCTGAATTTATCATATTGTTAACTTTGTTCTTATAGTTGTATTCAAAAGCCATTTTAATAAATTATATTTGTATAACTTATTTAATAGTTCTCACATTCAATTATCATTATAACACCTATCATTCTTTAAATTATGAAAAATATAAAAAATGAAAACATCAAAGAAACTGATACGTCAAATAAGCTCAAAAAATTTTATAACAAAAAAATTGTAATAAATTCACCACAACATTCTTACACCATTTACTGTTTTCCTATAAAAATATATATTCCGCTCCGATTACTTTGGTTTGAAAAAATAGATACCTTTAGTCCACTCTCTTTCGTTAATTTCATCCAATGTTTAGCATTTTTTTTTCTCTAACATTATTTTAACTTTATACACAATCATTGTAGTTATAACTTAGACATACCCGTTAGCATCTTTTCATTCCTCCCAACATCCCATCGTCTGACAATGTTTATTTTTTTATCTAATACACTTTTGATTCAATGTATAATTTTGGCATATCATTATCATTTAAATTCACAATTATAACATAGGGACTTACTCTTATTCTTCTTCACCTTTTTCTTCATCTTCTTCATCTCCATTTTTTATAACTTTGTTCATCGCTCCCTTTAATTCTAATTACTTTTCATGTACATTATTCATTCTTCTTAATCTCAATTGTATTTTGTATGTATATTTTTCAGGCTAAATATATAAAAGATCCAATGATTATGAGTAGTTATTACGAAATGAGATATCCAACTATAAGAATATGTGAATTCTTTTTATTTCTTAACTTCAGCAATTTTTTTTCTCATTATGGTAGTTGAGCCTTTGGTTTTTATTTTTATGTTTCATAAATTAAAATCGGGATTTTATTTTTATTTATGACATAATACAAATTTCTTCAAGTTGAGACATTATCTCACGGTTTTTTCTTTTCATTTTGCTATGCTTAAAAAATAGATATAAATTATTTATGTCGAGTGCTTTGTCACTAATCTTAACAAAAAATGACTTAAAAATTATATATGATATTATTTAGCATGTTATGTGTTGTGTGGTTAGTTTGTTATGCGAAGTTTTTTTTTCATTTGTTTCGCTACATTTGAGCAGCTTTTTTTCACTAAATTGAATTTTGACATGTATTTTGTTTTTTGTGCTTTCTGTAAACTGTGATTTTAAATATTTTATGCAGTGATTTTTTCATTTGTTTCGATATTTGAACAATATTTTTTTTTTTTTGCAAAATCATGTGTGCATCGCAGGGCACTAAATATATAAAGTAGGGCTTGCATGGAAAAGATTTTAACTTTCCTTTTTGCCGTCACTTTAAATTAGTAAATGACATTATTAACCCTTTTTTTTCTTTTTTATAAGAGACATTTTTAAGTATTAAACTTGGAGAAATATTTTTAGATGATAATATCTCATTGATATTTTAAATTGTCTTATTTGACGGTTAATTAATATAATAGGTCCGACATATCTCCTATATAAAATAATTAAGATTCATCCTCATAAAATAGAAAATATTTTTTATCCTTCTAATAACATTTTATATCATTATTACGATTGTTAATTCTTTATTACATGACTCAAAAGAATAAAAAAATTTATAATGCTCATCTGGTTTCCCTCTCTTATAAAGTTTCTAAAATTTTTATTTTTAAAAATTATCATATCATTTTCTTCTGAGTGTGCATTCTTAGAACAAATTCTCTGGAGCATATTGTCTAAATTGAAAATTATTATTTCAGAGTACCATTTGTTCGATTTAGCAATCAATAATTATAAATTCATATAATTATAAGCACGAAATGTTCAAACGATAATGACTATTGAGTTACACTTTAAAAAATTCTTAGATTTTATATTATTACAATAATCAAAACGTACATGACAAATTCATATTAATTGTCATAGCAATGAAAATTATGAACATGTATTTTTGAAAATAAAACTGTTGAATTAGTTTTCCGCACAACAAATGATTTGAGTCCAATTCGTTCAAATCTATTTACTAGTACCAATTCAACAATCAATAATCCTTCAAAATTATTGAAATTGATTCTTGAATTGATCAATGAATTATTTTAGTATTAACATTCACATGGGAATGAATATTGAATTATATTGCAAAATAATTTGGTTTTCTTATTAGAAGAGTTAACAATTTTCATATTATTTGTTATGGCAATAAAAATTTTGAATGTAATTTTTTGAAAATAAAATTATTGAATTAGTTTCAGAGGCAAGTTAATTATTGGATTATAATTCGTTAACCAATCCTAAAATTCAAGTGCTACAATAAATCTTAAAAGTTATTGAAATTGATCTTGGATTGGTTACTAAAAATTATTGAGAGGCTATTATCACATCAATTTATCTAATGAGAAGGAATTTTAGAATAATATAAATAATTCCTAGAAGATTAAAAATATTGAATGAGTTTCTTGACTTTTAAACATGTCAAGTTAAGTCTTCATGTTAGTTAATACAACAATCAAAATCCATTATATATCAATTTTCAAAGAATAACAATATTAAGTTAGATTTCAATTTGACAAACTATTGACTTATAATTGTTCTAAACTAATCCAAGTATCATGCAATTTTTTATAGTTATAACGTAATTATTTATTTTAAGTATCATGATTAATAACAAAATTAATTTCACCATTGATCACCAAAATTACTAAATAGAAACTGTTACAAAATCAAATTTATAGTAATGGTAATAATTACTATTAGCAACGCTTCAAAAACAAAAGACAAAAAGAAAATTCTCTTATATACAGGATAACTTGGAATCAAACTTACGGTTGCTCTTACCCATCATCTATCATACATTCCTGATTTATTCCTTCATAAGGCGTAAAATTAATTCAACGCTTAATGCAACGTTTTACACTTTTATTTTACTTACAAATCAAACCTAACGGCGTTTCGTAAAAAAAAACTCTGAACGGCGTCAACATTGGCCAATAATTATCTCCAATGCTCAAGTATGATTTGTGCTTGAAAAGTGAGAGACATCAAATCACTACTTCTAAAAGCATATTTTTGGATTTTTTTCCAATTCTATCCAACTAAATTATTATTCCTAAAGTAATCTTATGATAATAAATTGAGATAAAATATTGAGATAGAGACAACACATTGAGACAAAGTAATGATGTAAAGACAATAAATTAAATATATTTACTAAATATAATGTATTAGTGAATTTTATATGAATCAATAATTTATTAAGAAAATAATTAGTCAAATTAATCCATTCATTATCATTTATTAACTTCTTTTGACAAGTGTATTTAGAAATTAATTAAGTCAATTTTATTTTATTTAAGTTATGAATTTAAGTGTCCAGAAAGATATATATTAGGTCCACCAAAAGTTTTCAAGTAACTAAAATTTTTGACATCATATAATTAATAGTAACTTTATATTTGTGTGTCTTTTTACATTTTAATTATATTTCTTAAATGTTAATTAATAGCTTAAGTAATTTATAGAATCGAATGGATTATAAATTATCAGTTATAGTCATTACAATTTAAGTTTTTCATTTTGAGACTAAGGGCTATAAAATCTCAAATGTATTTTAGAACAAAATTTAGATTTCGAGTACTAAAATCAAAAGGAGACAATAGAGGTAGGAAATTAATTGACAGAAGCCAAACCTAATAATAGGAGTTACACAAATCAGTTAAAAATTACAATTACTCAATTCATTATTGATGTTAAGAAGTCTTAAAAAATAAAAAATTTCTATATCTATTAAGAAGCCTTCAATAACAAAAGTTTTCTATAAAGAATAATTATTTCATGATCAAGTGATTGACTAAATATTAAGTGATCAAGTTATATGCCAACAATTCATGAGTTAATTTACTAAATCATTTTATAAATATGAATCTTATGTTATTTTCGATCATTTATAGCAACATATTCGTAACAAAGACTTTGATGCACGATTCTTAATTAATATTTTATTCTTCATATTTTCAGTATAGCTTTCATGCATGTTCTTACTATAATATTGAATTATATGCTTTATATATGGAGACACGACATAATACTCATGATAATGATGGATATTTTCACATTGTTTGAATGGTTAAGTTTTAGTTATACTATTTCAGTTTTCTTCAAATTAAAAATAAACTATTCAAAATTAATTAATCAATTTATTTGATAATAATCATATCACGTGCAACACATGTGATTCATGACTAATATACTAAAATTCATGTAAAATAAGTTTTTGGTTATGCATGGTTTTAAATGATGAACTCTCAATTTCCCGTTAATTCAAAAAAGTTTTGAAAGATTTCTTACTAAAATGGATTTGAAATGAAAATTTAGTTTTTTTCTCCGTCCCCAAGATGTGTAACGATAATCGTTTCTGCTTAATAGGTGAAGAAATTCTTGTGGAGATAGGAAACAAGAAGGAAGAACACAGCGCAGAAAGAGAGATCAAGAAGAAGAATAATACTGTATCCTACTTCGTTAACTAACAGGGAGAAAAACCTAAACAATATAAACCTCCCAAAATATCATGAGAGAGAAAAAGACTAAAACAACCCCTAGAAAACTAACAATAGACTCAAAGGAAAAATACACTTTAAGCCTTTATCTTATCACCCCCCTCTCAAACTCATCCAGCAATCAAGGATAAGTTTGCTCTTGAGAAAAGAAAATTGAGGAATTGAAATAGGTTTTGTAAATAAGTATGCAAGTTGCTGTTTTGAAGGGACATGTTTAACAATGAGATCTTTCCTCACAACTCGTTCCTGAAAAAAAAAATGAAATTCAATCTCCACGTGTTTAATTCGAGCATGGAGAACAGGGTTCGAGGCTAAAGAAATGGCAAATGTATTATCACAATACAATGTTGGTGCTTGAGTTTGGTAAACATGCATATGTCAAAGAATCTGTCTAAGCCAGCTTAATTCAGCAGTTGTGTTGGCCAAAGCTTTGTATTCTGCCTCGGTAGAAGACATGGCCACAATCGTTTGTTTCTTGGCACTCCATGATATTGGATATTTGCCCAGAAAGATAACAAACCTAGATGTAGAACGTCTATCAGAAGGGTCTCTACCCCAATCTACATCACTATAAGCCTGCAAATGTAGAGATCCAGGAGTAAAGAGAAGGCCATGATCTATAGTACCAATAATATACCTAAGTATATGCTTAACAGCAGTAAAATGAGTTGTAATGGGAGAATGCATGAACTGACACATACGATTAACAACAAAACTTATATCAGGATGTGTAAAGATCAAGTACAGCAATGAACTGACAAGACTTCTATATAGAGTAACATCAAAAAGTGGAGATCCAGTATGAGTATAAAGAGGAGATTTCGAAGAACTTAGAGACTGACATTGTTTAGCGTTATGCATGACAGCCTTTAGAAATAAATCCCTAACATACTTATGTTTATTTATAAAGATGCCATCAATGTGTCTAGTAACTTCTAAGCCTAAAAAATACGTAAGGTTACCAAGACCAGTCATATCAAAAGTAATTTTCAATTTATGAACAAGCTGGTCAATAAAAGCAGTATATGTGCCACTGATGATGATGTCATCAACATAAAGTAAGACATAGGTACGAGAGTTAGATGAAGCACAAACAAATAGAAAACCATTAACAAGAGAGGCTGAAAACCCAAGAGAAAGAAGATGACTGGTAAATTGCTCAAACCAAGTTCTTGGAGCTAGTTTTAAGCCATACAAAGATTTGTGTAACCTACAAACATAATCAGGGTGTTGTTTATCCACAAACCCTTGTGATGAACCTCCTTGGCTAAAGATCCATGTATAAAAGCATTTTTAACATTAAGTTGCCTTATAGGCCAGTTATAAGTAGCAGCTAAGGAAAAAAGAATCAAAATGGTAGGACGTTTGATAATAGGACTAAAAGTCTCATCATAGTCTAAACCTGCATGTTGATGAAAACCTTTGCCAACCAATCTAGCTTTATATCTATAAATTGTGCCATCAGGGTTTTACTTAAGTTTATAAACTCATTTACAACCAACTAGATTCTTGTTAGGAATGAATGGGACAAGAATCCAAGTTCTTTGAGACTGAAGAGCATCATATTCAGTCTGCATGGCTTTAATCCATTGTGGATGTTTAGAGGCAGCAATAAAACTAGTAGGTTCAATAAAAACAAAGTTATTCAAAAAACTAGAGGCAACTAAAGCCCGTTTCTTAGAAATACTAGATTTAGATCTGGTTTGTATAGGATGAATAAACTGAGAGACATGAGAAGTATGTGGAGATGAAACATGTAAATCAACAGTAATAACAGTAGAAATATATGAACAGTCATGAGCAGGATGCAAAGAAGGAGGATCAGGAGATACATCAGCTCATTGAGGCATGTTTGAATGTAAAACAATAGGTAAAGAGGACTTAGACATGCTCTTATGTTGAGAATTGTGTAAATTAGTCAAAAAATTGGATGAAGATGCAATGTTGTAAGCCATAATTAACATAGGTAACAGAAGCAGGCAAAGTAGCAGAAACATGTAAAGAAGGATTGTGATCACAATGTTGAAGCAAAGATTCATAGTTATCACAAATTGGTAAATTATCAGAAGTTCTAACATTAGTAGCAGTAGGAACATACATTAAACAATCATCCGGTGCAGTATTATTGTTGTCAGAATTAACAGAAGTAACTTGCACAGAAGTAACAGAATTAACAGAACTAGGGGAAGAACCAGAAGAATTAGATTGTAAAGGAGTAGAACCAGCAGGAATAGAATTGACATAATTAATAGAAGGCAGGAATTAAGAACACCTGAAAGTAGAAGTGTCAAATTCAGTTTGCTGAGATGAGGGTAACACACGTTGTGTATCACAAGCAAAGGGAAAATTTTGTTCATCAAAATGAACATATCTAGAAGTATAACATTTACGTGAAGTTATATCATAACATAAAAAACCTTTTTGAGCATTCACATAGCCTGAGGATACACATTTATTGGATTTAGGACAAAACTTATTTGTTATATATGGTCTTAAGCATGGATAACAAGCACACCCTATAACTCTAAGATGTGAATAGTGAGGCAATGTTCCAAACAATTTTTCATAAAGGGAAGCATGTTGTAAACTAGGACTGTGCATAAGGTTTATTAAATAAGCAACGACAACAAAGACATAATTCTAGAAGGATGAGGGAATAGAAGCATGATGGATCATGGTGTGACCAGTCTAAACCAGGTGACGATATTTCCTCTCAACAACCCCATTTTGTTAAGGAGTATAAGGGCATGTTATTTGATGCACAATGTCATGTTCATGTAAATAAGACTGAATTTATAAACTATTGAACTCACCACCTCCATCAGTGCGAAACTTTTTAATTTTTGTGGAGTACATGTTCTCAACAAGATTCTTAAACATCTTAAAGATAGGAAACACACCATATTTGTGGGCCATGGGAAAGAACCAAGTATACCTAGACATGTCATCAATAAATATAACATAAAATTTATGTCCAAGAGAAGAAACAACAGGGGAAGGGCCCCCACATCACTGTGTATTAATTCTAAGGAAAAGGAAGACAGATTCAGAAAGAGTAAAATGAATATAAGTCATTTTATTTTGAACACAACTAGTACAAATACACTTGTTAGAAGAGGAAGAAGTATAAGGTAAATTAGCTTTGTTTAATATATGTCCAACATTAGTAGGTGTAGGATGCCGTAATCTATTATGCCAAAGAAAATCAGAATGCTTAGCACCAAAGAAAGCAACATGTGACCTATGTAAAAAAGAGGGGATGGGGTAAAGTCTATTTTTGCTAGGCCCTTTATACAGAATTAAGCCTGTAGCTTTATCCTGAATCCAAAAGAAAGCAGCATCAAATACAAATAGATAGTTATTATCAAGACAGAACATGTAAACAGACAATAAATTAGAAGATAAAGAAGGAACACAAAAGACTTGTTTAAGGGAAAAGAAGAGTTTTGGGTTTAAAGATTACCAGTACTAGAATGAGTGATGGGTAAAGTGTAATATCCCGACCCTTCGTAAATTGACATTTTTGTAAAATTGATTTAAAAGATAAAGTGAATTTAAAATTTGATTTTAAAAAATGATTATTTGTAATTTTGGTGAAATAATTTTACTTATATGTGGTTAGTTTAAAATTCAATTTTATCAATTTTAAAAGAGTTTTATTTTATATTATAAAATTTTAGCTCACTCACACCATATGCCTATGTATACCCTAGTATTACCCTAACCCTATTTTATCATTGATTAGGCAATCTCAACCCTCAATTGATAATCACTCATACTACATGCATATACACCCTAAACCAACCTTTAACCTAATATTATATATATTCCAAAACTACTTCTTCTCTCCCAGCTCTCTCCTCCCCCTCGCAGCCTCTCACCCCGCGCAGCCACCTGCAGGCCAGCAACTCTTCTCCTTCGTTGGTCTCTCTCTAATTGAATTTGGGTAATCTTCTTCTCTTTCTTTCTTGATTTCTTTCTTTAATCTCTTTCTCTCTCTGTTATTGTCTCTCTCTCTCTCATCCTTGCTTTGTCTCCCGCCCTCTCTGTTTTTGTCTCTGTTCTTTCGGTCTCTCTCTCTTTCATCTTCATCTCTGTTTCTTCCCTCCTTTGTTTCTCTGTTTCTCTCTCTATCTCTGTATCTCTCTACTTCTCTCTACATCCCTCTCTCTCCCTCTTAGATTTCCTCTCTATTTTTCTTCCCCTCTCTACTTCTTTCTCCTTCTGGTTCATTCTCTCCCTTATTTTCTCTCTCTATCTCTCTCTGCATCTTTCTTCTTTCTCTCTCTCTTTCTCTCCCTTTGCTTCTGCCATCACCGGTGGTTTATCACTGAGGCCCCCTTTCCCCTTCCCTTTGTTTCCCCTATTTGTTTCTCTCTCCTTCTCTATTTCTCTCTCAATCTCTGTCTCTCTCTACATCCCTATCTCTCTTCCCCTCTTAGATTTCCTCTCTGCTTTTCTTCCCCTCTCTGTTTCTTTCTCCTTCTGGTTCTCTCTCTCGTTTTCTCTCTCTCTCTGTCTCTATCTGCATCTTTCTTCTTTCTCTCTCTCTTTCTCTCCCTTTGCTTATGTCATCACCGACGGTTTATCACTGAGGCCCCCTTTCCCCTTCCCTCTATTTTATCCTTTCTCTTGCCCTCTGCTTTTCTCTCTCTCTGTTTCTCTCTGCTTCTCTCTACATCCCACTCTCTTCCACTTTCAGATTCCCTCACTGTTTTTCTTCCCCTCTTTGTTTCTCTCTCCTTCTCATTTTCTCTCTCTCTCTCTCTCTCTATGTTTCCCCATGTTTCCTCGTGCTTTATGTTCTGCAACTGGGTCTTGCACCCAGTTTGCTCTGTCCTGAACTGGTTCATCACAAACCAAACCGGTTCAGCTTACTCGGGCCGGTCTGAACCGGTCCATCGAATAAAATCGAACCAGACTGGTCCGAACCAGCCCGATCTGAACCTTTTGACTCGAAGTTTTATCTTTTGACTCTGGACCCGATATATTGTTTTTCGACCTCGTTCTGACCGTTTTGCACTGTTTTTATATATTCTATTTTATAATATTAAAAATGTGTTTATATTGTTTTATTTCAAACAATTTAGTGATTATATTTTTTTGAATTTCAGGTCATTAATTGTTTAATTCATTCTTTCACTTTAGGTAAGTGGGCTTATATAATGGTGTGACTCCCATTGTTATAAATTTATATGCTTTCTGTAAGTGGGCTTATATAATGGTGTGACTCATGTTGTTATAAATGTATATGCTTTTTATAAGTGAAATTATATCGTAATGTAACACATGTGTGATAAAAATATATATGCTTGTGTAAGTGAATTTACATTACAATGTGACCCACATGTGATAAATGTAATATGTGTTATTCTCATCAGCTTTAATTGTCTATAAGCATGTTATGTTTATATATATGTTTGTGTAAATTGACTTATATAACGATGTAACTCTGATATTATAACTGGATCATGTATTTATTATCTGTTTAACCATTTTTCGATAATTATTATATTTCGTTAACACTTTGGTAATTGATTTCTGTTCAGTTATTAATGTGATTATCATAAGATAAATGTCTGAGTATAACTGATCTTACGTTAGTATGTTATCATGTTTGATTCTGTTATATGAATCACTATGCATTATATGATTAATTATTGTCATACGTTGGATTCTGCAACTTATGAGGTTAATTCATTCAAGTGGTAATTAAGCAAAATATGAACTTAAGCAAGACATTTAGTTAACAAGAAATCAGGACTGTTCACATTATGTTCTGTTAAATGAATGAGGTGTCATCTGTTCATGCTTTCGTCACACATAGGGTGTCATATGTTCATGTTTTGATCATTTATTGGGTGTCATCTGTAAATATTTTCCGTCACTCATGAAGTGCCATCTGTTCACATTTTTCGCCACCTATGAGTGCCATCTGTTCTGCGCCCAATGAGTGTCATCTGTTTTGTCGTCCGATGTGTGTCATCTATTTTGTCACCCAATTCGTCATGATTGTTTCAGTTAACGTGTGATCAGTTCTGATTAGGTTGTCAACTAGAGGATATGACAAGCCAAGATATGAATAAGATTGTTAATAAGATTGCGTGTTATGTTAAGCCATGTCATGATCAAGTACGTTATTTTATTTCATTTATGATATAGGTCAAGTTCAGTTATGTTATGTCATTATTGCATTTATGACATATGGATGCATGTTATTATATAAGTTTGCTTACTGAGTATTTTAAAATACTCATTCCCTCACAGTTATTTATGATGCAGGTGGTGATGGCGAGCGGCATGAGTGGAAGACTGCCATAACCAGTTAGATCAGATGAATTTATGTTTTCAGTTTATGATTTGATTTAAAACTTAGAAAAACATTTTCTGTTAAACTTGGTTATTCAAGTAGTTTATTTACGTTGTTCTACGAACTATGATGAGTGAACGTTTCATGAATTATGGACTTTCAAGTTTTGACTTTATTTCAGAATATAATTTAGTTTTTCGAGGTTTTATTAATTATGCATTTAAGACACTTTATCGCTTCCGCTATTTATTGATTAAGATTCTGATCACGGATAAGTTTAATGCTTCCACTATTTATTGATTAAGATTCTGATCATGGATAAGTTTAATACTTCCGCTATTTAAGGTCAGGGTTTTTCCCATCATGGGTAAATTAAGAATTTTCAATTTGGAATTTTTTTTTTAAATTAGGGTTTGTTTCGAATTGGAGATTTCAAAATTATGAAATTACATGTATGTTTAACCCTCAGGGATCGGGGCGTTACATAAAGACTGTCCATTTCCAATGGATCTGCTTTCATTCCCAATGTATTCACTGGAGGAGAAGAAGTTGTTGAGATCCGATGTAAGGTGAAATTTCACCCTGTGTCTGTTAACCATACCTGAGATTCTGTTGGTTGAGAGTGTTGAGAGTGTTGTGACATTGCAGTCATAACAGTTAGGTTGGATGGTGGGTGTTGTCCTTGGAAAGAAAAATTTAATCTGTGATAGCAATCAATGGCGTTGTGCCCAATCTTGTGGCAAATTTGGCACTGGATTCTTCCATTATGAGGGGTACATTGACTGTCTCGAGTGTTCTTGACAGAGTTCTTGAATGGTTGATGGCCAATGACGGGTGAAGCTCTAAGAACAGAGGGTAATGTTGAGGAGTTCCGATTTAGATTTCTTCCTCCTCCGCGATTAGAGTTGAATCTGCGAGCACTTCGATTCCCTCGATAATTGCATGAACCTTGACCCCTTGTAGTACCTTTGTTTGAAGAAAATGCAAGCATAGCCGTATTCTGAAGAATTGAGTCTTGATTCTTCCTTTGTGACTCAAGATAATGTTCTTTAGATTTGAGAAGAGCATGTAAGTCTTCCAAAGTGAGTGGTTCGGCTCGAGTGTGAATAGAGGTTTTGATGGTGTTGTATTCAGTGGGTAAACCATTGATTGTGAAAATGAGCACATCTTCATTATCGACACTAACAGATACAACAGCTAACCCGTCTATTATCTCCTTGATCCTCTGAATGTAGGAGTCGATGCTTTTAGAGGTTTCTTGGATACAGACTGCAGATCAGACTTGAGCTGAAGGATAGAGGTTCTAGACACAGATGAGTACTTGCGTATGATAGAGTCTCATACTTCCTTTGACGATGTGCACCCAACAACATAGGACAGGGCGGTAGGAGAGAGAGTTACATTGATCAAGGTCATGAGAGCTTGATCTTGACAAACCCAATAATCAAAGTTAGTGTTTCTTGAGTCAGTACCATCATTGTTCTTGATGAAGGGGGAGGGACACGATTGGTTCCATCCACGTAGCCGGAAAACATGTGGGCCTTTAGGATAGATGAAATTTGGTATTTCCATAACACGAAGTTACTGGAATCCAATCTGATTGAGATCAGATTGTAGATGTTGGAAAGAAGATATATAGGAGAAGATGAGGATGGGGTAGAAGCAGCAGGTGAGTTGTGGGTAAAATTTTGGCTAGAGGGAAGAATTTTAGACGAAGGGTTAATCTGAGAAATAGTTTAGGAATCATCTTTGAGAGTCGTGGTTTCTTGAGAAACAAAAGTGAGGTTTTCGATTTCAGTCATGGATCGTTCGACGTGAGTCAGAGAAACTCTGATGCCATGAAGAAATTCTTGTGGAGATAGAAACAAGAAGGAAGAACATAGAGCAGAAAAAGAGATCAAGAAGAAGAAGAATATTGTATTGTACTTCGTTAACTAACATGGGGAAAAACCAAAACAATATAAACCTCCCAAAATGTCATGACAGAGGAAAAGACTAAAACAACCCCTAAAAACTAACAATAGACTCAAAGGAAAAATACACTTGACCCTTTATCTTTATAAAAAATATAATAAATGTAGGAGATAAATCACTAAAATAATAGTATAGGAGACTAGAGAGTGATAACAAAATAAATACACAGTGCACTCACGTTTTTAATCCTTATATTTTTAACAAAAACGGCACCCTCATTCATGAGCTAGGGAAATGTTTCCAAATCGTATTTTACACAATTTTAGGAAAAGTATTTATGAGATTATTATTCCGAAAAAAATATATAAAAATTCCAAACGGGTTTATAGGTATAAGATACTGACAGGGTTAAATAGGAAGATCCAAGAATTTCACATAAAAATTCAGATGTTTTGCATAATCATATGTTGTTACGTGGTTTATCAATTGTCACCACGTATAATTATTATTATTAGACATGTAGTTAGATTTCATTATTAAAAAAAAACTATGGGACGCAACAACTATACTCATCAATATTATAAATTCGTTTGTAAGCGTATAAACAAATAAATTTTATTTTCAATTAATTTGCTTTAGAAGTATGGTCTCATGATTGGAGTTTTATCATATTATAATAGTGTTAAATATTATAATGTTAAATAGACATGTACGTAGAGGTATTAAATTAATGTTAGGATTATGTCTTAAAATCACTGAAATTTTATTATACTATTGAGACATTTAATTCTGATTAATAATAAATAATTTATTTTTATATTATGTGCAATACATTCTTGTAAAAATATTCACAAGCATAATAATATTTAGTTTATGGATCTTATGGAGTTTAGCTTATGAGAATAAAGTATTTAATTAATAGTCATTTATAACTTGTAAGACTATAGTACATTAACTTTATTAAGATAGTGAAGCTGAACGCTTTACTAAGAAAAGACTATAGTACATTAACTTTATTATGTAGAGTGACTTACCTTTGTCACCAGGTGAAGTACTTAGTTAATGTACTAGTGCATTTGAAATGCATCGAAATGACTAATGAGTTTGATTTTCAATAAATTACTATCGAATGAAAATAATGACTCATTGCTATAATTTTATGAGTGATTTCAATCTTGAGAGAGTTATGAGCTCATATTTAATAACATAGTTGTTTTGATCTTTTAAGAATGCGACTCTTTGAGTCAACATATTTCGTAGGTTAGATGATTTAGTTATTAGATAGTGAGTCTAAAAATTCTCAATAGTAAAATTTATAGACACTTTTAATTAAGTGACATAGTACATATCATGTGATTCATTTATGTAGTCATTATAAACTATGAAAATTAAGTGGCATAGTACATATCATGTGATTCATTTATGTAGTACATATCATGAGATTTGATAATTTTACTTGAGACATTAAATATGAAAATTATCATAACTGATCATTAGAATAAATTTAGAACCTAAAGATATGAAAATGTGTATAAATATTAGGTCGACATAATTAACATAATTATATACAATATTATATTTTGGAGGAGTATTACATAATGAATAATGAGTTAAGAATAGTTACATCAAGTAATCTTATATATATATATAAAGTTGAGTATGAGCTCTTAATATGATGTCACGTGTCAACATACCCAACTTTATATTCAGCCACACGTGCACACCAAATTTCATAGCATTAAACGTATTTTGATGTATTTTTTCATCATACAATATGCTCTTTAATTTATTTCATTGAAAGAATTAATAATCTTCATTAATAATAGAGCTATTCAATTAAATTGAAAATTTACAGAATAAATAATTTGTTCACTCAACAAATTTTAATAGAAACTATAAAATGTCAAATAGGTTTATAAAATATTAAAACTGTTCATAGTATATAATAAAAGAAAAGCAAGCTCCCGAATTTGTAATTTATGAAATTTACGTAAAAATAAACTTATTTTGTTTTATAGTCATTACCTTAATTGTTGTAGTTTTTTCTTTTATATTTTATAATTGTACTATAATCCGTATGTATTTACTACACATTACATCATTTATTTGTCAATCTATTAGCCTTTTCCATCCGTTCATGTCCATTCATCTACCCCCACCGTCTACCACAACTCTCCTCTTTCTTACTCTCCAAGTCCCTCTAGCTTTTTCAATGTCTCTCCTCTACGCTTACCCCTAACCTGTCCACTCAATTCTCCTCGAAGCATTTTTGCACTTACTTCACCCAAACTTTACGACTATCCTTTCTGAACAATAATACCTGCAGTCTAAAATGGGTTGCACAAATCATGGGCGGTTCATATTATGGAATTATATAATTAATTAAATAAAAAACGAGAGCTTTAATGGAAAGCTTCAATGGCAGTTTTGGTCCGTTTGATGAAATCAACTATAAAAAGAATGAGAAAGGGGCTATAAAGGGCAGAAAATAATATAAGAGGCAAATTACTTATTATATTGCAAGGCACTGACGGCGACGGGAGGAAGAAATCTAGCTGATAGAAGATTTTATTTTGTTCTGTTTATTTGTGTACTTTGGGTTTATCAATAGATATAGAAATACTTCTTCTTGAGATTTTGGGTTGTCAATAAGTTGTCTCTTGTTCCTATTGGAGGATTTTGGGTTTGACATATAATTTCTCAAATTTTTCTTCAAATCAGTATATTTTCTACCTCTGATGTTTATGACATTTCTGTTGATAATGTAATATATTTTGTTTTTCGCAAAAAAGAAGAAGATTATTTGTGGACCTTTGTTTGTTTCAAAAGTTGAGGAACTTAACTATTTGAATGTCTCAAGATTTAAATTTACTACTTTCATATTGAAGATTTTCCCTATGATAGTTTATAAATTTGCTTAAATTTTACTTTCAAACTAAAGAATTATCTTGATAGTTGGTTAGAAAATTCAAGGAATATAAGAGATTTATTTTATCAAACATGGAAGAAACGAGATTGTACTTTATAAATTGGTCGCACATGCAGGTTAATTAGTTAGGGGTAAGAGTAATTAAAGAATTATCCGCATTTATATGAGTTTACCACATCTTAATTTTTAATCTACTTAATTTGTTATATAAATCTTTTTAACAAGAAAAAGTAATGTAAATGCGGATGACTATTCTAATTTCAACATTTTCTAAATATCTATGATGATTAGACCTCGTGCAAACTTTTACATAAATAATTGAGCATCAATTTATTTATTTTTAAACTTAACATTTCATAAATAATATGAAGTTAATAAATTTAATTTTAGATTTAATCGATAGAGTTTATTAATTATGTAGTCAAATATATTTTTATCATTATGATCTCCTTACTATCTTCAAATTTGGGTTACATTGTGACATGACTTGTTTAATTAACAAGTGTATCAACGTGAACACTCTATAGTCAATTGAGTGGTTTAAAAAAATTATATCCATCTTTTTTCTAAAAAGATAAAAAATTAATTAAAATGAATTAATTTAATTAATTGAATTAAAAAAACAACATTCGGTTGGGAATGGTTGGGTTGTTTGAATGGGTTATCAATCCCATTAAAAAAGAGTTATTTTTTCTTTTTAATTTAAAAAAAAACTTCCATTCTTTTGTACAATTTTTTTTTAGAGAATACAACATTCTTTGGCCGAACCTTTTATGAGAATAGAGAAAAATATGGAAAAGTTTTTCAGTTTAATTTTTTATTTGAACGTCCACCCGTTCGTAATATTGGTTATCGGTCTGAGAAATAGTTATGAAAACTATGAGATTTCGATTGTCGATCATCACATTTTAAGATGTATTTTTTCTAATACGCATTTATAGATTGTTTCTCGAATATTTTTAGATCCTATTTTTTTTCGCTGTGACGATTCCTTCAATTGGTATCAGAGCAAATGTTCTGAATTATTCAAGAAATGCATTGAGAAATATAAATATGGTTTTTTGATTGTTTTGATATTCCTTGCATAACCATTTAGATTTTATGTATAAATTTCCGTTGGTTATGCAATTAGAGGAACAATCTATGAAGAGATTGTTTTGCCCTTTAGGACTTGTACTTAATTTTCATAAATTCTTGTAAACTTTTTTCCAGAAAACAAGGATTGTTATGATGTAATTATTCATGTCAGGTGGCGATTGAAACGATGTGAAAGGAGTATCAAAAGACGGTTGAAAACTCACGTCCGCGTGTAAGTAGCTACACGGTGACAACTTGGTATTTGGATCATAACTTTCATATCTAATTTCGGATTGAAGCGATTCAAAATCCTCTGAGAAGATAACTCAAAAACCAAAAGTTTGTTTTCCACGAAGAAGACCATATTAGGATGTTTTACCTGTTACATTTTATTCTGAATATAACGTATCGAGGAGTGATGAGAATTTTTCTGTTTTTTTAGTTTCGTTCGTTGGAACATGATCAATCTCATGAGGTACTGGGTGATGGTCGACAGTGGACAGCGGGTGTAACCCATGGTGAGATCAAGGGTGTTTAACAAGTGGTGACTGTTCCCGTGCCTAGGATCGATCTCAGTCTATGTTGAAGATCGGTTTTAGACTTTAAATTAAGATAGAGTATGGTTATGCAAGGTTAAGGTATATTTTAGATATTTATATTTTATACCCTGCTATTTTGTTTATTATTTTTTATGCCCATCATGTTTAGATAATTTTATTTTATGCACATCACATTTAGATAGCATGTGGGATATGTTTCTAAACAGATAAGCGTTAGTGATTGCATAATGAAGATAAAATTAAGTGTAATCGATTAAGGTATAAAATGACTAACCCTAGAAATATGTTATTAGTTTTTATTTAAATATAATTTTTAATTTTAATAATCTTGCTAGATATTTAATTTGCCGTTATTTACATTGTGAGATTATTAGAATTTAGATAAAATTATATTAATTTAAATTTAATACTAATTGAGCATGCTTGTTTAATCGTAGTAGGTTGCTAAATATTAGGTTGGCTAATTACCTAATATAACTTAGTAACTTACGGTAATAAAACTTCACATAATTAAGAAAATCAAGTGGGAGAGCGAGATTCTTAATCTTATTGGATCATGGTAAGGTGCTAGGGTACCTCGTCTTCAATCTTGGAAGCTTCTTAAAGAAGGGTATCCGAAGTATCAGATATTACAAGTATGATCTTCATAATGATCACATTGATAAGTGAATAACTGGAAACGATTTGCCTAAACAGGAGTTGTCCACTTGTCACAAGTCTTTGGGTAAAATAATGATATACAATTGACTCATTTTTTGTAGTGTCTCGTCTAAGCGATTCTTATTACTTATTTTGAGAGACTAAAGCTGAATGTTAGTTAATTGCTAGATATTAAAACTAGATTAGTAGGATTACTATGTATTAATATCAGATTGGTAATTAACTAGATTGGATTATTCTACCTAATTTTTTTAAATGTTTGTTCTGCCTAAACGTGTGTATGTTTATGAGAGTTGGGATACCGTTACATACAATTAATGTTTTTTTAGTTTTTTTTCATGTTAATTTGTATGATTTAATTAGAATGTGTTTGTAATGGTTGAGAATTTTATTATTTTTCAGTAATGAAAATGTCGTCCATTAGCCCATTAGCATATATATTGAAAATATAGTCAACAATAATGGATATTTACTAGGACTTTAATCTGACCATAAAAAAAAGCAAGTACACTCCTAATTAACGCTACTCTAGAGCTTCCTTAAAGTTCCACTCAGGTGAATAAAATTAATATTGTCTATGTAGATACTTTGAGTTTTAGCTCTGTGTAACATGGTGTCATTATATGACAAATATGTTGGAATGACAGTAAATTCTTTTTTCATGGAAGCTAATATAATTATTAATATCCAGTAAGATATCTGAAGGGTAATATTGAATACTAAGATGTCAAAGGAAACTCTGGTTAATGACCATATCGTTATGGTTGTTGTTTTTAAAAATGAGACAGAGATTCTTATAGCTGAAATCGATGGGAAACCTAAGTCGATTTAGTCTTGGATACCTAAGCGGATTACTTAGATCGGTCCATGATTAAACTATAGCACATGTAAATATGTTTAACTAGGCCGAATTGAACTAGGAACTCCATATAGCTAAGAGAATCAAAAGACACAGTTTGTGTTGAACGTGACCTAGTCTTCTTCTTCTTTTAGGCTAAAGCTTAGCCCAAATAAGATAAAGAAGATAAAGATGTCCAAATAGAGTTGGCTCAGAGTAAGAAAGAGGGAACGAACTCAAATGGGAAGTGGTTCTATTGTGGGAAGCATGGATAAAAAAACCAGCTAAAAGATTTTCTTAACTATAAAGAGCTGAAACATGCATCTTACTAAGAAGTGATCAGTGATTGATTTTACTACACCCCGATGTGTAGAATCTGAAATCATAATTCACATTAACAATTCTTTGTAAATGTTCTAGGAAACTAAAAAAATAAATGAGAGATATTGCATGTTGTTCTTTTGATAGAGGCATATGCACTATTTTGGATAGTACATTTATTTCTAAATTTTTATTACATGATATAGAGTAAAATAACAGTATACATAGTACATTATAGAAGAGAAAAGTTTCTCAAGCCAACTATATGTCTATAACATATGTCATGGTCATATTATCTAAGTATGATTCGAAGACTAGTAAGAGACATGCTTCATGACCTTTAGATTTTTGAACTTTTACCGGTAAATGAATCCATTATTGATAAAGTATATGACCAAGAGTCTTTTCAGATAGAAGGATGTAGATGTCTGTGACTTTAGTGTTGGAGTTTATTACTTGAGTGGACAAGTGAAATTCAAGGTGAGGGGTGACTGTGGGTATAATGTAAATTTTATTTACGGGTACTCTAGATATGACTATGTTTGTCTTATGCTTTTTGATTCTGAAACTTTTGAGAAATCAAATAGTTTAGAATGAAAGTCGAAAAGGCATTGGAGAGAAAAACTATGGCTCTTCGATTAGATCAAAGAAATAAATATCTCTTAATGACATTCACTGACTACAAGATGAATATCAAGATTGTATCCCAGTTGGTTACATCTAGGTCACCCTGAGAATAATGTAACAGTAAGGAGAAATGATTTCTTTTAACATGATGATATCTATGTATAATTATTTAACTTGGAATTTTTTAGGATTACCTTTATAGATTACATAATTTGAATCTAGCACCATCTATGACAGTTCTTGGAAAATCACAAGAATTATGGAATGTTCGTAAACCTAGTTTACGTAACCTTCATATATGTGGATGTCTAGCACACGTGCTAAAGGAGAATGCTGCCGAGCTAGATGGTAGATCAAAATGATATCTAAATGTAGGCTATGCAAAAGGAATGTGGGTTATTTGTTTTTATAGTACCAAGAAGGGAAAGTGTTTGTAAGTATAAACATTGTATTCTTGGAAGATTACTATATTTCAAAAGGAATGTCTAAACGCAACACAAACTTAAAAGAATTTTTTCAATAATACATGTGTCACGTAATCCATTTGGTAGTAGATAAGTTCAGAAGTTAGTGAGAATTCAGTTAATCAAGAGAATAAAAATGAAGTACTTCCTAGTATTATAGAACATAATTGTAGTGGGAGTGTTTCTCATTCATATGAGAAGTATATGTTCCTAGGAGAGTCTAATATGGTAATCTTGGTGGAACATAAGTTAGAACCCGAACGGTTCGTGGGTGGAAGATCAAAATTTTTTTCACAACAAACATCTAATTATATTAAATATAAAATATTTTCTATGAACATGCGTATTTAGATAAACTTATTTAGAATAGGTAGTAACAATTTCATACCTTTCTCTCATATCAGATAAATTCTGATTTGGTAGAATCCAATTAATCGTCTCGCATTTTTCGTTCTTGAGATTCGCAGAATTTCAATCTATTTTCGCACCAACAACCACTCCTAAGATTTAGAAATATATCTCGAAAGGATATTTTTAGGAATAGAGTGTCGGCTCTCTAAACAATTAAGGAAGAAAAAAATATTTGTTTTCTTATCTTCCTCTTGGTTTTTGGCGGCAATTGTAGGGAGGGGGTGATGGAAACTCTTTTCTGCTCTGTCTAACACTTAACTTAGCTTAGGGTTAGGTTTGCAACCCATTAATATTAATTACTGAATTTACCCACATACCCTTATATGATAAACCGAAATTTACCTCCCTTGCACCGCCATCTGGGTTTTTTACATCTCTCCTAAAGTCAAGACTGTGTTCAAATTTGTCAATACAAATTGATAAATTAAATTAATCCCTATCAATTAATTAAATAATTTCTTTTATTTATTAAAGATCCAATAATTAGAAAATAATAAATTAATTAATTTGAACATTAATTTTGATCTTCACTATCTTAATGATGACACCCATGACATATGAGTTCGGAAAGTGTATCTTGGTCCAAAACATATTTTTGTCCAACTGACATTGTTTCTCATTCCTGTCCTTATGAGCTACTCCTGAGACTGAATGGACCCACATGAATAAAAGTATGAGATTCAAACACCCAGCTAATTTATCTCCATCAATTCCCGACCTATTTATTCCCAACATCATACGACTCCACTATAAGTCCAATGCTGAATCAACTTTCGCTTCATGCGCGCTACATTTTTTGTTGGTGAAAATAAACATATTTATTTCACGGACAATAATATTTTACGATGTTACCCTTCTAGAATATAGTAATAAGTGCGGGATGTGAAATTATCATTTTACCCTTCTAGTTATTATTTCCTTAACTCATTTTATTGACTGTGAATAAAGAAAGACATATCAGTGAGTGTGTCTCATACAATTCACAATGTCTTATTCAATGGCCCATATCATCGAGTACTAGACACGGTTTATTCATTCCTATATAATCAATAAAGCATAAAGTGATATTGTTGCTATTAGCCTCTCACCACGAATTTCATATCTGTGAATCACGCAACTCCAACATAATTGAATCACGATTCCAATAGCCGAGTTATTATTCGACAATTCAAACTCACTCATTTGGTGTATCAAAGATCTCAAGTAACTAAGTTGAGTTTCATATTCACCTTGGAATTAAGATAATTATGAAAATACTGTTAAGGTGTAACAATTAGATTTAGAGCTAGATAAACGACTTTGCTTTAAATTTGTTACTGGTTTATTCAACATATTCTATAACATATCTAGGTCAACCGTTAGAGTCTCCACTGTTGAAAAATGCGGCGTAGCCGCAGCAGAGGCATTTAAAAAATTTAATAAAAATGAATCTTTTTCGATAAAAAGAAAAACAAGCGCGACACAACGATTTTCAAATACAAAGCTTTTATTGAAAATTCTTTTCAATCAGGATTCATTATATATTTATACATTAAATCTACAACGTACAAGGTTAAGAATCATATATCTCTTGTAGTCTATATCAAGCGTTCTTGCAAAACCGATCGATCATCCATCCCACGAAACTGTTCCAACGATTAGTAGACTTCGAGATCCACACCAAGATCTTCCAAGTCAATCCTCAAGCACTAGGACATGTGTGGACACGTAGAATTTTACAAGACAATTTTTATGTTTCTAGATGTACTAAGCACATGAGATCTAATGATTTACTGAGAATGAGTTTAGTGAGACGATTCTCTAAAAGAATACGATGATGATTCTTTTAGAAATTTGATTAACTTTTAATCGTAGAGAAAAAAAACTCTGACACTAATGGTGTTCTCAATTCAATTATTAATTGATGAACTGATGAACTTAGCTATCTCTTTAGGCCATTAGAATAATATATGTACATATTCTAGATCATGGCGTATCGGATATTTAGGGATAATTAAAAATTAAAAAATTAATATTTAATTTCAAATTGACCATTGTAGCTACCCACTGTATAACGGTGCACAACTGCAGTGCCACACTGCATTGCAGTTGGCGTTAAGCATCGCAGTGCCTCACGCCTATTGCTGTGTGTCACATGACAGTACAACAGTTCATGGTGATCTATGATTCCCAATAATTTGTCGACATGTGGTAATTACTATAAATTAAATATTAAGTTTAATCAAATAAATATCTAGATATCAATTAATTCAAAACTAACATATCTGATTATCCCTATTAACTAAATTATCTGTTATTTCACAAATAACAGATTTAGTTGATTCAAATTATTATCTAATTTCATAAATTAGATATTCAGTTTCACTTATCGATAATTGGAAAAATAATCGATAATTATATATATAATTCAATTAATTAATTTTTAATTAACTAAACACACGTAATTATGTCGTAATTATGTACTTACCCCAGAATTAAAAATTTCTCTGCAAGTCAGTCATTTTCTCATATCCTGAAACATTCACTTTCTCATATCCTGAAACATTCACACCCTAAACTGCGTAGTAGAGGTGACTTGAGAATCATGGACCTATAATCCTAAGCTCCAATAAACCAAATTATTAATTAAATAATCTTACTTATTAATTTCATTATTACTCCACTATAAATATGAAATTGAACTCTTAGTAATTATAGAATGTATTTACATATTATTCTCATGTAGTCCACTGATATAATCATTTCATGTAATTATGTTCTCCAATTATTGGTTCGTAAATTATAACTGGTCAAAATTATCGTTTTACCCTTCCAATTATCACTTGATCTTTTAGTACCATTAATTCACTTGTGAATGACTAATCTATAATCTTATTATAAATTTGAGCTCAATAATCATTAAGTTCCAGAATTAACACTTAAGAGAATCAATTTACGATCCGTTAGGAAAGCTTGGATTCTAAATCTTGTAAAATCATGTTCCCAACCATTCATATCACTGAATCACCAAAACAAAATTCATTAGCATGTTTTACAAACGAATCTTAACGAGTGAATCAAAAGATCCAGTAGATATGTATAGGAGTTCATGACTACTTAGGATTCAGACTTATCTATATATGATCATCAAATAGATGTGTATTAAATCTTTATGATAAACGACACATTGATAAAAATATTAATTCACATCGTTCATGTCATATATAATCTCATTATATAAAGTACATTCACTAAGATATTTATAGACATGAATGATCCGGATTTCGATCACACGCATTCATAATACTTAGTGATCCGTAATAATAACTATTCAATAAAAATTTCATACATTAATATGTTGCTGACAATTTTGTTCATTATCTATTACCTTAATCCTCTCGTACTAATACAAGATCATAGTCTCATTAATGAATATATATAATTTTCAGATATTTATATAAATTATTCAGCAATAATTTAAAAGAACAATTATAAGAAAAATGTAATCCTCCAGAGGACCATAAAAGACTTTACTACTTAAAGTCTTCATGAATGGATTTGTCAGATTGTTGACCATCGATATATGTGTTACTATAACATCTCCACGCTGAACAATCTCTCTGATGAGGTGATACTTATGCTTTGTGTTTGGATCTTTTGTAGCTCCTTGGTTTCTTTGAGTTTGCTACAACCCCACTATTATCATAATAAAGTGTCTGGGTTTGTCAACTTCTGGAATAACTTCCAGAGTTTTCGGGAAATTTCTAAGCCATACAACCTTATTTACAGCTTCACAAGCTTCCACATACTCAGCTTTCATGATAGAATCAGCAATGCAAGATTGTTTGATACTTCTCCATATTACTGCTCCATCATTAAGGATGAACATCGCTGAAGTGGACCTCCTGGAATCCTTGTCTACTTGGAAATCTGAGCCCATATAAACCGTCATATTCAAGTCACTACCTGAATACACAAGCATGTAGTTCTTCATTCACCACGCTAATGGCGTAGCAAATATATGTCCTAGTGCAAAGCATCACATTCATGAGACTTCCTACGGCTGAGGCATAGGCAATCTTTCTCATGTCTTCCTCTTCTTGAGGAGTCTTTGGAGACTGCTCCTTGGAGAGGCAGTCTCAATGCCTAAAGGAAAGATATCCCTTCTTGAAATCTTGCATACTGAAGTGATCCATCACCTTATCAATATAAAATGTTTGAGACATTGTCAATTATATGTTCTTCTTATCTTAAAAGACCTGAATACCTAAGACAAATGCAGCTTATCCAAGATCATTCATATCAAATTACTTCACAAACCAAATCTTGACATCGGATAATTTTCCTACATCATTCCCAATGAGTAGAATATCGTCCATGTATAAGACTACAAAAACCACCTTCCCTTCATGTATCAGTATATATACACATGGTTCATCCACTAACTATTCAAAACCAAAGTTCTTAATAGTTTCATCGAGTCTGATATTCGATGATCGGGACGCTTGCTTAAGTCCATAAATGGACTTCATCATTTCACAAAATTTGCCCTTTTCACTTTTCTCTATGAACCCATATGGCTGAGCCATATAAATAGCTCTTCAAGATTGCCATTCAGAAATGCAGTATTGACATCCATATGTCATATTTCATAATTGATGAGATCGGCGAAAGGAAGATTCGAATGAACTTAAGCATGGCCATCGACGAGAATGTATCCTCGTAGTCAATACCTTCCTTTTGGGTGTAGCCTTTGGCTACTATCCTAGCTTTTAATGTCTCCACAATCCAATCCGGACCTTTCTTTTTCTTATAAATCCATTTATACCCTACAAGTTTTACCCCTTTAGCAGAATCTACAAGTTTCCAGTCTCCGTTCGAGTACATCGATTGTATCTCGACATTCATGGCTTCTTGTCGTAGATTTGCTACAAGACCAGACATGGCCTGTGAGTAGGAAACAAGTTCATAATGATCCTTATCTAAGACTGTTGTTAGGGCATCTCCATAAGACATGTATATGTCAGGTTGTCTTACAACCCCCCCCACTACGTCGAGGCTCCGTAGGCTCTGGCCCCTGTTATGGTTCTTCCATTATTAAATCGGAAACATGTCTTGATTGGGAAGTCAGTGTCCTCCACTTACTAATTCCTCTAGCATAAATGTGCTTCTTGACTTAACAGTTCTTGTATAGTCCTCCTTAAGAAAATGTGCATTCATGCTCACGAATATTTTTTTTATCGATCAGACTATAAAAGACGTATCCCTTCGTTCCCTTAGGATAGCCTACAAACATGTATAATTCTGGTCGATTGGCCAACTTGCTTGTCTTCGATGTTAGTACGTGTGATGGGCATCCCCATATCTTAAGGTGGCTTACGGACGACTTTCATCCACTCCAATTTTATATGGTATACCAGGCACCATATTTGACGGAACTTGGTTCAGAATATATGCCGCTGTTTCCAAGGCATATCCCCAGCTTGAATCTAGGATGGATGAGTAACTCATCATAGATCTAACCATATCCATTAGAGTTCGATTCCTTCTCTGAAACACCATTCTGTTCTGGAGTGCCAGGTGTTGTAACTTGAGAAAAAAAATACATTCTTCCTTAAAAATGTTTTCGAACTCTCCTAGCAAGTACTCTCCACCATGATCGGATCACATCGTTTTGATTTGTTTCTCTAATTGCTTCAGCCTTCTACATTTTGAACCTTTTAAAGGTTTCAGACTTTTGGTGCATTAGATAAACATGTCCAATATGTGAGTAGTCATCTATGAAGATTATAAATTATTCATAACCTCTTCTTTCTTAGATATTCAATGACCCACATACATCACTTTGTACGAGTTCGAGGTATTGAGTGGCTTTTTTACCTTTTATTGAAATTGGTATCTTGGTCATTTTGCCTTCTATGCAGGATTCACATGTGGGTAGTGATCTCACACTTAAAGTTTGTAATGGACCATCCTTTACAAGTCTTTTAATCTTATCTAGGCTAATCTAGCCAAGACGTAAGTGCCACAAATATTTTAGATCGATTGAGTCAGACTTCAATCTTTTACTACCATTTGTAAATCAGTATTTACTTCAGTGTCACATATCATTGGAATCATTGGTTTTACATAGAATAGGTTATTTACTAAGCGCGCAATAGTGATCAAGCAATTATTTCTAAATATACCAATATCATTATCATTGAAATCTAAATAAAATCCTTGCTCAATCAAACTAACTACTAAAATTAGGTTCTTTTCAAAAATTGGGATATAATAAACATCTTGTAAAACCATAAAATTATTATCAAATGATAATTAAATAGTTCCAACTAATACAGTCGATACTAGTGCTCCATTTTCCCATCATAAGTTGAACTTGCCTTCGTCAAGCCTTTTGGTTTCCCTGAATCCCTATAGGGAACAACAACTATGCTTAGTGGCCGCAGAGTCTACAATCCATGAAAAAGTAGAGTCAACCACATAACAGGCCTCAATAACAAGTAACATACCTTTGGATTTCAACTCTTTGAGATAATCTGAGCAGTTGCGTTTCCAATGGCCAGTGGCTCCACAATGATGACACTTGTCTTTTGACTTCTCCACTTTTGCAGTGCCCTTGCCTTTCGCAGCTTTCAAGTTTTTCTTCTTAACATTCTTTGGACCTCTCTTGTGTTTCTTTTTGACCCTAGAGGTGGAAGGCTTACTTTCAATAAGGTTTGTCTCTCCAGTTTTCCTCTTGCCCTTCAGAAACAGGGTCTCAGCAGCTCGCAACTCCTTCATAACCTCTAGAAGCGAGTAGCTCAACTTATTCATCGAAAAATTAAGTTTGAAGTTCTCAAAAGTGTCCGGCAGGGTCTCAAGGATTGCATCAACTCAAGTCTCGCCATCTACCTCATCACCCATGATCTATATCTCATTCAGATTACACCTGATCATCTCATTCAGATTACACCTGATCATCATCATGTGTTCTCTGACAGAAGTTCCAGGTTTCATCCGACAGTTCATGAAGTTTCATACAATAACCTATTTTGCTTGACGACCCTAATTCCTGAACATTTCGATGATGTTCAACATCATATCAATGGCAGTTTCCATGTTCTTGATGTTGTTGTTGTAACACATTTATAACTGATACCGAGATGTAACACTTAACGATCTCATCAGAACGCAAC
The DNA here is from genome assembly GCA_003255025.1 of Datisca glomerata. Classification (NCBI taxonomy): domain Eukaryota; kingdom Viridiplantae; phylum Streptophyta; class Magnoliopsida; order Cucurbitales; family Datiscaceae; genus Datisca; species Datisca glomerata. Next base: position 295,406 of record QANY01002723.1, read on the forward strand.
CAAGAAGCATAAGCATCATTTTTCTCTTGAGTCGATTCAGTAATAGGTCTAAAGGGACAATGGGTGGTGAGCACGAACTTGTGCTTTTCTACAGTCAATACGATATCAAGATTATGTTTCCAATCTATGTAATTTTTACGAGTAAGTTTGTTCACATTCAAGATTGTTGAGAGTGAGGATAATGACATGATACTGAAAAGAATAAATAAAGCGGTGTAAGTAGAAACTTAAGAATTAATGAAAGTATGATGCATGATGCAAATACTTAAATATTTAAAAATAATATGATAAAAACAATATTTCTTCCATGATGTTACGATCTACATCGTGACAGTTCTCGTTTGGTTAACGCTTCTCAAGATGTCACTACATCTGGATTAACTAATCACCAATGGTTTTGGTCACCTTAGCCACATTGACTAGTTCCTATGAGAGATTCCAATGCCCTTTGGTCTAAGTGCTTAACCAATGCATCGACTTTAAAAGGTTGCTATGAACTAACAGTCCGTCTAGGAATGGTCCTGACTCAAAGCTACACGATTTTTAAGTTTCTCCAACTGAAGAGAGTACCGCTAGGGCGTCTTTAAACAATTCATCGTGCCACAACCAAGTTTGCGTTGCGGACATTGAGAATGTTTCAACGTAAACGACCATTCCACTTAGGTTTTGGAAAAATGGATTTTTCTTTACTTTTTCAAAAAAAAAATATAACTCTTTATAAATTTGAAAAAGCAGGTTTTCAAAATTATAAACTTTTATAAAATTCATATTGTATTTAAATGATAACTCATTATAAATTTAAACTACAATGATGCATGTTATATGATGTACAAGATTAATAATAAATCATCCGTTCAAAATTAATCTCTCTATGACTCATTTTAATTACAACCCATAAAAACTAATAAATAAATTATAATAATTTAAAATATTAATCTTCATAGCGTCTGTAATTGTCCCCTTCTCCTTCAGGAAGTCCCACCTCTTAGTAATTCTTTACTAAGGTCTAGTCCAATTCTCAAAAGTCAAATTTTAATTTAAAATTTAATTTTCAAATAATTTTTACTTTGATAAATAAATTACCAAGTAAAATAATCAATTGATTTACTTTTAAAAACAATTTATGAAATAAATTCCAATTAATTAGTGTTGAAAAGTTACCAAATTAAATAAAATTCTTTTAGGTACTAGATTGGGCAAAACCCAAAGATTTCCAAAACCCAAAAGTTTCCAAAACCCAAAAGTTTCCAAAACCTCAAGATTTTCTAAACCCTAAAGTTTCCAAAACCTCGAGTTTTCTAAACCCTAAAGTTTCTAAAATCTCAAGGTTTCTTAAACCATAATTACGAAACCTACTGCTGCGAGCGGCGATGATAAGCAGCAGCAGATGAGGACGCGGTGCGACGGCAACGGCGGTGGCGGTGACGAACGGTGATTTTCTTGAAACACCTAAAACCAATCGATCAGGATACACCTTTTGCAAATATTAAGGATACACATTTTGCAAATATTAAATTACATCAAATCTCATGCCTCAATTTTGGCGTACATCAATTCTAAGATTGAAAATAAACACCTAAAACCAATCGATCAGGATCCATTCATAAAACACATTCAAACATGTTTTGAATCTACCATACAAAAATATATGCCGATATCACAATGTTCATCCATATATACGTTTAATCACTGAATATGTATAATCAAGAACACAAGGCTCAGATATCAATTGTTGGATCGAGTTTTAAAATTTAATAAAAAATAAATGAACCACGAACGGTTCGTGGGTGGAAGATTAAATAATTTACACAACAAATATTTAATCATATTAAATATAAAACCCTTTCTATGATCATGCATATTTAGATAAACATATTTAGGATAGGTAGAAACAATTTAATACATTTATCTTGTATTGGAGAAATTTTGATTTGATTAAAACTAATTAATCATCTTGCGTTATTCGTTCTTGAGATTCACATAACTTCAGTCTATCTTCACACCAATAACCACTTGTAGGATTCAGAAGTATATCTCCTAAGGATATTGTTCAGAATAGAGTGTAGGCTCTCTAAACAATCGAGGAAGAATTTTTTTTTTCTCTTCTTCCTCTTGGTTTTCGACGACAACTATAGGGAGGGCATGAGAGAAACTCTTTTATATTCTATCTAACACTTAGCTTAGCTTAGGGTTATATTTGCAACCCTTTAGTATTAATTATGAAGTTTAACCATATACCCATATGATAAAACCAAAATTTACCTCCCTTACATTGCAATTTACGATTTTTACATCTCTCCTAGAGTCAAGACTGTGTCCAAATTTATCAATCTAATTGATAAATTAAATTAATTTCTATCAATTAATTAATTAATTTTTTATTTACTAATTGTCTCATAATTAAAAAATAACAAATTAATTAATTTGAACATTAATTTTGGTTTTCACTAATTTAGTGATGACACCCATCACATATGAATTTAGGAAGTATACCTTGGTCAAAAACACATTTTTGGTCCAACTGACGTTGTTTCTCATTCTTGTTCTTATGAGTTACTCAAGAGACCGAATGGACTCACATGAATAAAACTATGAGATTCAAATACCTGACTAATTTATCTTCATAAATTCATGACCTATTTAAACCTAATACCGTACGACTCCAGTATATGTCTGATGCTTAATCAACTCTCGATTAATGCGCGCTATAATTTTTGTTGATGCAAATAAACATATTTATTTCACGGCCCACTGAATATTTTATGATGTTACCCTTCGATAATATTAGTAACAAGAGCGGGATATAAAATTACTATTTTACTCCTCTAGTTATTATTTCCTTATCTTCTTTATTGATTGTGAATAAAAAAAACATATCAGTGAAGTGTCTCGTACAGTTCAACGAGTACCGGGCCCGATTTATTTATTCACACACACATCAATAAAGCATAAGGTGATATTATTACTATTGCAATCTCACCATGAATTCCATATATGTGAATCACGTAACTCCAACATAGTTGAATCACGATCCCAACAGCCAATGTATTATCCGACAATTCGAATTCACTCATTTGGTGTATAAAAAATCACAACTAACTAAGTCGAGTTTCGTATTCACCTATTGATTAAGGTAATCATAAAAATACTCTTAAGGTGTAACAATTAGATTTAGAGCTAGACAAAACGGCCTTACTCTAAACTAATTTATTACTGGTATATTCAACATGTTCCATAACATGTCTAGGTCAACCGTTAGAGTCTCCACTCCCATGCCCCAAGACCAACATCATTTGGTTCAACCTAACAGTCATAATCAGATTCGATTGCTCATTCGATCCTAAGACTACGTATAACATTCTGAACTATTTTAGAAGAGTTTCTCTGGAAGTCTCCTCTATCTTTACTTTTCTTACGTTGATAATAGTTCCAATACTTCAGTAAATTATAAACACACTTTAATTTAAGAAAAACTTTAATTTATTCATTAAATTCAGTAATACGAAAATGTTAGAGAAATAACTAAATGATCATGAATAGTTATTACACCCTATTTTATGGATATAATTCTAACATTAAGGACTAGGGACATTATGTTGATCATGTAATCAAAGTTTTGATTTTGATCAAGGTCATAATGAGCCATGTCAATACAAGAGAAAGGAAGAAAACATAATGATTTTCTTGGTATTTTATATAGATGACATTTTACCATCAAGAATGATGTAAAATTAAATGTCACTGATAAAATCATGTTTGTCTGAATTTATGATATCAAAGACTTTGAAAAAGTGGTCTTCATTATAAGAATTAAGGTTTTTTCGAGTCTTAAATATATAATGATATTCTTATCATAGACTGTGTAGATAATAATATTTGTGTAGATGTACAATGATGGATTTCAAGAAAGGGCTTGTTACCCTTTTAGGTTTGGAACCTATGTAATCTGTCAATGTCTTATGACATATGATGGAATATATAACATGAAGAATATTCCCTTACTTTTGGTAGTGGGAAGTCTTAATTATGTTATATTGTATACTGGATGTATATTTCGCAGTAGGCTAAGTCAACAAATATCAGTTAAATCCTAGAGGATTTTCACTGGATTTTTATGAAGCATATACTCAAGTATCATAAGAAAACGAGAGATTATGTGATTGTCTATCTTGGTGAGAATCTCATACCAGTTCAGTATATGGATTAAGATTTCCAATTAGATTACTTCAACGGTAAAACCTAGCATACCAGTTTATGAAGATTTTAGCCACAAAAGTCTATGGGTCACATGTAGAGAATATGAAGGTTAAGCTGGTTGTAGACGTGCTTTAGAGAAAGTGCGAGATTGTGAGGATTATGCCCTAAAAGCACTGTAATTCTATTATATTATTGAAATATTTAATTCTGATTAATAATAAATAATTTACCCTTCTATTTATCTATTGATTTTTAAGTACCATTAATTCACTGGTGAACAATCAGTTTATAGTCGTATTATAAATTTGAGCCCAATAACCATTCAGTTTCAGAATTAACATTTAAGAGAACCAACATACGATCCGTTAGGCAAGCTTGGATTCCAAATTTTGTAAGATTATGTTCTCAGCCATGCATATCACCGAATCTCTAAAACAAAAGTCACAAGCCTATTTTACAAACAAATCTTTATGATAACTTACTATTTATCATAAAGATTTAATGCACATCATTCAAATGATCATACGTAGATATTAATTACATTCTTGTTAAAAAGGTTCACAAGCATAATAATACTTAATTTATGGGTCCTATGGAGTTAGCTCATGTGAATAAGATACTGAACCAAGAGTCCTTTACGATTTGTAAATATTTAATTTCACTGTCTAGTGAAGCTGAGCATTTTACTCAGAAAAGACTATAGTACATTAACTTTATTATGTAGAGTGACTTACCTTTGTCACTAGCTGGGGTACTTAGTTAATATACTAGTGCATTTGGAATGCATTGAAAGGACTAATGAGCCAGATTTTTTAGTAAATTACTATTTTATGAAAATCATGACTCATTGCTATCATTTTATGAGTGTTCTCAATCTTGAGAGAGTTATGAACTCATATTTAATAACTTAGCTGTTTTGATCTATGAAGAATGAGACTCTATGAGTCAACATATTCCGTAGGTTAGATGACTTAGTTATTAGATAGTGATTCCATAGATTCTCAATAGTAGAATACATAAACACTTTTAATTATGTGACATAGTATCTCTTAGGTAATTCCTTTTTGTGGTCATAGTAAACTAAGCACTTAGTATCTCTCGTGGAGTACTTGAGATTTGATAATTTTACTTGAGGTATCAAGTATGAAAATTATCATAGCTAACCAGTAGAATGAATGTAGAACCTAAGGATACAGATATATGTATAAATATTAGGTAGATAGTAATTAATATAATTATATACTATATTATGGAGGGGCATTACATAATGAATAATATGTCACAGATAGTTACGCCGAGTAATATAAAATATTCTTGGAGTTCAATTATGATTTTATAGTGGAGTTAATCATAATTAATAATTAATAAATCGATTATAAATTTAATAGATAGAATTTATTAATTAAATAGCTAAATATATTCTTATCCTTATGGTCCCGTTACTAGTCTCGGATTTGGGTTACATTATGACATGACTTATTTGATGAAACAAGTAGCTCAACATGGATACTCTATAGTTAATCAAGCGATCTAAAAACTATTTCCATCTTTTTTACTAAATAGGCTAAAGATTAAAATTAATTAATTTAATTTTAATTAATTGAATTAAAAAAAACAACGAGATACGGTTGGGAATGAAATCCATTCATAAAGAGTTAGTTGTTTTTTCAATTAAAACAACTTCCTTCTTCTGTACAATTTTTTTTGGAGAGTACAACATTTTTTGGCCGAACCTTTTGATGAGAATAGAGAAAAGCATGGAAAAGTTTTTGAGTTTAATTTTTTTATTCGAGTGTACACCTGCTCGTGATATTGGTTATCTATTCGAGAAATAGTTACGAAGATTATGATGTTTCGATTGTTGATCATCACACTTCAAGAGTTATTTTTTTAATCCGTATTTATAGATTGTTTCTCAAATAATTAAGATCATGTATTTTATGCTGCATTGATTCATTTAATTAATAGTTTAAATATGTAATAATATATCATAGATTTACACTATCCTAATATGATCTGCAAAATAGTTCTTTGTATTAGTGGGTGATCAACTTTTGAATCATCCCGTGGGCTTATGCGGCAAATCCAATGAAACAAGCTAAATACAAGGGAAAATTACAAGATTCACCAATTTTGGAGGACAAATGTACATAAATGTCATTTTTTTAATATTACATATATGACATTTTTTTGACAAGTGGCATTGGCCTTGAAATTTTTTCCCTTTCTGCCATTGTCTTCCTCATATAGTTTTGCCCTCTAAGATTTTGAATAGAAATAATGTCTTCCCCAAAGAGCTTCCTCGGCTTCATGCTCGTCGCCTTTCTGTCTCTATTTTCCTTGTTGCGTATTGTTGGTTGGCGACCTCCCTCCCTCCCTCACTGTTCTTCTTTGAGTTTTTAATTTTTTTTTATAAAATTAAGTATTAGTGCGTTGTTAGGATTAAAATTGGTTGTTTGTACATAAGCTAATGTGTTGTTAGTATTTCGTTATTGGATCTAAGGTTTTTTTTTTATTATTTATTGAATCTGAGATTTTTCTAGTCTTTTTCGCGTGAGTTTTCTGATTTTTTGCATGGGTATTCTGGGTTTCTTGATGAATCTCACAATTTTTTTCAAAAAATTACAAATGTTGTGGTATCAAAATTAGATATCATACGTATCAAAATTAGATACCGTACGTATCAAAATTAGATACAGTACGTATCAAAATTAGATACAATACATATCTAATTTATATACATATTTTTCTCTTTCTACCATTGCCTTCCTCACATAGTTTTGGCCTCTAGGGTTTTGAACAATAGTCATGTCTTCCTCAAAGAGCTTCCGCCGCTTCATGCTCGCCGCCGCCTGCTCGTCGCCTTTCTGTCTCTATTTTCCTTGGTACGTGTTGTTGGTCGGTGACCTCCCTCCCTCCCTCGCTGTTCTTCTTTGAGTTTTTAGAAAAAATTATAAAATTAACTATTAGTGTGTTGTTAGGGTTAAAATTAGTTGTTTGTACAGAAGTTAATGTGTTGTTAGTATTTCGTTCTTGGATCTAATGTTTTTTTTCCTGATTATTTATTGAATCTGAGATTTTTCTAGTCTTTTTTGCGTGCGCTTTCTAGTTTTTTGCGTGAGTTTTCTGGGTTTCTTGATGAATCTTGTAATTTTTTTTTCAAAAAATTACAAGACGCTGTGGTATCAAAATTAGATACTGTACGTATCAAATTTATATAACATAGCATAACTTCTTTTCAACGGAATTTACGTGTCACCCACGCTACAGTATACACGTGGGGCCGTTGCATGCGTACTGTAATGCGTTTTTGACATTTTTCTTAAGGGCTTAATGGTAAATGACTACTCATCCCCCTCCTTTTCTTATTAGAAATCGACCATTCTTGCAATTAAAAATAAAAAAAGACATTTTACTACAAGAATGACCCGTTCTCCTTAAATACAAAATTATATGACTTGAAATTTTAATATAGTTTTTTTGTTAAATTTACATTACAAATTCTAAGAGTAATGAGAAAATGTGATCGAACTCACAATCTCTAAGATATGAGTGTGAAGACTTAACTAACTGTTTCAACTCAAGTTGTCTAATATAGTTGGAGAAAGTAATAAAAACTCATACAAATTATATGTTAGTCTCACTCAAAGACTTATCAGCATCATTGTTAGTAGACATTTATCAAAGAATGGTCAGTACTTGTTTTCACCGTAGATTAAGTAACTAAAAACTGGAGAGTTGTTAATTTGCCTAAAATTTCTTAGAATGCTTTAGAAAGATTTTATGACAAATTTTTTTCTATACATTGAAATAATATTATGTTTATTGTAAATTTTTTTATATACATATTTATGTTAAGCGCCTGAAAAATCTTTTTAAGAAACACTCTAATTAGTTGTTTGTTGTATCATAGATTCAAATAATAAAATAGTCAAAGAAATGTGATTGGAAATAGTGATTTTAAAATAAGTATATGATGATTAAATAATTGATCAAATTTTAAGTAACTAAGTGATAATGCAATAATTTATAGATTGATGATGATGTCTTATAACTTATTAAAATAATTTGATAAATTAAGATATAAATAATTGTCATATCATTTGTAAAAAAATATAATTAAGTAAATTTTTTATAAATTTAATATTTTTAATAAATTATTATATTATTTTTTTATTTAAAAATTTTGAGTAATTAAAATTGAGAGTGTTGGGAACGGTTTGATCTAACATCTCTTTTTCCGTGGGAAGGGAACCTTAGCGCCGGAAATAAGATCAACTTCAATTGCACGTGGCAAAACACGAGATAAGAAGGATTGAACAACGGCGGCTGTCAGAAAATAAAGGATATTAAAAATTAAATTAATGAAAATGGAAAGAGAAGAGGGAGTCAGGTCAAAAAGTGGTCGACGTTTTGAGTTTGGACTGACATATCAAGTTTTGACGAAGCTCGATCGTCTCGTCAAGTTGAGGTCCAAGTAGAGGTCCTAGAGGATTGGATGGGCGAAAACGACAATCGCGACCGACGCGCTTGCTTTTATTGGTTACATCGAACGGTGCCTACAATCTCAACTGTAACTGCATTCCCTGTTTCTTTCATTAATTTCAGGCTGTCTCTGGATAAGAATAAGAATTTTCTTATAGGAATTTTTTGTGCTTTTATTTATTGTTCATTTAATTACTTTTTTTATGGTAATCTGTAGCCGTCAGAACCTTATTTCATGTGGATTTATTGCATGATCATTATGTGTGACAAGGCATATATAACACATCCGCTCATTTTTAAGCACCTGTTATATGGTATAATTTGTTGTCAATTTAATCTTTAAATTATATTAAATATTATAACTTTTGTCTTTTAACTAAGACAATTAATCAATTAACACATGTGAAAGCTGATAACTACTTTTATTTTTCATATAAGATGCGTGTGTGGATCACATTCATATCATCTGAAAAATAGTTAATGAAAATTGAGGAGTTAATCCTAAGTATATTATTAGTAACTAGAAATGTCAAATTTCAATACAAACTGTTGATGTCGAGAATGCAATAATATATGCATCTGACGGTAATGAGTTGGAAATCTGCACGCCACAAATAAAAGAGCATGAAGATTGAGGATGACTGATGATTGTTGTCTCGCCTAATGATGTCTGATGCCTAAATAAAGTGTCTATAAGTATTTGTTCAGAAGTTCTTTAAATCTACTTTTAACTTATCTTCTCCTCTAGTAGGAGGGCGTATTTATATCTGAGGTATTGCTAGGTGAAGCGTGATGGAGAAGCGGGATGAAGTGGTGTTTTACCCATATGGACTTGGTAGGGGCATCATTCAATGTAGGGGCGTTCAAAAACCGTCCAGACCCTATAATTTGATCCTGACAGAACCGAAGTAAATCAATATGAATGATTTTTTCCTTTTTATATGGACGTTTTGATCTTCATTTAAGAGAAGACCGATTTTCGATTCGGTCTAGAATTTCAGTCAATTTTGGAACGAACCGACCGAACCGTCCATATAACTCTTTTATATAGAGATTTTTTTTTTCAACCCTACCTCACTTCTCCATGTACGCCTCCAACCAAAACCCTCTTCTTCACTATCTCTTGCAAATCTCTCTCTCTCAAGCCTGTCTCTCAAAGTTTTCTCTCTTAAAGGAGAAGGTTTTGGTTACAAAGTAAAACCTAATCTACCCTTCTTTGTTCTCGAGCCTTTCTTCCTTGTTTCAGTCTCGACTCCTCGGCGCCTTGTTTCAGATCTCGTCTTCTCCCTCGGGTGTCGTCTTCCTTGATTCAGTCTCGCCTTCCTTGTTTTTCTTCCTTGTTTCAATCTCGTCTTCTCGACTCCTTGATTTAAATCTTCTAACATTCTTCAAGTCTTGTCATTTTTCTTCTTTCAGTCTCTTCGTCGACGCCTAATGTAAGTCACAGTAGCTCGATGCCCTTGACACCTCCAGCCCCTCGATGCCTTCAGCCCCTCGACGCCTTTAGCCCATCAACGCTTGATATAAAATTCTAGATCTGCGTAATACTGATTTAGTTGGCTTAGATCTGTGCAATACTAATTTAGTTCTGATTTAGTTTATTTAGTTAGTTTAAATCTGATTTGGATCTGATTTAGTCATGATTTTAGTTGATATATGTTCATGAAAGGGTTCTAATTTAATTGATTTTAGTTTATTTAATTGATAAAAGAGAGTAAGGTAAAAGGCTCAACCTCTTGGTCCGTAAATTCGCCCGATCCGACTGTTGATGTTCGGTCTGGATGGATCAAATTTTTTACAATGTTATGGTCGGTTCGTTCCTCCATATAGGAGGACCGTAACTTTTGATCAGGTCTAGTTTTCCTCCAAAAATATGACCGGACCGACCGTTGAACACCCCGAATTCAATGCCCTTGTTCTCCGAGCTAACATTAAGGGAAATGGCATTCAATGTTGATGTGCCTCGAGCTAACGTGAAAGGGGATGATGTGATAGGATAGAGGCTGATCTGACACACTTTTATGGTGACTGGACATGTTGGGTAGCTGCTCTAATAAGGAGAAGTCACGCTGATACCTACTTTTGGCGGGTAGTGATGGTGCTGACGTGGGGTAGTCTCCCGAGCTCTTCAGCTGGTTCCATTCACCCCGTGATCTCTACTAGCCCTAGTTTGTGTCTCCTGACGTGTTTGGGTCAATGAGGAGAGGTCCGGGCCGGTTGTCTCATCTACGTGACAGAGCTCTGTTGCCTCTGGTAAACGAAGGTTCTTATGTTGAGACACACGTCTCTATTCTGTTGGGTCACAGGAAATGCCCATAACACAAACTATGAGAGTCCAAAACGTATTTACAAAGAGCAAAGCCATGATTTTAGTTCAATGGATCACTTTTTTCAAGGACGCCATATTACGGCATTTTATCATGGTATATTTTTTTTATCAAATTAAATTTTTTACGCTTTATTTTTCAAGTCAAGCTCCACACAACTTAATTGACAATTAGAAGAAGATGATGAACTATACGATACCGTTGTTAGTTTTTTTTCAATCAAATTCAATTAAACCTCACACGCTTTGGCCATTCAATTAAACAGTAGAGCAGATCATGCAATAACATCATCCAATGCTAGACATCAGTTATATTCACCATCAACCATAGAAAATAGATTCCCAGTTGTCGGATGATCTAAGGACAGAGATAGCTCCTATCCTCGTTGGGCTGTCAATCAGATTTAGACGGTCTATATGAGGCCAAACTACAATAAAAGCCTTTGTTTTTTTTACTTGTTCTGTTTAACTCGAGTTAGGGTATTTAGACTTGATCGACGATCCTGACAGGTCAAGTATCTCTGTCATCACGCTCAATCCTATTATGCAGCTTGATGTTTACGCCGGATATTGATAAGGACAGCAAAGTGCGGTAGAGAAGTAGACAACACCAATGTAAAACACTCACTAATCAATCACCCGAAGTAGATGTATGCAACAAACTAAAAGATAAGAGGCATTTGCACATGCATACATTTATGGAATAGCAACATCTCCATGTTTGTTTGACAGATAATTAAGTTTGTGGTCGTGAGTCTAGATTGTAGCCTATGAACCACATTTTATTAATATCATTGTTTATTCAGTTTCATTATTTTTTTGCAAAACATTAGAGAGAAATGAGATACAAGGCCTCCTATATTAGAAATTAAGGGGTGCCAATTTGGTTACTGCCAATGGTATTGACATTAACTTCATGAACGAATATATGCAATATTCTTAAACGATTACTCATTTTAAAAATAAGATATTGGTCCGGAAATATCAGTTAGAGAAGCATAATATATGTTGTAGGCAATAAGCTAAATAATAAAAAACCAATTTAGTGCAATGTTCTTAAGCGATGAAAATGTACTATACATAAATGGTTAAAGACACGTATAAAAAGAAATGATCTAATGTGTTTGTAGGGTATAAAAATATAATAGATTTTATATAAATATGTAATTGTTTCAAACTCTACTCATTTTAACTATATTTAACTAATAAATTTACATTTTATTAATTTATTATATTTTTTCATGCGTATTGGTTTTATTTCATTCATGTTACGATCTTTATCTTAATTTAATTTAAGTTATATACAATTGCTTAAATTAAGAATAACCGAATATGACTAACAAGCAATGATAAAAAAAGTAACTAAAAACAAAATTTTTACCAAATGTTACTGTAAATTATTCAATATAATATATAATTAATTTAAAAATATTTAATTATTAGATATGTAGAGGGTAATATAATAATTTTATATTGTCCAAAACAGTTAAAAGGGTGACTAATAATTGAATTTGTAATTATCAATATTTAATTTTTAATATGTATGAAGGGGCGTTATATAGTCATCATAAGAATTGAAAAATAAAAAAAGTTGCACAAGCTTTTCAAAATAGAAAAACATAAGTATCCTAGAGAAAAAAAATACAAAAATAGTCATTCCCCTTACCCAGCCCCCCAACCCCATCCACCATCCCAGCAGACTCATTTCCCAATGTAACCAATTAATTAATATTATAATGAATTAACTTAATTATTTAAATTAACTAATATATCAATGAGTTAATTTTTGGTTAAAAGGTTAAATATTATAACCATGAAAACACAAATACACAATTGAAAAGACATACTCTAGAAAAGTACAAAGTCAAGGGCAAAAACAAGAAAACCAGAAACAACTAGAAAACAACAAGGAATCTAGTACCATTTCTCTAAGACAAAATCAAGACTGTGCAACTTAACAGATTGAATGTAAATAAGCCTATCTCTAATCAAACCAATGACCTTCTTCAAAGGAAAGAAGGATCGAGGATCTTGCCAAGAAAAGTTATCATGTTTCTCTCTAACCAAGCACAATATACAAATGTAGAAAACACAAGCTTGACTTGAATAACACAAATGGCATCAGAATGAGAAACATGCAGTCCAAAGAGAAAATCCTCCTAATAAGGGGTTGTACAAACCATATTGCATCTCCCGAGTAGCTTCATCAGTATACTATGAATAACATGACATGTATAGAATAAGTGAGCCGCCGATTCACACCCTAGAGCACAGAAAACACAATCTAACCCTGCTGAACAACACCAATAAAAGATCCTATCATTGGTTGAAAGCTTGTTTAAGCAAGCAAGCCATACTATAAAATAGCATTTAAGGAAATGACCTGCAAACCAAACAATAGGAGCCCAATGTACATTCTGCTGATGTTGAATCAAACAGAAGTAAGCATAACTGATAGAGAAGGAATCTGATTGAGAAGCAGTCCAAAGCCAAACATCCTCATTTCCACTAGGGTTACCAAAATTCAGCCTTATACCAATGTTATCCAAGGCAAACACTCCGCCAAGATAGAAATGATGAAATCTATACAAGTTTTGCATTTTAAATATAATTTTGTCACAAGTTTTGAAAATATCGCATTTTTTGAAAATATTTAATTAATCTAGTAAACTAATTTAAATTTACTAGTATTTCTATTTAATATTTTACTGATATACCCTTTTTAACTCTCTCTCTCCCCGTAATCAATCCATAATTCTCTCTCCGGAATTCCACAATTAATCCATAATTAATTATATAACACTTTTTTAAAACATTCCATAATTCCATTTTCTCTATATTCGTCTCTCTCTCAATCTCTCTCCGTCTCACACTTATCATAGTTATATATATGTATATATAAAATTATATTTTATATATATGTATATATGTATATAATTTATAATATATATATATATATATATATATATATATATATATAATATTGCATTTACATGTGTGTGAGTGAGTGAGAGTAACGAGGAGAGAAAGGGAGAGAGAGAGCGGGGGCGAGATAAGGAGAGAGAAAGAGAGATTGAATTGGAAATTGTCTGGATTTTCAAAGAGAGAGGGAGAGAGAGATATTAAATTCTAGCAAATGGGTATAATAGGCAGATGTATATTTTTTATAGTGGACCCCTAAACATTGACTATTTTTAATGATTATGAAATTAGTTGTCTGATTTTATATTAAGTTTGTAAAACTTTGCTAGTCTTGTATAAAGCCATATAAACAAAAAACCAACATGTTCTATATCCCTGGGCTTTACCTGCGATAGGAGGAGCCCAGAGGGAACACTCTTAACGTTCTTATGAGTCATCATATTTGATATTTCTATTGTGACACAAGAGGGGGCTATTAATGGTAATAAATATTTGAGGCCAAAATACATTAAAACTAAACTAAGGGTTTGACGGTTCGGTTTGATCTTTGGTACCTCAAAAGTCTAATCAACTTATTTGATGTGTTCTTCAAATCTCTAACCGATGAATGAAAAATAACACAACTAAATCAATTCAATCGCCTTAAGCAGTTCACTTGGTTTGGTAGTGCACTAAAAAATCTTGATAATTCTTAAAACTACAATGCACTCAACAAAAATCCTTAAATCTTTTCACAATTATCTTAAAAGGAAAAATTCCTCTATACTCATTATAGTTTGCTTAAATGACACATTTGCCTCATTTAGTTTAAAAAGTGACACTAAGTCCATGTTATGAGTGCTTTTTTAACCACCAACGACCCAAAGACGTGTTATAGAGCACTAGGGGCCCTTCGATGAAGGAAAGTTTTGCAAGAAAATGACTGACCTCACCGAGTCAATACTGAGTATGCTTAAGTCGTACAGACTCGAGCACATATAAGAGCCAGGATGGGGTGCACAAAGAGAGCTCGGATACCATGAGCATAAGGTCAACATTACTTGCTGAAAGTAACACTCAATAGGACCAATCGTCATGACAGGATGTCAGGACCGCCTCCGTCCGATCATTTCAACATTTAATGTTTAACGCTTTATGTTAATGTCGCTTCCCTCTCGTCCAATCAAGGGCAATTAGGACAGACGTTGTGTCTCGCAAAACTTCTCCAGCACGCCTATGAAAGGCTTCTTCGAAACGCTTCCTCCCACCCGAAGATTGAGGTATAAGTACGTCTACCAATAAAAAAGAGGTATACCTTCTGTCCCCGAAGGAAATTATGCCAAAATGTCGTCCAAATACTGAGTTAGACATCGAAGGCTCTTAAGTGAGGCACCCCCCTCAGAGTTCCTCACTCTTTGGGTTCTTTATCTGTGTTTAGCAAACGTCATTTTCGTTAGGAGTTCCAATCAGGAGGAAGAGTACATCCACTCAAGAGAGAGAGAATGAAACATTCGACTTCGTCACCACAGAATCCCCCCAGTCAAGAAGACTCCCGTATTCATTACGGGTAATCAATATATGTAATGTTATAGTTTTTGGTGAAAACAGTTGGCGTCGTCTGTGGGGACGACTGTAAAGCAGTCTCTTCCAAAGCATTTTGAGCCTTTCCTTCTCCCACAAGGAGAGAATGGGTTCGACATTCTACGCTGATGAAGTTCGAGATGAAAGGGAAGATTCACCCTTCCTCCATGGGGAAAGAAATTTTTACCATCCTCATGGCTACTCGATAAAGGAAGAAGGATACAATGGGTGTAGCTTCGGATATAACCTGGGAAGAAGGAGAGCGTGTGTCAAATACTATTCAAATCATGATGGTCACTTGCATGGATGGTCCTCCCCCCATTACTCAAAGGTTCACTGGTGGAGTCACCACGCATTGACAAAACCTCGGAGAAAGACTACACAGGGAATGTAAGACGTCATCCCAACTCGAAGAGAATACCACATCCAGGTGATGCTAGGACCAACATGAAGCCAAATTGCGGATGGCTGGACTCCCCTTCCTTTTGTAAGGTTCTTGTTGGGTCATCCCTAGAAGACGATAGAGAAGAATAAAGCACCTGGGTAGCGAATGAAGGCGAAGGATGCTAAAGGACCATCTGAGGGAGAATATAAGCAACTACGAGAGATGGATGAAAGTATTGATGGACCACCATCCATTTGATTCTATGGTGCCCTTTTTTGGCCACCAACAATTTTGCAAAGCTCAGGCACATGTGGACAATTTTGCAACATTTTTCAAATTAATAAAAGTTATGTTTTTAAAAACAACCAAAAATCTAAAGTTTTTTAAAACTAAGTGGGATGGTCGTTTACGTTGAAACGTTCTCAAGGTCTCCAACGTGTACTTGATCGTGCCACGAGGAATGGTTTAGAACAGCCCATACTGGCCATCTCTTCAATGAGATAAACTTTGGAGTTGTGTCCCTTTGAGTCATCGATTTGCTTGAGAAGCTAAGACTTCTAAAAGAAGTGGGGGACAAGCGTGTCCCATAGACGGACTGTTAGTCCATAGTAACTTTTAAGAGTCGATGCGTTGGTTAAACACTTAGATTGAAGCACATTGGTATCCCCACTTATGAGCTAATCAATTGGGCCAAGGTGACCAAAATCATTGGTGATTGGTTAAGCTAGATGTGGAGACATTTGAGCGTTAACCAAACGAGAAGAGTCTCGATGCGATATGAGATAGTTTGGACTTTATCCCTCGATGAGACAAGTTATCATTTTTATTGTAACATCATGGAGAAAATATTTTTTGATGGGTCTTTAAATATTTAAGTAGTTGCATCATGCATTATACTTTCTTAAACGATTGAGCATTTATTTAGACATTTTTATTTATTCTTTTCAATAATCATGTCAATATCCTTATTCTCAACTATCTTAAGCATGAACAATATTTAACTGGTGATAATTTTGGTGATTGGAAACACAATCTTGATATCATACTGACGATTGAAAAACACAAGTTTGTGCTCATCACCCCTTGTTCCTTTAAGCCTTTTAGTGAATTTACTCAAGAGGAAAATGATGCTTATGCTTATTGGTTACATTCTAATGAGATAGCCAGATATTACATCTTGACTTCTGTTAGCAATGTGTTGTAACAACAATATCAGAATTTGGAAACCATCGCTGATGTGATGTTGAACATCATCGAAATGCTCGAAGATCAAGGTCGTTAAGCCAAACAGACAGTTTTGCGAAACCTTATGAACTGCATGATAAAACCTGAAACTCTTGTCAGAGAACATATGATGTTGATCATTAGTTATCTGAAGGAGATGGAGATTATAAGTGTTGAGGTTGATGGCGTGACTAGGTGGATATGATCCTAGAGACTCTTCTTGATATTTTTGAGAACTTCAAACTTAATTATTTGATGACTAAGTTGAGGTACTAGCTTTCTGAGATTATGAAAGAGTTACAAGCACCTGAGACTTTGTTTCTAAAGGGCAAGAGGAAGACTGGAGAGACAAACTTTACTGAAAGTAAGCCATCCACCTCTAGCGCCAAAAGGAAATACGAGAGGAGGTCTGAATAAGGCTAAGAAGTAGAACTCAAAAGTTATAAATGGTAAGGGCACTGCAAGATGGACATGTTGTGAGACTAGTGTCATCATTGTGGAGTCGATAACCATTGGATACGCAACTACCTTGATTATCTCTAGCAAATATCTTGGTCGAATTCATCGTCCGTATGGGGAATAAAGCACTAGTATTGGCTGTATCAGTTGGAAATTGATAACAGTTGTCTGTTTTTTACGTGATGTTTATTATATCCCCATTTTTTGGGAAGAATCTTATTTCTATTCATGTATTAATTGAGCAAGTATTTGATCTTAAATTCATTGATAAATATATTGATGTTTTTGCAATGAATGTCTAATTACTGTTGCGCGCATGTGTAATAAACCGTTTCATGTAAAACCAATAGTTCCAATGATATGTGACACTAAAGTGAATAATGATTCACAAAGGGATAGTAAAAGGTTGAAATATGACTCAATCGATCTAACCTATTTGTGCCATTTACGCCTTGGGCATATTAGCCTAGACAAGATTAAAAGACTTGTGAATGATGATCATTTGCAAATTTTAAGTGTGAGATCACTACCCACATGCGAATATTGTATTGAAGGCAAAATGACCAAAAGACATTTTTCAGCAAAAGGTGAAAGAGTCACTCAATGTCTTGAACTCATACATAGTGATGTATACGAGTCATTGAATATCCAAGCAAGAAGAGATTATGAATACTTCATAACCTTCACTGATGACTACTCACGTTTTGGTCATTTTTATCTTATGCATCAAATGTCTGAAACCTTTAAAAAGTTTAATGATTATAAGGCCTTAGTTTAAAAGCAATTAGAAAAATAAATCAAAACACTACGATCCGATCGTGGTGGAGAGTACTTGCTAGGAGAGATCGAATACTTTCTTAAGGAAGAATGTATTCTTTCTTAGCTTACAATACTTGTCACGCCACAGCAAAATGGTGTGTCAGAGAGAAGGAATCGAACTCTGATGGATATGGTTAGATCCATGATGCATTATTCATCCTTCTCAGATTCTTTCTAGGGATGCCTTGAAAATAGCAGCATATATTCTGAACCAAGTTTCATCAAAGACGGTGCCTGGTACACCATATGAAAGATGGTATGAGAGAAAGTCATCTATTAACCTTTTTTAAATATGGGAGTGCCGAGCACATGTTCTAAATGAAGATAGGTAAGTTGGCCAGTTGTTTAAAATTATGCATGTTAGTAGGATATCCTAAAGGAATGAAGGAGTACATATTCTACAGTATGACTGACCAGAAAACATTCATTAGCACGAATACTCATTTTCTTGAAGAAGATTACATTAAAAGTGTACAACTGAGAAGCACAGTTGTACTAGAGGAATTATTTAGTGGGAGGACATCGACTCCCCAATCAAAAATTATTTCTGATTAAATAATGGAAGAACCACGACTAGAGCCAGAGCCTTTGGAGCCTCAACGTAATGGGAGGGTTTTGAGACAACCTGAGAGGCATATGTCCTATGGAGAAGCTTTGACAGTTGTCTTAGATAAACACCTTGATGAACCTGTCTCCTACTCAAAGTTCATGGCAGGTCCTGAAGCAAACTTATGGCAAGAAGCCATGAACGTTGAGATACATTCGATGTACTTGAACAAAGTCTGAAAGCTTGAAGATCCTCCTGAAGGGGTAAAACCCGTAGGATGAAAATGGATCCATAAGAAAAAAGATGTCCAGATGGAAATATAGAGACATTCAAAGCAAGACTTGTACTCAAGGGTTACACCCAAATGAAATCTATAGACTACGAGGATACATTCTCGCCGGTGGCAATGCTTAAATCCATTTGAATCCTTTTGTCCATTGTTGCTTCCGTTGTTATGAAATCTGATAAATGGACGTCAAGACTACTTTTCAGAATGACAATATTGATGAACGCATTTTTATAGCTCAACCAGATGGGTTGATGGAGAAAGGCTAAGGGGGAAAAGTTTGTGAACTGCAGAAGTCCATATATGGACTTAAGCAAGTGTCACGAGGATAGAATATTACATTCGGCGAAACTATTAAAAACTATGGTTTTGAATAGTTAATGGACGAGTCACGGTGTATAAGCTGATGCACGAAGGGAAGGTGGTTTTTCTAGTCTTGTACGTAGATAATATCATACTCATTGAGAATGATGTAGGAAAATTATCCGATATCAAGATTTAGTTTGCAAAGTTATTTGATATGAATGATCTTGGAGAAGCTGCATTTGTCTTAGGTATTCAGATCTTTCGAGATAGGAAGAACATATAATTGACACTGTCTCAAGGATCTTATATTGATAAGGTGTTGGATCGCTTCAATATACAAAACTGCAAGAAAGAATTTCTTCCTTTTAGACATGGAGTCGGCCTTTCCAAGGAGCAGTCTCCCAAGACTCATCAAGAAGAGGAAAACATGAGAAATATTCTTTATGTCTCAGCCATTGGAAGTCTCATGTATGTGATGTTTTGCACTAGGCCAACCATTTACTATGTCGTGGGCGTGGTGAGTCGTTTTCAATCTAATTTTGGAATCGAGCATTGGAATGCCGTTAAGCATATCCTTAAGTATCATAGGAGAATAAAGAACTACATGCTTGTGTATTCAGTTACTAACCTGAATATATAGGGTATAATGATTTCGATTTTTACGTAGACAAAGATTCTAGGAGGTCCACTTTAAGATCTGTGTTCATCATGAATGGTGGAACAATTGTATGAAAAGGTATCAAGCAATATTACATTGCTGATTCTACCATGGAAATTGAATCGTTGGCAGCTTATGAAGCTGCAAAGGAGGTTGTATGGCTTAGAAAGTTCTTGAAGACTCTGGAAGTTGTTACAGACACTAACAAGCCTATTACACTTTATTATGATAACAATGGGATTAAAGCAAATTCTAAGGAACCTAGAAGGCATAAGAGATCCAAACACATAAAATATAAATGTCACATGATTAGAGAAATTGTTTAGCATGAAGATGTTGTGGTTACGCATATTTCGACAGTTAACAACCTGGCAGATCCATTCACGAAGATTTAAACGGTAAAGTTTTTTATTGTCATCTAGAGGGATTGGGGATAAGAGGTTGTACGCGCCTACTTTAGTCCAAGTGGGATATTGTTAGAATGTCCATAAAGTAGCGTGTAATAACTATTTATTCTTATTTAGTTATTTCTCAAACATTAGTATTATTGAATTCTTATGAATAAATTGAAAGTTTTATATTAAATTAAAGTGTGTTTATAAATTACTCAAGTTTTGGAACTTTCATCAAAGAACGAAGAGTGAAGACATAAGCGTCTCCAGACGAACTCTTTTGAGAAACTTCAAAATGATATTCGCAGTCTTAGGATTGACTGGGCAATAATATCCAATTACGACTGTTAGGTTGAACCAATGGATGCCAGTCTTGGGGCATGAAAGTGGAGACTCAAACGGTTAACCTAGACATGTTATGAACATGTTGAATAGACGGGTAACAAATTATTTTAGATCTTATGAGTATTTTCATAATTTCTTTAATCCTGAGGTGAATACATAGCTTGACTTAGTTATTTGTAATCTTTGATATGTCAAATGAGTGAGTTCAAATAGATGGGCAATACCTCGGCTGTTGAGATTGTAATTCAATTAAGTTGAAGTACGTGATTCACAGATAAAGAAATTCATGGTTTGATTGAGAAAACATCAATATCACCTTATGCTTTATTAACGGGTGTGTGAATTGTATAAGAGTATTCAGTGAATTGAGTCATTGATTAAGAGTTATGAATTGTACGAGACAATTCACTATGTCTTTCCTATTCACAGTCAATAAAGGAGTTAAAAAATAATAACAAGAGGTTTAAAATGGTATTTTATATTTCGTTCTTATTACTGATATTCACGATGAGTATTATGTTAAAATATTTTGTGGACCGTGAAAATAAAAAGGTTTATTTACACCAACAGAAAACCTAGCGCGCATGAATCGAGAGTAGATTCGGTATCAATCCTATAGTGGAGTCGTACAATGTCAAGATTAAATATGGCGGGAATTTATGGAGATGAATTCGTCGGGTATTTGAATCCTTAGTTTTGTTCACGTGACTCCATTCGGTCTCAGAAATAGCTCATGAGAACAAAAATAGAGAAGCAGAGTAAATTGGATCAAAATGTGTTTTGGTGCCAAGACATATTTTCTACACCTATATGTGATGGGTGATGCAAAGGCTAGGTGAAAAAATTGTTTCTAGTATTATCTTGTTGTTTAATGTAGTATATGCATAATCACACGTTATTTGGTTTTAAGTTATTTAAAATGATTAAATAAGTTAACTGAATTTTTTTTATATTCCGCCCATGAACCGTTTGTGGTTCAAACTTATTTTTAATTAATTTAAAAACAATCAGTCCCAACACAAGGCCCTTTAAGGCCCACTCCAACTCGAGATCGTAGGCTCGGGTCAATAATAGTTAAAAGGGATACAACGCCGAGCATAATAGCTTGGACAACTACGCAGCTCGGGATTAAGGTCTCATCCATACTAGGTTAAAGCCCGACTACGAAAAAAGAAACTATATCTGCTTGAGGTATGTTTACAACATGAAATAAGCAAAAACAGAGATAAATAAATGAACCAGAACTAAATGAAGTTTATTTCCATTAAAAAATAGAGGACTACAAGCACAAGTAACAGAATAAAATCTCCTCGGCTGTGGGGGTGACCCCCTCCTACGCTAGCTTGAAAGGAAAAAACCCACCACGTCTGGGTGGTGGTCGCATGATCTCCACACCTTCCTTGAACTCTTCTAAGGTCTCAAGGACTTCGGTTTCTCCGCTCTTAGGGCCTCAGCCTCTTCCCCTTAGAGGAGAAAACAAGGAGACACCCATCCTTTGGTTCAGAACAATCCGTCCTCAACCTGCTCCAAACGGTGAGTGGAGAAAGTTGATGGAAGATCGACTTTGATAAAACCCTAGTTTCAGGAACCCGAGATTGTTGTGGTTTGAGGAACCGAGCTTTAAGATGGAAAAAATTTAAGCTCGGTACTTACTAATAGTGGGCTTCTATGTGATTTTGGTTCATTCTCCTTAACAAAGAAATGTAAATCTCTATCCTTTAAAATTTTAATAGGAGGGCAGGGAACATGGCTTCTATAAAAAAATTTGATGGGCATATCATACTTTCATGGGTCTATTTGGAGTTCTTCATGTAATATACCCAATAGCTCGTGGTAAGTGTAATTAGTAGATATCTCCTATGATTTGGTCTTATGTTCGTTAAAAGACCATGTTGTACCATTTTTCACCCAATCTCCATCATGGATTATGAAAATTCATATTTTACACGATGATCGTAGCCATCGTGTAGTGTACACGATGATCGTGTAGCCATCGTGTAGTGTACACGAGACTTTCACTGGCATCATATAGTGTACATTATGCCTTCATGAGCATCGTGTTGTCATTGTGTAGTGTACACTACACGATGATCGTGTAGACTTCGTGTACTGTAATAAGCCCTACACGATGATCACACGATGATCGTGTAGTGTACACGAGCGTTTTGAAAAATGATCGTGTAGTGTAATCTTGTAATGTGCACGAGGACTACACGATGATCGTGTAGTGTACATGAGGACTACACGAGGACTACACGAGGATCATGTAGTGTAATCGTGTAGTATACACGAGGAGTGCACGATCATCATGTGGTCATCATGTAAACTACACGATGACACTACACGATGATCGTGTAGTCCTCGATTAGTGTAATTGATGCTACACGATGCTCGTGAACTACTGAAGAAGTTCTTGATGCACTACACGCTGATGGTGTAGTGTACACGAGGTCTACACATGGCTCGTTTACCCTACGTGTAATCTACACAATGACTACACGAGAATCATGTAGTACTCGCGTAGACCTTGTTTTACATTACACCTTCATCTTGTAGTGATCTCTACAATAAATGAACTTCAAACAACGTTCTAGAAAAAAGAAAAAAAAATAAATATTCTGAAAAACTCATGAAAATGAAAAGCCAATGAAAGAATGAAGAAGAAAATAAAACTGAAACCTGTTCCAGAAAGAAGAGCTTGCAATCTTTTTCTGTTGCGGGAATAAGGAAGAAGACGAAGATGAAAATGAAGAAAAAGTCAAAAAATGAAAAACGAAGAAGGATAAATGAGGTGGGTATGAAGGTTTTTTTGAGTGTTAAGTGAGTAAACATGACATTTGATTGAACAACTTGTAAAAAGGGTAATAGGGAAAAAAGTGAAAAAGTGAAGAAAAAGTGGGTCAGGGATTAAGGTAAGAGTTCATTTCTACAAAATAGTTAGTGTAGGATTACAGTCTAGACAAAAAACCCAATATCACACTCCTCCTCTCCTCTCTTTCCCTCCCGATGCACGATGACGTCAAGAGCAATAAAGAGCACCAACAACAAGGCCCCCCGAGAAACAATGAGCGACAGCGACTTGAACGAGGTCTCTCTATCTAACTCTTTCCCTTGAAGACTTCTTTTCTTGTCTGTAATACGTCTTCTCTACGCCGTTAGTTCCTCGTTCGATTGATTTGATCCCTCAAGTAATTACTCATCTGTCCTATATTTTTCTCTCTAGGAATTATGTAATGGTCATTGCTCATGTACGTTTAAGAGAAATTTGGAGCGGTTAAGAGCATTCCAGAGAAATTTGGATCGGTTAGGAGAATTCCAGAAAAAAATGGATCATCTAGGAGCTTTATCTAAGCAGTTGAAGGCTTGAATTCTAATAAGTAAGTTCCCTACATAATCAATTTTCTATTATCTAGAAATTCGTGTTTGGTTATAGAGAAATTCTCCTTTAGCAATATGGGTTTTTTCAATTTTAGTATTTATTGCCTGAAGTATTTGTAAGAAATCCTCTTTGTGGGTAGGTTGTAATTGGGAAATTCCTCCATAGTATAAGAAAATGGTTTAAAGTACATTGTTTCTTGTTCTTCTGTTTTCCTTCGTTGGTTAAGAACAAGTTTTATGAAGCTTTTCTCTTCCTTAAAGAGATTGGTCCATTGTTAATTTGCTTATATAGAAGTTTGAACTTTTAAGTAGCTTCTCAGGGGCAATATATGGTAAGTTGTGTAGTTTCTTTGAATGGGTGTACAAAAATGTAGTCTTTCTGGCTGTTTTGCTTGAATGTAGAAATACATTTGTTGATGATATGCTTTTTCAAAGCTTAAATAGAAATTGGGATGGTGGTAAGATTCCTATGCACTGCCATTAATTTGCACAAAGAATAAACTAGTGCGATTTTGTTCTTAGTATTATGAGAATTATAGGTTGCACATTATTAGACTATCGACTTATGTTCTTTATTTGGTTAACTAGGTTGACTGGAATGGTGTGGGTGCCCACACTAAAAAAGTGAGCTAATGCATCATGATTTTGTATCTAAGTCTCTAAATTAGACTTTGTTTGTAAAGATTTTGAATGTTATGATTGTTATTCTCTTAGCACCAAATGAGTGAGAATTATGGTGAAATTGATCATGATTTTGTGTCAAACTTCTAAATTAGACTTTGTTTACAATAGAAATTTGAATGTTGTAATTCTTATTGCACGTGTCAACCACCTAGTATATATATGTATATACTGCAAACAGTGACCGAATTAGTGAGCCCACAGAATCTGAATCGTAGCTCCGCCCCTGATCACATGACGATGTCAATCGAATGATAAAAGAGTGTCACCATCATAATCATAGATAGAGTCTTCAAACATTAGGGCACTAAGAGTCCAAGATCAATGAGTAACCATGATGTATATCTAGATAAGTCTCTCCCGTCTCCACTTACATGATATGCGTATTAACTTAATTGATAAGCCTTATACCACGAGATAAGGACATTCATCCTTAAATTTACATATAGATGGTCATTGACCAATAGGTAGAGTACCATATAAACCATAACTCTAAGACCCACTATAAATGCCATAGCACAAATCACATTGAGTTATGTCTTCTCTAAACCTAAACTACCTATTGCATTTCAGTACCTCAATTACACATTAACTTGACCGTCAGAGTCCAATGACCACACATCACAGGGACTTTCGATCTATTTCTTGGTCTCATTCTTAGGATTATCCCATATTCACCAGGCGACATGCTTATTAGTGTTAAAAGAACATAATCATTTCTAGGGATTTTCACGTTCGACGTTTTACCATCTCCTCTTTGTAAACTGAGAAAGATTATCAAATAAAAGACAAAGATGATCTTTAGTATTAATTTCATAGACATGTAAGTGTCACATGTCAATTTTCGTTAATGATTGTATCGAAAAATTAATTTTAAAATGTGTGTGCTTAAATGAAACTTAAAGATTAAAATATTGATTTTAAAGATTTGAAGTGCATATATAAAAAGCGGAAGCGTAATTATTTCAGCGAGGGTAAGTATAATGTAGGTCAAACGGAAGGAAATCCACTACACAAACAGTAGTAGACAAAATTATATGATACATTCACCATAAAGATGAAGTTGAATCTGTATTAGTATACCTATCGGAGTTTAGAGGAACCGACTAGTAATACTATTCAACAGAACAAGGTTCTCTCACCAAAACAAGCTTTTTTAAGAAGAGAACCATAAATGTAGATTATAGAACAACCAGAAAAAAAATGTCACAACCTACCAACAGACACATAAACAGTCCAACAGGATGCAAAGGTTTCATTCCTAATTTTCAATTCGGATAAAATGACTAAAATGAAAACTCACATGTACTTCATCTACCTTAGCATTAAGTGGATGGATAGAAAACCATTCACGAAGACCAGAAAGCTTGGAAATACCTAGTTCTTGATGGGAGAGTCGTTCTATTCAGCAATAGTGAGGATATGAAAGTTAAAACAAGGTCCATGTTAAAAGTATTTCCCTGGAATAACAAATTAAACCACCCACAAGGCTCAATTCAAACTCAAAGTCATGAAAGTAAACATTTTCTTGGAAAAATACAAATAGTTGTAAAAGCAAGCCTTTTAACAGTTAGAAACACAAATCGAACTCCAATTAAGGAAATAGAAAAGCAAGCATGTATGGAAAAAACATGACAAAACTCAGAGAAACAACCAAATAAGATCTAATATGCACATGGAAATTAAAAATGCATTAGAAATTCACAATTAGAGAAATGAAAAAGTAAGACAAACAATATATCTATAATCTCACCCAATTTCACAAACCTGAAACATAGGATTAAATTTACCACAAGCTTGATTAGCCACATAAACCCCTACCAATACCAAAATCAAAATCCAGTCAAATATAAAAGGAAATAGATAAGAAGGTTGTATCCTGCGGCATGGGATTCAATAATTTCATCAGAGGAATATACCAAAAACATATGGTCTAATAAAGGAGAATTTGAAAAAAAAGCAGAGTGGCTTACAATATCTTTTTGTTTAGCTAAACGAAGTTAAAAAATGCATTTAAGCAACTGAACGGAACATTGAAGAGAAGCTATGGGAGAGAGGTCAAGTAGAGAGCTATGAATCAATCCCTATGTCAAAATCGTTTATAAAGCAAAATAGAAAACTAACTTCAAATTAATAATAGATCTTAACAAAGCAAACTAAATTGAAAAACTCATCACAAGAAATTTAAATCATAGTAGAGAATTAGGGATTTACCCATAACAAAGAGAAGCTGAGGAATCGACCTTCGAGAGAGAGCTCAAGCAGAGAGCTGTGAGAAATATGAGACAAACATGCAAGAAGGATATGAGAGATAGATTTGCCTAGCGAGGGAGAGTTGTTTGCAAGCTTTGTCGTTGAGATGGTTGTCTGTGAGCTTTGTCACTGAGAGAGTTACC
The DNA here is from genome assembly GCA_003255025.1 of Datisca glomerata. NCBI lineage: Eukaryota > Viridiplantae > Streptophyta > Magnoliopsida > Cucurbitales > Datiscaceae > Datisca > Datisca glomerata. The sequence goes on from QANY01002723.1 coordinate 322,772, forward strand.
AGTGAGCTTCGTCACAGAGTCTATGAGGGTTTAAGAGAGGCATTGTGTGAGAGATACACCAGAGAGCTTTCGAGGGAAAGATGAAAGAGTGAGCTGATTCTTGAGCCCTAAAATTTCTATTCAACATAGGAGAGAGGCCAGTTCATTGAGATTGCTTCACTATGAGGTTGACTTGATGCTGTGACGTTATAGGGTATTTTCAAGGATAGGATTTTTTCAAAATCCTATGTTGCATTCTCATGTTGATCGATGCTTGACCATGTATCCGGTACATTGCTTTGGCATCTCATGGCTTATGGAGGATGATGAAGTTATTACACTCTATGGCGTGCATCCTGATGGTTCTTCTTGCCATCTAGAGTTATATTTTTAGAAACTAAGTCATGGCTGTGAACTGAAGGTTTTGATGATTTGGTTGTTGACTCTTTCTCGTAACTCAATGTATGAGTTTTTTGGTTCGTCCAAGTCATGTAGCGGTTCGAGTGACTGAGTCGTTCATTGCTTGTCTGAAATTTATAGTGATTTTGTAGCATAGCGTGGTACAACGAGTGTTTTTGAGCTAGCATTAATGAAAATCAAGTGGTTCTTCTCTTGGAGAACGAATGACTTTTGAGTATATATAGAGTGATGCCCTCATCATAATACCTTGAGTTTGGCAATATTCTTGAGTTACCCTTAGCTTTTATGTCTTAGGATATCGATCAAATGTATCTCATTGAGCAGTGGGTTTGTATTCAATCTTATTGTTGGCATCCTTAATTTGAAATACAATGCATGATCTGTTGAGCTCGTTTTCGCATTTTTATGTGCGGACATAAGTCGTCAATGCTCAAGCTTTCCAGCGGTAGTTTTTATAGCCTTCTTTTCCTTGTTTATTCAAATTGAGTTTGACGAATCTTTGATGGTGAGATCCTTTGGAGTCATGTTCAGTATAGTACCAAGATTCTTTGAGATTTGTGAGATTTTGTCTAATCTTGGTACCATGGTTATTAGTGTGACTTAGGGTGCCATTTCTATAATTGTGATTATGGGTGCAGTAGCTATCTGGTAACTTCGGGTATCGTAACCATCTGTGTGATGTAGGGTACTATAGTTATCTAGGTAACTTTGGGTATTGTTGTCTTTTGGGTATCTTTCGGTATCTTAGCCAACAACGTGATTTGGGGTGTCATAGTCATCTGAGTGACTTTGAGTTCCATAATCAGCTAGGTGACATAGGGTCTCATAGTCATCCGGGTGACGTTAGGGGTTACAGACATCAACGTGACTTTCATAGTCATCTGGGTGATAACCATAGTCATCTGTGTGTGACTTCAGATTTTATAATCATCGAAGTGACAATCGTAGTCATTTGCATGATTTCAGATCTCATAATCCTCTGAGTGAAGGTTGTAGTCATCTGTGTGACTTCAGATCTTATAGTCATCTGAAGACGGTCATAGCCATCTGTTTGACTTCGGATCTCATAATCATCTAAGTCAAGGTTGTAGTCATCTATGTGACTTCGGATCTCATAGTCATCTATGTGACTTGAGATCTCATAGTCATCTGAGTTACGGTCGTAGTCATCTGTGTGACTTTGGATCTCATAGTCATTTGTGTGTCTTCGGATCCCATAATCATCTAAGTGATGGCCATAGTCATATATGTTTCGGGTCTCATAATCATCTGAATGAAGGTCATAGTCATCTGTATGACTTCGGATCTCATAGTCATCTGAGTGACGGTCGTAGTCATCTGTATGACTTCAGATCCCATAGTTGTCTATGTGACTTCAGATCCCATAATCATCTAAGTGATGGCCATAGTCATCTATGTGACTTCGAGTGCCATGGAATACTACTGTAGTCCTTTTGTCTTATGCATAATCTTTTCTCCTAGTCATCATAGGTGGTAGGAGGTCTTGGCGACTGTGGCCATTATTAAAGTACTTCATCTAAGCATCTCGTGTACATAGGTGCCACGAAATATTATCATGGTATCTTTCCCTAGGTAGGGTCTATTTTTTCAAATCATCTTATGTGATAAGAATGTCTCGTTAGGACGTCACCTTGTATAAGGCCTTTTTGCCCTACGTAAGGTCTCTTTCTAGATTATCTTATGTGATAAGGATGCCTCTTAGCCATGGTCTTGGGTGAGGTCTTTGATCCAAGGGTTCAATGTCCTTGGGTGCCATGAAATATTATTATGGTCCTTTCCCCCTATGCAGGGTCTTTCTCGATCATCCTAAGTGATATGAGGCCTCATCTGGCCGTGGCCATGGTTGAGATTTTTCTTCTGAGGGTTCCATGACCTCGGGCACCCTATACAGGGTCTCTTTTCTCTGATCATCTCGGGTGATAAGGAGGCCTCATCTTATCCATGGTTTTGGATGAGGTCTTCTATCCGTGGGTTGCATGACCTCGGGCGCCATGAAATATTAGCATGGTATTTTTTACCCATGCATAGACTTTTCTCCAGATCATCTTAGGTGGTAAGGAGGTCTCGTTAGATCGTGGCCTAGGTTGAGGTCTTTCGACCGAGAGTTCCATGATCTCAGTGTTGGAATATGTTCATAAAATAGCGTGGAATAATTATTTATTTGTATTTAATTATTTCTCAGACATCTGTATTACTGAATTTTTTATGAAAAGTTTGAAAGTTTTATTTTAAATTAAAGCGTGTTTATAAATTACTCAAGTCCTTGAACTATTATCAGTAAAAGAAGAGTGAAGACACAAACGTCTCCAGACGAACTCTTTTGAAATAGTTTTGAACCATATTCATAGTCTTAGGATCGATTGGGCAATCGAATCTGATTACGACTGTTATGTTAAACCGTTGGATGTCAGTCTTGGGGCATAAGAGTGGAGACTCAAATGGTTAACGTAGACATGTTATGAACATGTTGAATAGACCGGTAACAAATTAGTTTAGAGCTCAAAACCGTTTACCTAGTTCTAAATCTAATTGTTACACCTTAGGTTATTTTCATAATTATCTTAATCTTGAGGTGAATACATAACTTGACTTTTTTAGTTGCAATCTATGATATGTCAAATGAGTGAGTTCGAATTGGCATGTAAGACCTCAGCTATTGGGATTGTAATTTAATAAAGTAGGAGTTGCGTGATTCACAAATATAGAAATTTGTGGTTAGATTGTGAAAGCAACAATGTCACCTTATGTTTTATCGATGGGTGTGTGAATATATTAGCTTGGCCAAGTATTCGATGAAATGAGTCATGAATAAGACTTATGAATTGTACGAGACAATTCACTTTAATGTCTTTCTTGTACACAGTCAATAAAAGAACTAAAAAAATCATAACAAAATGGGTAAATGATAATTTTACATTCCACTCATGTTATTGATATGCACGATGAATATTTTGTTAAAATATTCTATGGACCGTGAAAATAAATAGAGTTTATTCACACCAACAAAAAATGTAGCACGCATGAATTGGGAGTTGATTCGACATCGGATCTATAGTGGAGTCGTACGACGTTAGCATTAAATTAAGTCAGGAATTTATGGAGATAAATCCACCGGTTATTTGAATCCTAAGTTTTTTTTTTATGTGGATCCATTCGGTCTCAGAAAATAACTTAGAGAACAAGAATAGAAAAATGAACTAAGTTGGACCAAAATGTGTTTTGGTGCCAAGTCATATTTCCTACACCTATATGTGATGGGTGATGTCATTTAAGTTAGTTAAGTATAATTGTTGTATTGAATTAATGATTTATTATTTTCTAATTATTAGATAATTAGTTAAATAAAATAAATTAATAAATTAATTGATAATGATCAATTATATTTATCAATTAGATTGATGAATTTCGATACAGCTAAAACTCTAGAGATCGTGTAATTTTCGGCAATAATAGATAATTAGGGGAATTTTTGAAAATTTTATAATATATGGGTATATTTTTAAATACCAAAACTACCTTTTGATGAATATCTAATAGCAATTTGATTACAAAGAGATAACAAGTATTAGATATTGTTTTGTTATCAACACACAAAAAGAGAGAGAAACATTTTCTCCGCTGAATGTTGCCGCCGAAATTAATCTTAAGAAGGAATATTTGATTTTTCTTCTTCAATCATTTTGAGAGCCCACACTCAAATTCCTACGTAAAATTCTTCTGAGATATATTTCTGAAATTAACGGGTGGTTGTTTGTGGACTAATTCAGAAATCGTTCGTGGAAGATCAAATTCATGATTTTGATCTTAAAGCTTGAAGAAAACGAAGAACGCTTGAGGGAGTTCCACCCGTTCAGAAATTTTTCGATACAAAGTAATGGTGAAAAATCATTTTCTCTTAATCTATTTGTTTTAATATCGTATATTCATGATCAAACTAAAATTAGTTTTAAATTATTTAATATCATTAAATAAGTTAAATAAAAAAATTGATATTCCGCTCATGAACCGTTCGTAGTTCAAATCTAATTTTCTTTAATTTTAAAATTGATCGATCCTAGCAATTGGTATCAGAGTGTAGGTTTAAGATTATGCATATAGATAATTAAAACAAATGTATCGTGAATTTTATGGATATTGACATCTATTTGTATGGTAGATTCAAAATTATGTTGAATATGTTTTGTGAGTGGATCCCGAACTATTGGCTCTAGACGTTTTTTATTTGAAATTTATGTACGCCGAATTTGAGGTATAGGAATTTATTGAATTTAATTATTGCAATTGTTGTAAATTTTAAATTCGTTGCAAATTGATCGTCGCCGGAAATCGCTCGAAACAGCCACTGAGAAGTCGCCAGACAGCCACCGAGAAGACGTCGGGACGCTAATATTCATGCCGATTGTTCACCGACAATACTGTTCATGCCTGTACTGTTCACTGTGTGGTACTGTTCACCGTTGGCCACTGCTTGCCGCTGCTGCCATGCGTTGTCCCTTGCAAAGTAGAGTCCTAATCGGATTAGGAAACCTACAAGTTTTGGAAACCCATGATTTTGAAATATGATTCCAAAATCAATTTTAGTCTTTTATTTAATTTTAATTTAATTTGGTAATTTTTTCAACAGTTGTATAATTGTAATTTTTCTTAAAAATTGTTTTAAAAATAAATCAATTTACTAATTACTTGGTAATTTGTTTATCAAGTAAAAAAATATTGGAAAAGTAAAATTTTTAAATTGAAAATTATTTTTTAAGATGGGACTAATATTTTGTAAAGTGTTACAAAATAGCGGGATAACATTGAGACGAATGAGCAAATTACAAATGTCATGGAGATTAGTTCATAAATTAATTTGTAATTTATTTATTATTCTTTTATAGGTTGTAATTAGAAATGAGCCAATAAAGAGGTTAAATTTAAATGTATGATTTAACTTTAATCGAGCATCATTATATAACATGACATATAAGATTAGAGATATGTCAATATCAAATTACCATGTAACATGTACATGCATCATTGTATATTAATTAATAATGTTTATTATTTAATTACAATGCAAAATTTATAATAGTTATGATTTTAAATTAGGATTTAAAATTAATAAAGGATTTATAAATTTCAACATGTTTTTCAAATTAATAAATATATGTTTTCTGAAAAACAACCAAAAATCTAATTTTTTTCAAAAACTAAGTGGGAGGGTCGTTTACATTGAAACGTTCCCAAGGTCTCAAATGAAAACTTGATCGTGCCATGAGGAAGGGTTAGAAATCCCATAGCGATCCTCACTTGAATGTGAGAAACTTTGGAATCGTGTCGTTTTGAGTCATCTAGTTACTTTAGAAGCTAAGACTTCTGAAGGGAGTGGTGGGGCAGGGCCGTCTCATAGATGGACTGTTATTCCATAGCAACCTTTAAGAGTTGATGCGTTGGTTAAACACTTAGACTGAAGCACATTAAAATCCTCTCATAAGGGCTAGTCAATGGGCCAAGGTGACCAAAACCTTTAGGAGTCTCTATGCGATAGGAGATAGTTTGGACTTCATCCCTCGATGAGACAAGCTATCATTTTTATCGTAACATCATGGATGAAATTATTTTTTAATGATTTTTTAAAATTATTTAGTAGTTGGATCATGCATCATACTTTCTTAAATAATTGAGCAATTATGCATACCGCTTTATTTATTCTTTTCAGTAATCATGTCCTTATCTCCCCTCTCAACTATTCATAATGCCAACAAATTCAACGGTGAAAATTATGTGGATTGGAAATAAAATCTTGATATCGTGCTGACGATAGAAAATCACAAGTTCGTGCTCACTACCCCTGTCCTCTTGAGCTTATTGCTAAATCGACTCAAGAGAAAAATTATGCTTATGCTTCTTAGCTACGTTTTGATGAGATCCCCAGATGTTACATCTTGGCATCTATGAGCAATGTGTTGTAACAGCAACATCAGAACTTTGAGACCGCCGCTTATAAGATTTTAAACATCACCAAAATTATCGGGGATCAGGGTCATCAAGCAGACAGACAGCTGTGAGTAACTTCATGAACTGCAAGATGGAACCTGGAACTCCTGTCAGAGAACATGTGATGTTGATCATAAGTTATTTGAACGAGATGGAGATCATGGTTGCTGAGGTCGATGGTGAGACTTAAGTGGATATAATCCTAGAGACTTTGCCTAGTACATTTGAGAACTCTAAGCTTAATTATTCGATGAATAAGCTGAACTACTCACTTCTTGAGCTCATGAAAGAGTTGTAAGTTGCTGAGGCCCTGTTTCTGAAGGACAAGAGGAAATCTAGAGAAGTTAACTTTACTGAAGGTAGGCCTTTCTGCTAGTCGTCGTGGCACGTGCGCGGCGGAACCGTGGAGGCCATTAAACTTTAAATCAAAATTGAATAGTTTAACAAAACAAATTTGCTCATTGCCACGATAACCAAATAAAACTTTTATTGAAAACTATTTTTCAATCAGTCAGGATTCATTATATATTTACATTATATATTTATAATTTAAATCTACAATATATAAGGTTATGAATCATATACCTCTTGTAGTCTATATCAAGGGTCCTTGCAAAAACTGATTGATCCTCCGTTCCCAAGAAATCGTTCCAACGATTAGTAGACTCTGAGACGACACCAAAATCTTGCAAAAACTGATTGATCCTCCGTTCCCAAGAAATCGTTCCAACGATTAGTAGACTCTGAGACGACACCAAAATCTTTCAAGTCAATCATCAACGTACTGGGACGTGTGTGGGCACGTAGAACCATAAGTTCATTCTTAAATGGACCAATATAAGATCCGTTAGGAAAACTTAGATTCCAAATCTTGTAAGATCATGTCCCCAGCCATCCACATCACTGAATCTTCAAAATAAAAGTCACTAGCCTGATTAACAAACAAACCTTAATGAGTGAATCAAAAGATCCAGTGGACATGTATAGAAGTTCATGACTACTCATGATTCAGATTGATCTACATATGCTCATATAGCTCCTAGTGGACTCATGACGACTTTGATCGGACTGTTTCCCAAACATTTTCTGTAAAAATTCCATAATCTCATAGGCAGTCTCCATGCTTTTATGCTTGGTTCTCAGAACATCATTCATGCCTACAGGCATGTAGCATTTTGCCTTGTTGTTTGATATGATCCAAGCATCATATTTGTCCCTAACATTCTTAGTGGCCTTAGCAGCAGGCTACTCAGGACATTTCTTAGTAAAAATGAACTTATGGTTCTCATAAATCCGCATTAATTTCAGATCTGATTTTCAACATATGAAATTATCACCATTCAATTTCTCAAGAGCGAGTAAAGCGGTAACATAGTTTCCTATGGTAGACATAATATTGATAACTTAAATTTAAAACATACATGATTTAATATAATTGATAAATATCTAGAATTCGAAAAGTAAACGTGATGCATGAATGTTATCATAATAAACACATAAATTTAACATTTATTAATCACGATAAAATAACTCAACGATTAATGTGTTGTCTTATGGTCGGTCAGATTAACCTTAGACTGTCTATGAGACATTCTCATCCTTATTAATAAAAACTTAAAATATCTCATATTTTCTCTTTTAACAATAAGGTATCGCTTGTTCGGTTAAGTCACAACTATTCACATGAAAGCTTAATTGTGAATGTGAGTGTAACCCATCATTTCAAATTTCATGACTTCATTTAGAATATGCCGCCTTTGTGTCGGTCAAGACTAAACTACATCATTTTCTCCTATCATCTTAAGAAGTCCAATCTTGGTTTGGTACAGCTCGAAACCTTTCTTAGGGGGATGAAAACAATGCCATCTCGAGGCCCTCACTGCACCTCACAGTGTTGTACTAATGATGGAGACCATAGGTTACATTGACATGTTAACCTTCTTTCACTCACTATTTTAGGATAATGTATTTCTATTTTAACCAATCAATTAATTCTAAATTAATTACTAGTTAAAATAATAATCCTATGAATATTTAATTATCAGTTAATCCAATCTCATTGGTCTAAGTTTATTAAACTTTCAGAAACGCCTAAGTCATAATTAGATGAACTTAGATTAACTAATTAATTATATTAATCAAACTTTAATAAAACTCTTTTAATAAAGTCGATTAACTTAAATGTTACTATAACATTTAGTGTGGTGTGATTATCAAGTTTTAACTAGTTAAAATCTAGATGTTTGCATGCAATTGATTTCATAAAGCAATCCATATAAACATATTAGGACAATCCTAATAAATTATATTTCTACAAATGAGATGCATGATTAAATAAAATCGTGTGAGATTTTCATGTATGGCATGTGATCGACTAATGCATGAAATGGTTTTCAAACATAACAATTAAATAATTATATAACAATTAAATAAAAATAATAATGGACCGTGTGACTATTGAGTATTTCTAAATTATAACTTCAAAAATAAAAAAAATAAATTTACAAAGCCGACTTTAAGAATACATATTTTTCAAGTATATTACATTCTCCTCCTGATGTCCATCTTCATGATCTTCAAGCTTTGAACAAAACTCTTTTTAATTAGAAAACCTATTTTTCTTAATTTAAACAATTTCTACAATTACCCCTCTTAATATAATTGACTTTGACTTAGTCAAATAAATACTTTATTTGATTCGATCAAACTTGGGTCAAACTCAATTAACTTATTAATTTTTAATTTTCATAAAATAAAAAATTAATAATTATCTTAAAATTAGATTAATTTCAAAATTTAAATGGATAATTAAAAGAGTTGGTTGCATGGTTTTAGTGAAACACTTAGGTGATAGAGTTGGTCGTATGGTTTGTTTGAAACTTTCCTAAAACGTGACAACAGTTGTCACCGACGATAGGATTCCATGATCGTCGCTCATCAATACCGGTGCCCGTCTCATTGCCGGAAGCCGCCTACCGCGATGGACAACCCCTATTCACCGCCGGAAATGTTCACCTCTACCATAACAGTAAATTTCTGATGTGAACAGTGTTTTTCACGTATGAATAGTGTGTTTCAAGGATGAAATAGTGTTTTCACATGAACGGTAAATTTCTGCCGTTCATCTCGTGCGTTCTTCGTCTTCTCACATTCGGAATAATTACAATAATATTCAAAATAAAATTATAAAAATTCCTAGGAAAAATTAAAACAAAGTCTAACCCAATAATCACCATACAATTAACGATCCATTATTTTTCATACATTCAAAAAATATAACCGTCCATCATCATATATATCTCATATTATATGAATAATGCAAGAAAACACAGATATCATTTAACATATAAATATATAAAGACTTCTTTGATACCACTTGCTAGTCATCATGCGCGTGCACGGAGGAAGCGTGGAGGCGCGTGACCTTTTAAAATATTAAACTTTTAATAAAAATCAAATCTTTTAATAAAACAAAACTTGCGTAATGTCACGATAACCAAATAAAAACTTTTATAAAACTCTTTTTGAATAAGTCAGGATCCATTATATATTTATAAATTAAATCTACAATATACAAGGTTAGGGATCATATACCTCTTGTAGTCTATATCAAGAGTCCTTGCAAAAACCGATCGATCATTCGTTTACACGAAATAGTTCCAGCCGTCAGTAAACTCCAAGATCCACACCAACATCTTCCAAGTCAATCCTCAACACACTAGTACATGTGTGGGCACGTAGAATATTACAAGACACTTTTCTGTCTCTAGATGTTCTCAACACATGAGATCTAGAGATTTACTGAGAAGAACTTTAGCGAAACGATTCTCTAAAAGAACGTGATGATTATTCTTTCAGGGATTTGATTAACGTTTAATCAGAGAAGAAAATTTCTCTGACACCAATCATGTTCTTAATTCAACTCTTGATTGATGAACTCATGATCTATTCAACTAATTCTCTCTTCTTCTTTCAACAACTTTGGCAATTAGAATAATATCTGTATGTATTCTAGATAATGACATATGAGATTTTTAGGGATAAATTGAAATAATATTTAATTGTAAAATTATCAATTGTAGTGGGACCCACTGCAATTGTGCACAACTACAGTGCCTCATGACACAACAGTGTATCGTGAGCTAGCACAGTGCCTCACGGCACTACAGTGTTGCACACTCACTACTGTAGTGCCATGTGAAACCACTGTAGTCCATGTCAATTTTTGATACACTATCAGTGATTGACACATGAAAATTACTGTGAATTAAATATTTATTTTAATCAGATAATTATCTAGATATTAGTTAATTCAAAATTAACATATCTGATTATCACTATCAATTAACTTATCTATTATTTCACAGAGAACATATTTAGTTGATTTAAATTATTATCTAATAATAACTTAATTATCTAATTTCACAAATTAGATATTTTGTCTCACTTATCGATAATTTAAAAAAATGATATTTATTTATATATAAATATATAATTTCTAAAAATTATATTAAAATCTATAAATAATTCACTTAATTAATTTTTAGTTAATTAATCACACGTAATTATCTCATAATTATGTACTTGCTCCAGAATAAATATTCTTTTTGCAAGTCAGTCTTTTTCTCATGTCCTGAAATATTCACACTGTAGATAGCATAATATAGAGGTGACTTGAGGATCATGGACCTATAATCCTAAGCTTTAATAACTCAGATTATTAATTAAACTCTTTAATTAAATAATCTTATTTATGAATCTCATTATTACTCCACTATAAATATAGAATTGCACTCTTAGATATTATATAATGTATTTACAGAATATTCTCATGTAATCCACTGACATAATAATTTCATGTAGTATTGTCCTCCAATTATTGGTTCGTAAATTAGAACTAATTAAAATTACCGTTTTACCCTTCTAATTACCTCTTGATCCTTAAGTACTATTAATTCACTAGTAAATGTCTAATTTATAATCTTATTATAAATTTGAGCTCAATAACCATTCAATTTCAGAAATAACACTTAAGTGGACCAATATACTATTCGTTAGGAAAGCTTAGATTCCAAATCTTATAAGATCATATTCTCAGCCATCCACATCACTGAATCTACAAACAAAAGTCACTAGCTTAATCAACAAACAGACCTTAATGAGTGAATCAAAAGATCTAGTAGACATGCATAGAAGTTCATGACTACTCAAGATTCTGATTGATCTACATATGATCATCGAATTGTTGTGTATTAATTTTTTAGGATAAACGGCACGTTAATAAAGATATTAATTCACATCGGTCCTGTCATATATAATCTTATTATATAAAGTAACTTCACTAAGATTTCTATCCACATCAATGATTCGGATCTAGATCACACACATTCATAATACTTAGTGAACCATACCAGCAACTATTCATTAAAGATTTCATATTTTAATATGTTGCTGATAATTTTATTCATTATCTATGAACTTAATCCGCTCGTACCAATACAAGATCATAATCTCATTAATGAATATGGAATTTTTAAATATTTATATAAATTATTTAACAATAATTTAAAAGAACTATTATAAGAAAATTGTAATCCTCTTTAAATTTCATATCAAAATGTTAATACACATGCATTGATGACATAACCACAACATTTCCACCTCTAGCTCTAAGAAAAAATAGAGAAGGGGTCCAAGGAAAGCGAAGAAGCAGAAGTCGAGAACTATCAAAGGCAAGAGCACCGCGAGAGTAGATAAGTCGAAAGACAAGTGCCATCACTATGAAGCTGTTGGTCATTGAAAACGTAACTGCCCAGAGTATCTCAAAGGGTTGAGATCTAAAGGTATAGTAATGGCTACTAAGGCCTGTTATGTAGTTGACTCTACTTTTTCTTGGATTGTGGACTCTGCACCCACTAACCACATATGTTGCTCCCTACAGGGGTTCATAAAAATCAGAAGGCTTGACGAGGGCAAGTTCAGTTTCCGCAAGGGGAATGAAGTACTAGTATCAGTTGCATCAGTGGAAACTTTTAAATTATGTTTTGAGAAACATTTTATTATTTTGCATGACGTTTATTATATCCTTAATTTTGGGAAGAATTTGATTTTTATTAGTGCTTTAATTTAGCAAAATTTGATCTAAAATTCATTGATAAAGATATTGGTGATTTTAGAAATGAATGCTTAATTACTATTTCACTAATGATTAATAAATTGTATGACATAAAACTTGTAGTACCCATGATTTGTGACACTGAAGAGAATATCGATTCACATAGGGATAGTAAAAGGTTAAACTATAACTCAACCGATCTAACATATCTATGGCACTTACGTCTTAGACATATTAGCCTAGACAGGATTAAAAGACTTATGAAGGATGGTCCTTTTCAATCTTTAAGTGTGGGTTCACTACCCGCATGTGAATCCTTTACAGAAGGCAAAATGACCAAGAGACATTTTTCATCAAAAGGTGAAAGTGCCACTCAATGCCTTGAACTCATACATAGTGATGTATGTGGGCCATTATGAATATTTCGTAACCTTCACTGACGACTACTCACGTTTTAGTCATGTTTATCTAATGCATCAAAAGTCTGAAACCTTTGAAAAGTTAAAAGAGTATAAGGCCTTAGTTGAAAAGCAATTAGAAAAAAAATCAAAACACTACGATCTGAACGTGGTGGAGAGTATTTGCTAGAAGAGATTGAGGACTTTCTTAAGAAAGAATGTATTCTTTCTCAGCTTACCGCACCTGGCACGCCATAGCAAAATGGTGTGTCAGAGAGAAGGAATCAAACTCTGATAGATATGGTTAGATCCATGATGAGTTACTCATCCCTCCCAATTTCATTTTGGGGATATGTCTTACTAACAGCAACATATATTCTGAATCAAGTTCCGTCAAAGACGGTGCGTGATACACCATATGAAAGATGGTATGGGTGAAAGTCATCTATTCACCATTTTAGAATATAGGGTTGCCCATCACATGTTGTAAGACTGAAGACAGGTAAGTTGACCAGTCGTTCAGAATTGTACATGTTTGTAGGATATCCTATGGGAATGAAGGGGTATATGCTCTACAGTACGACTGACAAGAAAACATTCATTAGTACGAATGCTCATTTTCTCAAAGAAGATTATTTTACAAGTGTATAGACGAGAAGCACAGTTGTGCTAGATGAATTATTGAGTGGGAGAACACTGACTCTCCAATCAGAATTGTTTATGATTTAATAATGGAAGAACCACGACAGGAAATAGAGACTATGTAGCCTCAACGTAGTGGGAGAGTTGTGAGAAAACCTGAAAGGTACATGTCCTATGGAGAAGCTTTGACAGTTGTCTCAGTCAAGTACCTAGATCAACAAATCTCTTTCTCGGAGGCTATGACTGGTCCTGAAGTAAACTTATAGTAGAAAGCCATGAACGTTGAGATACATTCGATTTACTCAAACGGAGCCTGGAAACTTGTAGATCCCCCTGAATAGATAAAACCCGTAGGATATAAATGGATCTATAAGAAGAAAAGAGGTACGGATGGGAATGTAGAGACGTAGGCTAGTAGCCAAGGGCTAACAAAAGGAAGGTATGGACTACGAGGATAAATTTTTACCTGTAGCCGTTCTTAAATCCATCTTAATCCTTTTGTCCATTGTTGTTACCCTTGATTATAAAATTTGGCAAATGGACATCAAGACTGCCTTTTTAAAGGGCAATCTTTAAGAGCGCATTTATATGGCTCCACCAGACGGGTTCATCGAGAAAGGCCAAGAGGGCAAAGTTTGTGAACTACAGAAGTCCATTTATCGACTTAAGCAAGCGTCACGGTTGTGGAATATTAGATTCGAAAAAATTGTTAAGAACTGTGGTTTTGAACATTTGGTGGACGAACCATGTGTGTATAAGTTGATACACGAAGGGAATGTGGTTTTCTAGTCTTGTACGTAGATGATATTCTACTTATTGAGAATGATGCAGGAAAATTGTATGATGTCAAGTTTTAGCTTGCAAAGCAATTTGACATGAGGGATCTTGGAGAAGTTGTATTTGTCTTAGGTATTCAGATCTTTTGAGATCGAAAGAATAGACAATTGACACTTTCTCAATCCTCTTATATTGAAACTCTTCAGTATGAAAAACTCCAAGAAGGGATTTTTTCCCTTTAGACATGGAGTCAGCCTCTTCAAGGAGCAGTCTCCCAAGACTCCTCAAGAAGAGGAAGACATGAGAAGGATACCCTATGCCTCAGTCGTAGGAAGCCTCATATACGTTATGCTTTCCACTAGACCTGATATTTACTATGTCATGGGCGTAGTAAGTCATTTCCAATCTATTCCTGGAATCGAACATTGGAATGCTGTCAAACATATCCTTAAGTATCATAGGAGAACAAGGAATTACATGCTTGTGTATTCAAGTAATGACTTGAATATGACGGGGTATATAGATTCTGATTTTCAAGCTGATAAAGACTCTAGGAGGTCCACTTCAGGATCGATGTCCATTCTGAATGGTGAAGCAGTTGTATGGAGAAGTATCAAGCAATCTTGCATTATTGATTCTACCATGGAAGCTGAATATGTGGCATCTTGTGAAGCTACAAATAAGGTTGTATGGCTTAGGAAGTTATTGAAGACTCTCAAAGTTGTTCCAGACATTGACAAGCCCATGACACTTTATTGTGATAACAATGTAACGAATTCTAAGGAACCTAGAAGCTATAAGAGATCCAAATATATAGAACATAAGTATTACCTGGTTAAAGAGATTGTTCAGTGTGGAGACATTATGATTACACATATTTCTACAGTCAACAACCTGACAAATCCATTCATGAAGACTTTAAGTAGTAATGTTTTTTATGGTCATCTGGAGGGCTTGGGGATAAGAGATTGTACACGTCTATTTTAGTCGAAGTGGGAGATTGTTGGAATATGTCCATAAAGTAGCGTGTAGTAACTATTTATTTGTATCTAGTTATTTCTCAGACATTTGTATTACTAAATTTTTTATGAATAAATTGAAAGTTTTATTTTAAATTAAAACGTGTTTCTAAATTACTCAAGTCCTGAAATTATTGTCAACGAAGAAGAGTGAAGACAGAAGTGTCTTCAGATTAACTCTTCTTAAATAGCTCAGAATGATATTCATAGTCTTAGAATCGACTAGGCAATCGAATCTGATTACGACTGTTAGGTTGAATCGTTGGATGTCATTCTTAGAGCATAAGATTGGAGACTCAAATGGTTAACCTAGACATGTTATGAACATGTTGAATAAACCGGTAACAAATTAGTTTAGAGCACAAAACCGTTTACCTAGCTCTAAATCTAATTGTTACACCTTAAGTGTTTTTTCATAATTACCTTAATCTTAAGGTGAATACGTAACTTGACTTGGTTAGTTACAATTTTTGATATATAAAATGAGTGAGTTCGAATTGGTGGGCAATACCTTGACTGTTGGGATTGTAATTTAATTAAATAGGAGCTACATGATTCAAATATATGAAAATTCGTGGTTAGATTGTGAAAGTAAGAATATCACCTTATGCATTATTGATGAGTGTGTTAAAATTAACTTGGCCAAGTATTCGATGAAATGAGTCATTGAATAAGACTTGTGAATTGTACGAGACAATTTACTATAATGTCTTTCTTATTCACAGTCAATAAAATAGTTAAGGAAATAATAACAAGAGAGGTAAAATTGTAGTTTTACATTCCTCTCTTGTTACTGATATTCACAATGTGTATATGTTAAAATATTATGTGGACCATGAAAATAAATAGAGTTTATTTACAGTAACAAAAAATGTAGCGTGCATGAATCGAGAGTTGATTCGGCATCGAACCTATAGTGGAGTCGTACGATGTCAGGATTAAATAGGTCGAGAATTTATGGAGATAAATTCATCAGATATTTGAATCATAAGCTTTGTTTATGTGGGTCCATGCGGTCTTAGAAATAGCTCAAAGAACATGAATATAAAAATGAACTAAATTGGATCAAAATGTGTTTTGGTGCCAATGCATGTTTATTACATGTGATAGGTGATGTCACTTAAATTAGTTAAGTGTAATTGTTGTATTAAATTAGTTATTTATTATTTTTTAATTATTAGATAATTAGTTAAAAAATAAATAAATTAATTGATTGATAATGATCAATTATACTTATCAATTGGATTGATGAATTTTGATATAACTAAAACTCTAAGAAATCATGTAATTTTCTGCAATAATAGATAATTAGGGGAATTTTCAAAAATTTTATCATATATGGGTATATTTGTATATACTAAAAATTACATTTTGATAAATATCTAATAGCAATTTGATTGCAAAGAGATAATGAGTATTAGATATAATTGTTGGTATCAACACACACTAAGACAGAAAAATGTTTTCTCCTCTCACTATTCTTGCCGCCGAAATTAATATGAAGAATGAAGTTTTGATTTTTCTTCTTCAATCATTTTGAGAGTCCACAGTCAAATTCCTACGTAAAATTCTTCTGAGATATATTCTGAAACTAACAGATGGTTGTTGATGGACTAATTAAAAAATTATTCGTGGAAGATCAAGCTCGTGATTTTGATCTTAAAACTTGAAGAACATGAAGAACGCTCGAGGGAGTTCCACCAGTTCATAAATTCTCCGATACAGAGTAAAGGTGAAAAATCATTTTCCCTTAATCTATTCGCTTTAATATCGTATATGCATGATCAAACTGAAATTGATTTTAAATTATTTGATATGATTAAATAAGTTAAATCAAAATTTTTTTGATATTCCATCCACGAACTGTTCATGGTTCAAATTTTTTTTTTTAATTTTAAAACTGATCGATCCTAGCATTTAGGTGTCACGAAGTATTACCGTGGTCTTTTCACCCTATGCAGACTCTTTTCTCCTAGTCATCTTAGGTGAGTAGGAGGCCTCGGCGGTTGTGGCCTTTATAGTGGTCTTTCATCTTAGCATCTCATGTACTCGGGTGGTCCTTTCTTGTTCTTAGAGAATATAAGTCTCTGGTCTGATGATTCGTGCAATGACGTAAGGGTCTTCCCAATTCGGTCCATGATTACCCACTCTGTGCTCTTGAGTATTTTGATATACCTCTCGGAGGACGTGGTCCCCTACTGTGAATCTTTCAAAGCATCTAGTGCGTGAGGCCTTGCTTTTCCATTATTGTCTTCTTCCGTGAGTTGTGCCCTGATATGTAACTAACAAGGGACTCATCCAACTATACTCAGTCATGCGAGGTACCCTCGGATGTGGGTCCACGCTATTAATACTTTTCATTGACTATTATACGCCCGACTCTAAAAGGAACCCAACTGTGATAGTCCTCCTAATATCTGCTTCAATGGCAAAGGCTAGAGTTGCCAAAGCATCTGCATGATTATTCTCTACTTGGGGTAGCTACTTCAATTCTAGAACCTTGCTCTGATATGCCCCCATCCTTGTGTCTAGCCTGCAAATCTTCATCGACTTAATTAACTATCAACTGAGAGTTAATGAATACCCTCATATGCTCTACCCCCAAGTCCTTAGCTAGCCTCATGCATGCGACCAAAGCTTTATACTCGGCTTCATTGTTCGATGTCCTAAAGGCGAAGCATATCATACTTTCAGTTATGGTCTCCTATGCTATTTTGAGTATCAATCCGGCTCCGTACCCACGTGCATTTGCTGAGCCATCCACATAGAGTGCCCATTCCATGTCTAAGGGTTCTTTCCACGTGCCTCTATCCACCATGTCATCTTACAAGACATCTTCTGTACAGCCTGACTCCTCATTCTCTTGGGTTGGTGATATTTCTATCACAAAGTCAGCAAGTGCTTGATCCTTGATTGTAGTCCAAGGTTTATATCTTATGTCAAACTCTACCGCATACTTCATCAGTCTACCCAACGTCTCCAATTTGTGTAAAATGGATCTTGGTGGGTGTGAGGTTCTTATCGCTTCCATCGTCTTCCCCAAGTACTCCTCGAATGTCTTGTTGACTAAATGTTGATAGGTGGTTCTTGCGTACTTCATTCCAAACAACATAACTTTGTAGTTAAGTCCTCATCTCAGATAAAAAATATATCTTCTCTCCGTCTAAGTAAGGCATGGATATCTGATTGTACCCGGAGTAGGTGTCATGAGATTGAGCATCTTGTTCCCCTGCGCTGTAGCGTCCATCAATTGATTAGTTTTTAGAAGAGGGAAGTTTTTCTTCATGCATGCTTTGTTTAGGTTTGTGAAGTCTATATAGATCCTACACTTTCCATTCTTATTCTTTACCACCATCATGTTGTCCATCTAGTCAGGGAAGCGGACCTCTCGGGTCTTGATAAATATGCTTGCTCTCTCATGGGACCATTTGTGTAATCTGTGACATCTCAGGACTTTTTAATTTTGCTTGCTCTCTTATGTAAGCTTCTGTATAATCTGTGATTTCTCGAGTCTTGATAATTATGCTTGCTCTCTCACGGGAGCATTTTGCATTATCTTTGACCTCTCAAATCTTAATAATTATATTTGCTCTCTTGTGAGAACATTTGCGTAATTTGTGACATTTCGGATCTTGATAATTTTGCTTGTTCTCTCGTGGAAGCATTTTTCATGTGTTAACTGCACTTATATATTCCTAAGGGATTTACACTATATTTTTTATTTCTAATTTCTTATCCTCTATAGAACACGCCCAAGTGATCCATAGACCTCGTGCTGAGGTGTCGTGGTGATATAATTCAGAAAATTTGGGGGCTTTATATTATGACCTGGAATCTCGTCCCTTATAATGAGCTCATTCTAAATTAAAGTACTTTAAAAAAATATTCTTCAAGAAAAATAATAAAATTGAGGATGAAAAATAAATAACGTACCTCAAAATTTTAATGGAGATCATCAATATGACTTTTATTTTTTAAGAGAATAAAAATTCAAAATAATGCAGATCCGAGCTTTGTGTATGCGTCTGAATCATGAAACTTGCTATTGTCCAAGATGCTAAATAATATTTATTATATTATTCCTTAAAATTTTAATTGAAATCATCGATGTGACTTTTGACTTTGAAGAAATACAAATTTAAAATAATGCAATTCTGAACTTTGTGGTTCACATCCCGATACTGAGGCTCGCCCATGCCTGAGATATTAAATAATATTGATGTAAATAATTACATTATTCTTCTCAATTTTAATGGAGATCATCGATATAACTCTTGATTTTGAAAAAATATAAAAATTCAAGATAATACATAACCGAGCTATGTAGTTCGCGTCCCGATCCTGAAACTTTACTCTTTGTCCAAGATGATAAACAATTACATTATTCTATTGACATTAATAACACATTTAATAGCCTAAATTAATTAGGGGGAATTTTTGCAAATAAGTACTTTAAGTAATAATAAAAAGAAAATAAATAATAATAATAATAACGTAAATAAATTTTCTCTCAAATGTTGTATTGCTATTACGTATTTACTTTTCCATTTTTTGTTCATTCAGAATTTCGCAATATAGGCATTGAGCAGCTGAAGTGGTCCATTGAGGAAGAAAACAGGCGCTGGGCCAGTCGATAGCAAGCCTTGGTCCAAAGTTAGTGGGCCAAAACGATGGTGCATGTCGAATCTGGGAGGTTGCGGGTCTCTCACGGGTCGGTACTCGGGACACATATCCTGCCCGGGGATTAGACCGCGCGCGCTGGTTGGTCCGTGGGCCTTGTGTTAGAGCTCTCTATTGGGGTCACTTTATGGACACAGGCTACACACCGAGTAGGTCAACCCGTAACCCAGATTCTGGTGAAGAAGAAGGAAGCCGCCGGCGCTTGCGGCGCGGCAGCCACTTCCAGTGGTCGTTGTCGGCCGAAGACTGCTTGAATCGCCCGAAATTGCGTTCTGAGCATCTGTATGGACGTCTTAAAATTTTGTTGAGTGTAATGAAATAAACGGGAATAAAACCCCCCACTAAGTCTGAAAACGTGTCAATCGTAGTAGATCTGAGATCCACTCGTTTGACAATGGAGGAGGTTCTCGCGACTGTTCTTGACCTGGACAAGACCCTATGCCATTGTCGGCAAGGCCGTGGATGGTTCGGCGGTGAACCACGCGGCCGCGGTTGATGACTGTGGAGGCCCACGGCAGTTCAAGACCTTTGATGCTTTTACCATGGCAGCAGCGCGTGGCTTGAAACGATTCCTCACGGTTGTTGATTTTTTTCTTGTTTTTTGGCGTTGATCTTCGATGGCATCGACATAAACGATCGTAACTCGCTGAAACAGATTTTACGCCGATCCAAAATACTCTCCTTCCTCTTCCTTGTTTTTATCATCAGATATATGGATCGTTTCACCCTTTCGTATGATCGATTTAAAAAAAGGGAGATCTACGTCTCCATATACGACATCAAACTGTTATGAAAAATGTATTAGCATCGATCGTCGAAAAGATTACCACGCTATATAGAGTAGTCGCGATCATTGTTCTGAACGGACACTAGTCATCCACGTGATCTTGGAATGTATGCATAGGTTGGATCGTGTTCATCACTTACTATATAGAGTAGTCGCGATCATTGTTCTGAGAGGACCCTGGTCATCCACGTGATCTTAGAGTGTATGTATAGATTGAATCGTGTTCGTCACTTCGATCGTAGCCACCGCTGGTTGGCCCGTGGCCCTATGCATAGTTTTTAGGTCGGATATTTTTTCTCCATAACAACAATAATATAAATTCTAAATGAGTTAGAACTTTTCAAATTGAATGACTTTGCAAAAAATCTCGCTGGACAAAACGCAGATCCTCCACCTATTACTCCAGCAACTATGGGTGAATTATAATTATATATTATAAATATGTCGTCGTTATAAACATTGGGGGAAAATGAAATATATTGTGACTCAGGGTACTTATTCAAAAATCGTGTGGGTAAAATCGTTGTCACTCTGATCGTGCATTTTTTTTTTGTACGAGGGGATTCGTTAATGTTTAAGCACATGGTATTTGAGATTTGACCATTCTTGCCGACCTGTTCTTTCAGTTAATTGTCAAAATGAGTACAAAAAAAGTTAAAATATAAAATACACCCGTACATTTTGATAAAAATATAAACTATACATCTACATTTTTTTTATATTTTTATACTCCTACACTTTAACTAAATTATGAAATATGTCATGCGCCACGCGCGTGCCAAACTTCCGTTAACGGTATTAACAAACCGTTAACGGAAGTTAAAAATAAATCAGGTTAGGTGATTTTTTCCTACTCTTTCACTATTGTTCGAAATCTCACTAGTTGGTTCGAAATCTCACTAATTTATTTGGTTTGTTCGAAATCACCCTTTACTCTTTTCGTGTTTGTTTTGGGTTCTGGGTTTTTTTCTTTATTACTTTCGAGGTTGTTTTGGGTTCTGAATTTTATTTGTTTACTATTTTTAGTCTATTTTTTGTTTTATATCCCGTTTTGTTATGTATCTTGACTTTGTTATATTTTTTAGCATGCTTTTGTTTTATTATGTGCTTTGTTTTCTGAATATTTTATAATGATTTTGATGCTGATGTGATGATTTTTTTAAGTAGCAAATTTTTTAATAGCAGAATTTTTTAGTAGCAGAATCTTTTAGTAGTATTCGGTTTTATGCATTTTTAAAAAGATTGTGAATTAGTGTAAAGAACATAAACACTATGAAATTCAAATTGAAAAAAAATCTGCTAGTATGCAATTTCGGCGGGGTGCATTCATTTGTAAATTGTAAATGAGTCATTTTTTGTTAATCAATACTTTCAAAAAGTTGCTGTCCAGATCTAAAAAATAGCTTAAAAATGAAAATGAAAGTTTAAAAATTAGGGGAAAGAATATGGTTATTTATATGGGCAAAGTTGTGTAGATAAATGGAGGAAAATAATGAAAATAGAAGGAAATAATAGAGTTTTCAGCGGGAAAGAAAAACTGCAAAACAGAGTTAACATTCTATTAAACTTAACCAAAAAATATTACTGAATGATATATTTTATAGTTTAGTCAAAGTGTGAAAATATAAAAATAAGAAAAAAAAATATAGGATTACAATTTACAGTTTTATCAACAAAATATGTTTTACATTTTAACCTTAAAAAACTATTCTCTATGATTGTCCTAATATAAAATAGTTGGGCCAAACTTACAGTGGTGCTTTATTTTAGGGGCTTTCAGCAATTTATATCCTGGGTGTATATGTTGAGCACATGATTTTCGAGATTTGGCCATTCTTGCGAACCTATTTTTTCAGTTAATTGTCAAAATGAGTAAAAATAAAGTATCTCTATGATTTTCCTAATATAAAATAGTTGGGCCAAATTTACAGTGTATTTTATTTTAGGGGCTTGCAGCAATTTAAATCATGAGTTTAAATCGTGAATCTAATGATCTAATTTTGATTCTAAATTTAAAATTCAAATATTAATTCTAGAATTTAATAAAAGGAAACTTTGCATTTAGACAAGATTAAGAGTGGTGTTTTAAGTAATAACATATGTTTAATATAATTAGTTAAATAGTAAGTTTTTAAAATAGTCAATAATTTAGATAAAATACCCCTCATCTATATATAATATACTATCTATATTTTCAGGTAAATCAACTATCTCAAACTGATAAACTTAATTGAAATATCTTATAATTAAGAAAATCATAATTATGATTATATTTAATAACCAGCAAAACCGTAATTAACGGAATCATAACCTCCACACTCAACTAAAATACTGAATTAGAATTTTTTAAACAGAATTCAAATTAAATCAATTTAACATCAATAAAAAATCAGATATAATACGATCAATGATATAAACACTAAATTTTTTAATAAATTAAATATAATGCTTGTTTTGTAGAAGTATCATAGTAAATCATTAGTAAATATGTGATATACTATACTAATCTTAAACATAATTTAAACTTGTATGATTACGATTTCCATAATAAGTAATTAACATATTTAATGAAGTTTCAAAAAGAAAGAATCCCCATCATGTATACATCTTAAAAACGGAAGAAACCTTAATTACCCTATAACTCATTAATTGAATAATATTGAAAAGGTAAATTTGAAATTTGAAATTCACCAATAATTGAGATAATATTAGAAAATTATACTTTCTAAGTAACTGTAAATTTAAAAAAAAACATATAATCTCGCCTCCCTAACCGTCTACAATTAACTTCCCTCATCTAATTAATTGATTTAAAATTCAAAATTCAAATCCACCAATCAGAATTGTGTGAAATATTTGAAAAAGTAAAAAACTTAAACACAGTTATAGAAACTACTCTAACTATGATAAATAATAACTAAATCACAAGTCAATCAAACATCAAATCACAAAATTAACAAACAATCAAGAAACTCTACCAAACCGTTCGTTCTACTCCCGAAACATAGTAACCGCCATTAACGTTCGAACAAACCTCTATCACATAACAATCATTATTGACGTTCGTACAAATCTCCATTGACTAAACTAGTATAATATTCAATAGATATTATACTTAGTTATTGACCCATCTTTTTTTAACTACTTTCCAATATTAAAAATCATATATTATTGAAAAATTAATAAACTAGATTAACTTTACCGTCAGTAGATGATATACTAAATACTATCAGAAATTTTTTTAAAATTAATAAAATATACATGCATGTTCAATCAGTGATATAATATGATAAGAAAACAAAGAAATCATGACAATTTTACCAAATCCAACCATTATCGATAGATTGATTCAGATAGGCGAAGAATGAGCGACCTTTTTTTACTTAGTAATATATTGAAACTATTAAAGATGATAAAAGAGAAGAGATAGTTTACCTTCACCATCAATGGAGATTTTTTTTTGTCAATAGTGTTCTCCTCGTTAATGATGTTCTCATTGTTCTAAAAAGGGCGTCAATGGAGGTTTTTTCATCATCAATGGCATTCGCTACGTGGATGGAGGTTTTGGGAGTAATTTGCATATTTGGGAGGATTTTTTACTTTTTGTTGATTTTGTGGTTTGATGTTTGATTGACTTGTGGTTTAGTTATAATTTACCATAGTTAGAGTAGTCACTACAACAACAAAAAATACTATGATAGTGGCCAAAATATGTTATCATAAATTTTCGATAGGTTTTCGAAAACACTATGTATACCGACGTTATTAAAAGTCTATTACCTATGATAACATTTTTTAAACGCTATAAAAAGCCTACGATAGCGTTTTCTAAACGTTACGAAAAGCTTTTTATAGCGTTTATGTAAACGCTATCGTAGGTCTTTCATAGCGTTTTTTAAATGTTATTGCATGTATTTCATAGAATTTTTCATTACTCATTGTTTTGTTAATGTTATTAAATACTTTTTATAATTTTTATATTACTTATACTTACAATTGTACAAATACAAAAAATAAATAACTTTTCAGAAAATATCACAAAATAACAAAACTACCTATCATTTTATTTAATTAGTCAAAATTATTACATATTAATTGTAAACTAGAAATCACATCTCAAAATGATAATTACATGTTGATTTTTACATTGAGCAAGCAAAAGTAATTTATCCAAAAAAATAACTAAAATCTAGTATAAATTCCCATCTCGGTACTGAAGGTGGAGATACCCTAGGAGGTCCACTTGATGGTTTTTCTTGGTGAGGAGGTGGTGGCGCAGGCAATTGCCTTGGTGATGCTTCAGGACAAGATCAAAGTGTTATACCAAAGTATGGATGATCTATTGAGATGAAAGAGCAAGCCTCATATTCTAAATAGTACAATTTAAATGATCAACAGCTAATAAATGACTTATTAGATAAGGAAGTTAAGAATTAATGTCAGACTTACAATATTCTATAATATAGTATAGTCGATGGTGGAGAGCAACCAAATTCTGACATTTAAGTGCAAACCAAGTTCATTATCTTTTGTCTCAAAATGTAACATTTAACAAGCAACCAAGTTTATCTAAATAATATCTTGTAAAACCATAACAAAGCTTATATGACACAAAAGGTTCATAGCAATACTAAACCTTTCAAATCCATCCATTCTCTCACCCCCAAAAAGAAGAAAAATAAAATAGATTAAATATGAATTGCATGAAAGTATAAAGATTGCGTTGAAAAATACATACCATGTAATAGAATACTCAGAACAGTTAGAATATTTGACATTAAATCTATTACCAAAGTTTGGAGTTTAGCATGTAGTTCACTCCTTGTACATTAGTTGACGGAAGAATGATGGTCAAATAAGAAAATAAGATTAAATAAGCAGAAAAATGTTTAGCAGGACCATAGTATACGAATGCAGTGATTAATTCAACATTATCAAGTAGTACTAATGAGGCTTATGGATAGGCACAATTCAAATAGTCAGAACATGTTAATAAGTAATTCAGAATACCAATAAGGAAATTAGAGAATTAACAACATATAATGACTTCAAAACGGATTACTTACACGGGCTTACAGGAGAAACAAGCTCAATAAAAATAAGTTCAACAAAGTACTATATCAAACAAAGCTAATAAAATAAACACGTAATATTAATAAAAGCACAATAGCAAGCTTATTAATCATACCTCTGTATCAGATTCCCTCGCTAAAAGAAGGCGAAAACAAGTTAAAATACCCAAAAGTGATCTAGAGACATTCTAAACTTCACGTGAACAACAAGAGAGGAGAATCTTAACTTTGAGTTTTTTATATCAACATAGCATCCCACCCTCATTCACATCTTTCACATCAACTTCAGACCAATTTCCCTGAAGCCTGGCAAACCTCATTTCTGCAATTGACATCAGATATTACATCGTCGGATTAGACCGATGAAGAAGCTCGATTGGGCCTTATGGAAAATGACTAGATCAACCCATCATAACCCAATTGCCACCTTTAATTGCTTTCTTCCTTAATTTTGAGATTTTACCTTATAAGTAATTAGCGCTTCTTGATTAAGATATTCTATCAAATTTCTTGTTCCTATCTAACAGAATGCTAGGAATGATATTATATCAGCAAATGACAAAACAAAAGTACTATTTTAGTCTTGAAGAGAATTGTAACTTGAAATAGAAACATGGATGCTAGCCTTCACAAAGAAACGATCAGCAAGCATGACGATCATCGCAGTTACTAAGGTCATAGTGGTTTCCCTATTTAAAGTCATAAATGTAGCTCCAATGGCTAGTCCAAGATCCTACTTAAAGCTAAACATTTATTAACCACATATAACTTCCTCTGTTTGTTTGCACCTCCCAACATACGCACACACCTCTATTGATTGTGAGTCTCTTTCTAATCCTTATTCGAAACAAAAAAAAATTAACAAAGCTCAATTAAAGAAGGCACTTACTTGAGCAGCAACAATATGAGGAAAATAGTGAGCAAGCTTAGAAAAAACACTAAGCCTTAAGCATGCCATAAAATAGACAACAACATGAAATAAAATTTGGAGTAACAGGTCAAGTGGAAAGTCACTTATAGTCCTTGCTAGAAATATGCACGCAGTCTATACATGTAAACTGCTCTTTCTTTACTCAACATTGTCACTAACAGACAATATAGTCCTTATGTTATTCTCCACTTCGCGACAATACCTACACAAATTATATTTAAGTTAAGAGATTTTATACATTTCATCTTGGCTGACTGAAACATTATCTAGACTAACAAATACATATGTAACATTGAAATTCTTAGAGCACCATCTAGGGTATCATATCAATATGCCTCAAAGTGTAGCATATTAGATATTAAGAAAATAATTGTTAATATGAACTTGAGCCTGAAGCTCCCCAAAGCAACCCTTCCATCTGAATAATTCTTACTGCTTCTCAAGCTTTTTCATGTCAGTCTCATCATCAAATGGCTTCACGTCCAATAGAACTGATGACTTGCAAGTTGAATTGAAACAATAAGTTAATGCAATTAGAGCTACTAGAGTATGGCAGAGCAAAACATTAGAACCGACTCCAAAACAATCATAGTAAATCCTATATTCAGAAAAGATGAATAAAACTCAACTCATCAAATACACATAAATATAGGTAACTCCCACTTTAATTTTTTTTTCTAATTTCTTCCCATCCCTTCTGTATTTATACCTTAAAGTTTGAGAATAACCAATTGAGATATCTATATTCTAAGTAATATTATGAAAATATAATAGAAGCCCCTTAAGAAAGTTTTAACAATTTCAATCAATAATAAACCCAAGAAATCTTCCTCGAAGAATAGTATTAGTAAGCGTATTTGAAGAGAATAAAAAAAATTAAAAAAATAAGATTTCTTAAGTATATCAAGACCCAGCTCGCACTAAGAAGCAAATTAGTCAAAAATTTGAAGCAGAAGAGACAAATGAAACAGGACGAAGAAATCTCCCTGAAGAAGCTCAGTGAATTTAAGCAGGAATTTCCTTAGATATATCGAAGTGAAGAAAGATAGAAAGGAAAAAGCTCAATGAACGGAGAAGCACTACCTTTACTAGATGAAAATAAAAAAGCTCTACCTCTATCACACGAAAATGAAGAATCCCTACCATTATTGGACATAAACGAATAATCCATGCCTCTCTTAGATGAAAATGAAGAACCCTACCTTTATTAGAAGAAAATGAGGAATCTCTACATCTATTAGATGAGAATGAAGAATCCATACCTCTATCAGGCGAAAATGAAGAAGCCATATGTTAGGTGAAACTAAAGAAGCTAGACCTTCCTCGCTGTGTGTGTTTTGTTTTTTGGGGATGAAGAGATGAAAATGAGAATTAGAAGGCACGCGTTTTTAATTTGACACTCGCCAAAATTTTTAAGTGGCCGCATTTTTTTACTCTTTAATTTATTGCACTTTAATATAAAATGCTATAGTAAAGTGCTATAACTGAATTTTTCGTAATGAGTTTTCATAACCGAAATCACTAAAAATGAAAAATTAAATTAAATAATAAGATTTAATTGAATTTAAATTTAAAATAATATATATTAATAATATTATAAACTGAAAATACCAAAGATAAGGATATCTCATTGATTGACATGGGCTCACAAAATCAAATAATTGAAATATCAAAGGAGGGGTAAAATTATCAACCAAAAATCATCAAGAGATTTTTGATGACGTGCCGTAAAAAATCTACTATTTTTCTAAAAAATTAAAAATTCCGCTATCCCTTAACTCAACTTTCAAAACATATATATTTAGTGCAATTACTTTTTTAATAAATGTGCCTAGGATATCTTTTTGTTATAATGCTTACTAGGGCCACATGCCCATAGCGAGTACCGAGTAGAGCCATAACTCTACCTCGATGGGTCTCATAATAGGTTCCAAATGGGCCTTCAACTTTTTGTACGACGATGTGCACTAATATGATTTACAGCAATGATAGTGTTTAGTAAGTTTTGTACACATGTTTAGATTAATGTCATTGATTTATGTATATTTGTAATTTTGACAATTTTGACAACTTTTTCTATAACTATTTTTTATGGGCTAATTTACCCTTTGGAGTAGTTTTTTTTTTAGTTTCTGGTTATTTTTTATATTGTTTAGGATCCTTCATAAGCAAACAAAGAAACAAGTAACTTGTTAATATTTGATTATTAATTGTATTAATTTGTTAATATTTGATTATTTATATCTTTTTCGAATGATATTTTTTTCAACTTGATTAAGGATATTTATGGTATTTAATTTGCTGTAAACTGTTTTTAACTGAAAATTTGTTATTTTTCTAAAAGTTTCTATTTGCTACATTAATTTAATTAGTACTTGTTAGATTGTATATACACTTAAAAATTCCTATGATTTGCTTGCTGTTGAACTCGTCACCTTTCAAAGTATCTGTCCTAATGGTAAGTAAATTACAAAAAACGACCATTATTTTATGTGTGATTCACTAAACCCCATTTCAATAATTTGTATAAGCTCAACTAATTCAGCCTCATCTGATCAATCAAATGACAACAAAATGAATTGACATAGGAAAACGAGGGCTTAATCTTGTGTGATATTAGGGATACTATTGAGACACATGCAAAAAATCCCATGTTTGGTGACATGTTTGTACTTTGTTGAGGTCATGAAGACCGGAAAAACGGGTGTTCTACACTTCTTTTCAACATGAATCATGGGCATTTCATGGGGAGTCTGCATGGAGCCCACCATCAGATGCCTTCTCCGTGAAATAGAAAGCCTGTCGGCGGAGCGGTCCTGGTAGTTTTTTTTTGTCAAAAAACGGTTCTGGTTATTGGTCCGTATGAAAATTGTGAAACATATAACCTATAACTTTCTTTTTAATTTTTACATATACCTTAAGTCAATGATTAATAAGAAGATAATTGAATGACAACTAGCCAACTAGGTTCGCCAAGTGGCCAGAATCAAAACTGAATTAGATGAGAATCTTTGACAATTGAACACTTTTTAGTCTGTTGGAGTTGTCCGTTTAAATTTAGACGATTCACAACCTGAAAATAATATAAAATATATATTATTTTAACGTTGGGCACAATGCAATCTGGTTTGAGTAATCCATAATTATTTAGTTCCTTTCTTTCACTCCAAGCTTTAGTAGTGTGATTTTTTTTGTCAAGTTACATTTTAAAATTTAAAGAAGAATCGAAGAATATGACTCAAACTCACAATATTTAAGGTATGAGTATGAGAACTTAATCAATTGCACCGATCCAATTTATCTTAGTAGTGTGATTTTAGGTCACTTAATTTGTGACACAATTATGTGATTTTACATGTCTTCTTTGTCATTATGCGGCTAAATAAATTAGTGTTTAAAAAATTAATTGCTAGCAAATTATGCAAATCTGATGGAAAATCAACGATAATTTGGACAAAATTGCGAACAAGTTAAGCTAAAAGGATGACCCCCGCATGTATATATATAAATCAGGAAGATTTAAAATATATTTACATGAACGTGAGCACTTAATTAAACATTTTTGCCACTCTAAATTTTCTTCATGTATACTTTGGATATGTAAAAAATATATGAAGAAAAACTTACTTTATGTACAGTGAAATTAAATCATTAGCACATGTCATGGACTCGACCATAAGATCTCATGTTCAGAATAACGAAAGAGATCCAACGAAATCTCAATTGGCCATTTTCACGATAATTTATATTAACTAAATATTTTAAAAAGATATGCTTCTAATGAACAAAATTGAAGGTGTGTGAAACATGTCAACTGATGACTAATAGATAGACCTCAATTACCCTTTTCCTGTTTCATTTGTATTCTTGATCCTCTACCCTTTCGAATCACCCATGGTAGGATCTCCAAGTTCTTTCTTTTTCTTAAGATATGAAAGATATTGATTTTTCACTGTAGCCAGCTTAATTAGTGGCTAATTAATCTTGGACTAAGGGAAAATTAAAAGAGGAAACAAGGAATAAAGGACTTAAAAATAAACATAATTGCTTTTTAAGATTTGGGGCAAGGAATTTCAATTGAGCTTTAAAAAGGAAAAAAATCTCTGGCCAAATCTTAAGGTGACACGAATGAATTAATGGGGTCTATGGTGTTCTATCATCTATGTTATCTGTCAGTCTAGAATTAGATGCCTCGAGGTAAACAAATATATTAAACTTAATTAAATGCTCCTAAAATATGTTCAGCGGTGAGAAGATTAGACAAATTAAATACTAATACATTAAATAAATTAATGTTAACTAAATGCTGCTAATGTTAATTAAATAAATTAACGTTAATTAGTAAAAGGTATGCGGTGCATGGACGTTCATGGATCATAATTAAAGACGTATTGATATGTTATCATACTGGTATATTGATGCAGCACATTCCTATTCTTCATACACTCATATTGACATTGAGCAGGTGGCTAATACCTTATGGTACATTTATTTACATTTGAAATTAGATGAAGTTTTGAATCTTTTTGTTTAAAAATCGGATAAAGAAGTAATAGTCAAGAATCATAATCTGGAATCAAATTATCGTGTTTATTAACTTTCATGAATCAAAATCAGTAATAAGATTATTTGAAATATGAACGATTGTTTGTTTTTACTAATCAATGAATTCAATTAATCTATATGAAATTTCTAAGTTGCATTTCAAGATCTCAATAATATTGGATTTTGAGAGCACATTGGACTTTCCATAGCCATTTTTGAATGAATCAGAAATGTTGAATCTCATTACTAGCTATTTGTTAAGAATTTGAAATCAAGCAGTCAAAAAATCAATTTTTGTCAAAGTTGGGGGACCCACTTAAAATCAGATTCCAAAGTCGAGTAAACAATCAAAATGATCATTTAAAATCTGATTTCACGGAATCTTTTAATCTCAAGAGTTTTTGCCTGGCGTACACACTTAGAAAATCCGATTTGCTAAAAGATACACTTATACTAATTTTCACTGATTTATACTCATATCTCATCATCCACTAAAATTTCCTCCATTCTTTCCTCCTCATACCATTCTTACATAACATCAAAACAAATATTAACTTATTCTTCCTCAACACTCAACCTCCATACCCGAAGCCCCTTATATCTCCTTCTACGTTAGTCATTTCTTCACCTTCTTCGTCCTCGTCATTTCTTCATCTTCTTCTTCCCACTGCAAGAGAAGCTTTTTTTACTTGTCAAGAAGTTATTTATCTTCAAGAAAAGCTTGCAGGTACACAAGTGTGGGTTTTATAAGATGTTTTTTGGGTTTTTGCATTATTGAGTTTTAAAAGATGTTTTCTGAGTTTTTTTTTGTTACTGAGTTATACTATAACAACATGCAGTACGTTGTATGTTGAAGAGGATGCCTGCAAGGTCATATTGAAGCTCTCCTTGTAGACTACAAGATGACTGCATGATAGTTTTAAGCACTTCATGATTTATTACAAGATGATCTTATAGTCATCTTGTACACTACACGATGACTACAAGATTTTATTGTAATACATCATGAAGTGTACAAAATGACTACAAGATCATCTTATAATGCATCATGAACTGCTCAATATGGCATCGAGAATATCTTAAGTGCTCATGATGCACTACAAGATGATCTTGTAAACTACACGATGATTACAATATCATCTTGTAACACCTAATGTAGTGTACAAGATGACTACAAGATCATTTTACAGTGCATCATGTACTGCTCAAGACGACATCAGGAACGTTTTGACCATCTCATGATTTTTTACATTACGATCGTGTAGTAATCTTGTACACTACACAATGACTACAAGATCATCTTGTAACACATCATGAAGTGTTCAAGGCCTTATCAAGAGGTTCATGAAGTATTCACGATCATCATGAAACCCTTTTGTAGTTGATTGTGTATACTTCATGAAGGCTTCAAAATGGATTCAAGATGATTGTGTAGTCTTCCAAAAGGCTTCAACATCATCCTGAAGCCTTCTTGCACACTACAAAATGGCTTCATGAACGTCTTGTACGCTTCCATATCATCCTGTAGACTTCTTGTACATTTTTTAAATTTAAAAAGTATTGACTTCCTTCATTGACGTATAGTACAAATATGTCTGAAGTTTGAATTTTTACAATCACGATAGAGATTAGGAGAAAATGGGTACATCTTGGTCTTTTAGTGGAGAGAAGACTAAACGGTTGGAGATATCAATGAACTGTACTTACCACGAGCTATCTGGTATATTGCACGATGAACTTCACATAGACCCCTCAAAGTATGATCTTTCCGTCAATTTTTTTTATAAAACTCATGTCCCCTGCCCTCTTGATGAAATTCTAAATGATCAAGATTTTCATTTCTTTATTATAGAGAATGGATCAGAATCGCTCTGAACCCCATTATGTGGCAAAGTCAAGCCTAAATTTTGTCCAACTCAAAGTTTGGGTTCTTGAAACTACAATGTCACATCAACCTCTGCATGAAAGAATTTCTAGATTTAAGAGTTTTGATCATTTTGATAGAAACTATTATTATCTTGAGAGAGATGATGATGGATTTGTTCATGACGATTGTAACGACCTTGGTGACAATGATGAAGTTTTTATGATGATGACGGTGATGTGATGATGACGTTGATGATGATGACGGTTTTGATCAAGGTGTGTATGATGAAGCCATCCGTGAAAATGACCTTACAATAATACCATTTTGAATACAAGACCTGAACCTGATTCCACTCGACCTATACCATCACGGCCTGAGTTGAATGAACAACGTCCTGAGTCAAGCGAGCAACATGCTGATTTGAATCAACTTGTATCAGACATGATAAGTATGGACAAGTTGTATAGTGATAAAGGTGAGCAGGTTAGGGTTGCTCGTATGATGGCCATCCGACAAAATTTTAAGTTTCGGGTCTTCAAGTCAACACTGTCGATGTTGGTACTTCTATATTTAGAGATAAAATGTCAGTGGAAGTTACGTGCCTTGAAAATGCGATATTGTCCGTAGTTTAAAGTTACGAAGTTCATCAATAGACATATAGGCACTTTTGAAATCTTGAGAGATGAACATCATCCAGCTTCATTTTCATTGATTAGTCATTGTAATACATTAGTGTTAGATGAATATATAGGCCAAAAGACATAATGAAAGATTTTTTTATTTGATATTTGTGTCAACATAAGCTACCATAAGGCTTAGAGGGTTGAGAAATTTGATTACAAGAATATATTGTACCTATCTTGTAGACTACAAGATGGCTTCATAGTTATTATGTACCCTTCTTGTAGACTACAAGATGATTACAAGAACATCTTGTACACATCTTGTAGACTTCAAGACGGTTTCGTAGTTATCATGTACCTGTCTTGTAGACTACAAGATGATTACAAGAACATCATGTACCTAAAGAATTCCATCTAATGTGGTATTTCTTCTATGTTTTCTTTTCTTTCTTCTCCTTTTCTTTCATTATCTTCTTGTTTCCCTCTTTTCTTTAATTATCTTCTTGTTTTTTGTCTTCTTGTTCTTTTTTCTTTTCTACTTCTTCTTGTTCTTCATTTTTTCTTCATTTTTTTTCTTCATCTTTTTTTCTTCATCTGTTTTTCTTCTTCATTCTTATTCTCACCTTGTTGATCTTCCTCCTTCTCTGCTTCTTTCTCTCATTGTTTTTCTCATTCTTTCTCTTTGTCATCTTCATCAATTTTTGTATCTTCCCTTTTCCCTTCATCGATCTATTCCTCTTTCTCTTCCTCACTCTCCTTCTTTTCTTCTTCTTCTATTCTTGTCCCTTCCTCATCGACATCTATCATATGGGAATTATTAGGAGTTCGAGCACGAAACGAGTAATCATACATATGAGATGTTACCATATTATCCATCATCATTTTAATATGAGAAATTGAAAGAAATGTATGATTGCATTGACCTTCTTATCCATTGAAGAATTTTTTTTGCTCCATTGCAATCAGAAATTTCCTCACATGAGACAATTATAAGATGGGTGCATGATGATCTTGTAAATTATAAGGCGAGTACAAGATGTCCTTGTAATCATCTTGTAGACTATAAGACGGGCGCACTACTACAATTTTGACTTTAGATGATGGTGAAAATCTGTCATTATAACCATATAATGACGGTTGTCTATTTGTCATCTATCAGGCTGTCATATTGACTCTTTTTCAATAAAAACTGTCACAATAAGGTGCCGCAAAAACCAATTAGATGAAGGAGAATCCTCGTCATCATAGGTTCCACCAAAAGCTATTAAATAACGAGGAATCTCTGTCATCATAGGTGCCACTAAAAATTATTAGATGATGGGAAATCCTCATCATCACAGGTGCCGCAAAAGCATTTAGATGACGAAGAATCTCAGTAATCTAATGTCCAAATTATTTATAAAAAAACTAGCATGGAAAGGAAACAATGCCTTTCCATGACAGTTTTTTTCATTTAATTACCTTGTATGCGATATCTGTTACCAATATTGATATCCATGTTAACATACATGCATTATCCCCTATGAATAGCAGGAAGGAAAAACTCAGAATTCTATAACCTTAATGCTAAAAACCTTGACAAGAATATCCTTTATCTACACTCCTTCAAGCACTCACTTTTATCATAGAAATTCGAAACATGCAAGTTAAATGAAAAAGAACACAACTCTTCCCTTCTTTCTACAACACTACCTCCTGCAGTTAAAACCAATTTTTATAGATCTTCTTTGTACTCCAATGGGAAATCACCAACAAAATAGAACCTTAAGCCCTTAAAAAGCTTTGGTGCCTATTTAAGAGGTATAACCAATCACAATTTCTTACACCATTAAAATTTATGGATAAAGAATCACCAGCACATCATAACTACTCGCCCTTGTATTATATTTTATTTATAGAATATTAGACCTCACACTAACATTAAATTATGACTAATGTCAAAAGAAGTTGAGATCTTGCTACTATCACTATTTACTATAAACATGTGGTACCAGATAATTATGATACATTAGCAGTAAGGAAGAGCTCCTACGCAATTGGTCAACACACAAGTGTTTTTAATTATAACTACTAAATGAATGAAAATGATTGAAACAATATCAAGTTGTCAAATGCAATGGAAACTAGAAAGTATCAGCATAACTTATAGTCCATCTTGAGAATCCATCGTCCATTAAGGATTGCCATGAGCACTTTAAATGTTCTTGTACATGCACCATTCTCTCATGTAGCTGCTATTATGTGAGTTACATCATGCCTCCAAAACTTAGACACTGTTGCACCTTTCATAATTGCAAACTTAACCAAAATACTATGGACAACCAGGAGGAAATGGAGATACCTATTACTAAAGTGTCGATTTATTATGCAAAACCATTAAAAAACAAAAATAGAACATGCTTAGAGACCTCTTTTTCCAAGTATTAGAAAATTCTTACAATCTTTTCACTTCAAGTAAAGAAGAGAGCAGTATTCTTCCCAGAAAAGAGAGGAAAATGTTTGATTTTTCTATATAAGCATTCACGCCCTCAACATGCTAAGAATGGTATGTTGCAGCTTAATTTTATCCAATTGCTAAAATAAATTTTTACTAAACATTCAATAGCCTACGACAACTGAGTTAAAAGAATAATTGGTACATTTATGTCAGCGACGTCTGATTTCTGAGAGTAGTATTCTTCCTAGACTTGAACTTCTCATTTGAAAATCTTACTAAAGAATGGGAAGGACAGAGAATACGGAAGTTATCCTGAAAGAAAGCAAATAAGAAAATATGTTTTCTACTCAACAATACATAACTTCACAGCTTAAATAATAAGTTAAGTCTGACAATTACACATAAACATTATTTAGCAGAAAATCAAAGTGCACTCACGCAATTCTAACGACGCCCTGATATTTCCATTGCACATGGAAAATGATAGCTTATCCGGCATGTTTTCATGAAGCAGGTGGGGGTAGCACCCTTTAACCCACATTTGTTGCACTTAAACTTTGCACCCTTTGCCACTTCAGACTCCAATTTTTTTACGGTTTTATCAACATAATAAACCTGTGGTACCCTACATTTCCAAAATGTCTAACTATTAGTTGAAAATAGTTAGACTTCAGCACCAGGACATGTTTTCTATGCATATGTGACATACCAATCTATGCATGTTTTGTGATCATGTATTACATTTGCAAGGTTTTCCTTATTTCCCATAGCCAAATTCTCATTTGCATGATGCAACATTGGTCCAGTAGCCTAGAAGAGTTCATTAGGAAAGTGCCAAATGATCAGCACTTAAGTACTTGTTGACTCTAGCCAATAGTAAGAGAGATGTCATATATTGTAAAACATACCTTTAAGATTTTAGAAGACAGGCAAAATGCAGATGTAGTTATCCCAAATGCCTCATCTGCAATTGCTGGAGGCTTCTCACTAACAAGAGGGACTCCTGATATGACTTTCAATTCTAAGTCTGAATTCATTGAAACTTCAGACTGCAAGACTGAATAGACGTTATCCTAATTTGTTATTCCCAAATCTAATTGCATCGTGTTCATTTTCTTCTGTCTCTTGGAGTCCCTGAAATGGCCTTCAGTTTCAGAAAGAGAAACAGAATGCCTTGATACCATAGTATCATGATTGCAGTTACTTAGAGTAGGCCTCTTGCCTATTGAATTTTCTGAACTCTGAAAAAGTTGAACAGAAAATGTCAGAATCTAAATAAATTATATCTTGAAGAAAATAACTATCAACACATGATAGAAGAATTGTTAGAAGCACACATTTTCACATGCTAGCTAACTAAAGAGCAATACTAACATTATGTGGTAAAGATTATATGCTGCAATATCAAATCCCTAATCGATAAAACATAAAATCATTGAGTTTTGGAAAGGAAGAAAAGTATAACAATCAAGTAAGCACAATACAACATATTCTTACTTGGGTGAATGCAGAGACATGGTCGTTATCCTGGCCTTTGTTCTCATGATCTACATTTTTAACACCCTGTAGACAATCAACAAAATTATTAACAGTTGAGCATATATGAATTCTACAAAACAAAAGATGATCATAATCATGCTAAGGACTTGACAAGCATACACATAATTGAAGGAAATTTCTAGGGAAAAATTACATAAGATATTATGGGCAAACATGTAACAAGTTTTGAAGCAGTGTAAAAGACAATCCTAATTGAAAGATCCAAACTAGATTAATATGTGCATAAGTGTAAGAAGATGATAACAATTACATTTTTTTATTAAAATGAAAAATATGGCATGGATGATACCTGGCAGATAATGAGAGAACCGCGCAGGGGAATGAGAGCTTCGGGAGTGATGCAGGGACACAGATCTGAGCTTTGATTGTGCAGAGACGCAGATCTGAGAGTGTGCAGTTAAGCTTCAAGTGGGATGGAGATCTGAGCTGAGATGGACACAAATCTAAGATGGATGCACTTTGAAAAAAATCAAACAATACCAAAATTAACATAAGACTAAAACTTATGAAACCCCAATATCATATCCTTCGATGGAGGGAGAAAACCCTCACCGTCGAAGAAGAAATCGTAGAAACAGAGGGAGATGATGCAAGGAATGAGAAACCCTTGCTCGACCAGTCGCTAGCTCAGAATTTAGGACAAAACCTTGCTCGAGCCGTGGTGGAAGATCACCATCGAAGCTCGTCCGGAAGCCGGCGTGAAGTCTCCTGGCGCGCGGTCGGGAATAAGGAACTTCAATCGCCAGTCTCCACTACTGTCAAAGGAGAAGAAAAAATAGCTTAGTAAAAGTAAAATTAGGGTTAGATTAATTATATAGGATGATATTTTCGCAAATAAAGTGAATTTGGAGGTAAGTAGTAAAATGTTTTACACCATAGACCAATAACGAGTTTTTTTCCACTGTCATAATAAAAAGTTATATTGACAGCCCAAAAATTAGGTGTCATGGTAGAGAACACATTGATGACAGCTAATGTTTGAGCTGTCATCTTACCCGAATTACCCCACCCTACACTCTTTTCCTTTGACAAAATTTAGATAGTTGTCATTGTATCATAGTGTGGCTGTCATCTAAAACCAAAATTGTAGTAGTGACGATGTCTCTGTAATCATCTTATAAACTACAAGACGGGTACATTATGTTCCCACAATCATCTTATAGACTATAAGATGGGTAAATGGTGATCTTGAACCTGTCTTGTAGACTACAAGATGGTTACAAGATGTCCCGATAATCGTCTTGTAGTCTACAAGACAGGTACATTATGATCTTGAACCCGTATTATAGACTACAAGATGGTTATAAGAAGTCTCTGTAATCATTTTGTAAACTACAAGATGATACATGATGTCCATGTAATCATCTTGTAAACTACAAGATGTGTACATGATGATCTTAAACCCATCTTGTAGACTATAAGATGTCCCTGTAATCATCTTGTAGTCTATAAGACAAGTACATAATGATCTTGAACATACCTTCTCCTCCAGATGTCGCTCTCCGGCTACTAATTTTTAGTAGCTTGTTTCATCCTTCTCAATTGTAGGGATCAAGGATGAATGAACTATCAAGTGAAAATATAAGTAATATATATCAATATATAAGATGACTTCAATATGGTCTTGTAGCCATCATGAAGTACAAAAATCACAACTTACATTCTTGTTTGAAAAAATGTCTTTCTGGAGGTTCTCAACTAATACCATTATTGTTGTACACCAATATAGAATCATCGGTACATTGGTCACAACCTTAGTACAGTACAAGCTACCAATCATTGAGATAGCTTCAAATATCCATGCCTATAACAAAAGAGAGTTTTTTAGCATATAAATCAAAACATCAGTTTGTAAATATTGCATTATAATTAATAGAATTTTACCTGGAAGGCATAAGGACATCTAATGATTAAGTATCCATGAAGTAAAAAATTAAAGAGACAGAAGTAAAGTAAGTTTATTCTCATTAATAAACAGAGGATTACAAGTAGAAATAAAGTATAGAAATCTCCTCCGATGAGGGGACAAACCCCCTAAGGCTAAATAAAAAAAAGGACCCCATATCTGGGTTAGCAGTTGTGACCTTCATGGCTTCCTCGAACCGGAGGACCCGAAAGCTCCAAATGCCATGATCTTATTAATTCAATCTCTCCATCTCAGGAGAGAGACAAGAAGGAGAATGACGGCTAACCCATGGTTCGAGACGAGTCCATGAGGTAGGCGGTGTCGAATGAGGGAGATATATTGTGGCCGGTAAATGTGCTTTATTGCGAAGCAAAGTATAGGATACTGGCAACATTACAAGCCCTTGTTAAGGGTAACAAATCTACAACTGAGGGTAAGTAGCTAAAAAGGTACGTCTATTCTCCCCCATAAAAGTTAGTCTAAGAAATCGATCATCGACTAACTTAAGCATAGGAGGCTCCTCGATGAGAAAATATCACCTCGGTTCTTTTCATCTCGGAGTTCTTTGTTTATGTCTCTTCCAGACTTGAAGGACACAATGAGCCCAATTTGGAAGAAAAAATGCATGAAGATCACTCTTACAGTCTTTGACCAAAACCGTCGTTCAAAGAGGAGTATTGCCCCAATATGAGACTACAGGAAAATTACTGTGGTAGTTTTTGGGCTGAAATAGTTGGCGCCGTCTGTGAGGACGGCTGCAACGTCATCCCTATTCCAAGCATTTAGGTCCATTTTTCTTCCGCAAGGAGAGAATAGGTTTTGTATCCTGCACCAACGAAGTCTAGAACAGAAGAAAAGACTTACTCTTCCGCTCGATGAAAGAAGAATCTTTTGTCGCCATAAAGACTACTCGACAAAGAAAGAAGGCCAAAATGACTGTAACTGCCAAGGCAATAAAGGAGAGGTGGAAGGGCGCCAAACACCGTTCAGGCTGTAACTGTCTATTGCATGGAAATAGGCTTCCCTTATCACCCAAAGGCCTGCCAGCAAGAGCGGGCACTCCTCAAGGAAGCCAGGACCGGAAGGGAACTAGACTAGCCTCCCCAATGGTAGGGTCTTGGTTGGGTTCATCCCTACTGTACGAGGGTGAAAAATAGGGATGCCGAAAAGAAAAGGTGGGCACAACCCTCTGGGGAATCTTCAAGGGAAGATATATGAACAACTACTAAAGGTGAAGGAAAGTATTGGCATGTCTCCATCCACCTCATTCATTAGTGCCTCCTCTTTGGCCATTAACAATTTCACAAAGCTTGAGGGTAGGTAGAGAGTCAAAGTGAGTGAATAAGAAGTATGGAATCACTCCCAATTGAAAATACAGAGACCCACTCCAAATTCCTAGGTGCTTGCCATTGATGCAAAGTCACAGTTCAGAAAAGAAGAATACGACAGGACCCGAGAAGGAAGAAGGATGTAACAACATGGGAGGAAGGGTGACAACTTAGGGAACGAAGAGCTCATCTCACCAGAGTCGCAAGATAAAAAAACTCCCCGCAATTCCTCAGTTCAGAGCAGAGGAAGCGGCCTTCGTCGGAACGGTCGACGCTGAAGCACAAAGGACTATGTGCTCATCGACACTTGCTAGATAATAAATTTTATGTCCCCCACATTTAAGAGAAGTCATATGTTTTCCATTTTCTGGAAATCCATTTTCATGGAGAAAACAATATGGGGCAGGATTGTTTGCTAGTGATCTTCTCGATATCCTACAAATCTCCAAGGACTGACTCTTTTATCACATGCGACAGAGGAATAAATAAAAAGTGATGAATGGCGAGCACTCTAGCTCGGCAATCGGGATAAAAAAATTGATGGCTGGCGAGCATTCTAGCTCGGCAGTCGGGATAAATACTAAATGATGACTAGCGAGCACTCTAGCTCGGTAATCAGGATAATTAAAGAGTGATGACTGGTGAGCATTCTAGCTCGGAAGTTGGGATAAACAAAAACTTATGACTAGCAAGCACTCTCGCTCGACAATGAGGATTCGACAAGTGATGACCAGCGAGGTCCCAAAGCCCACCAGTCGGGATTTGAAAAGTGATGATTGGTGAGATCCCCGAGCCTATCAGTCGGGATTCAACAAGTGATAACAAGTGAGGTCCCCAACAGTTGGGATTCGATAAGTGATAACTGGCGATG
Organism: Datisca glomerata; assembly: GCA_003255025.1. Taxonomy (NCBI): domain Eukaryota; kingdom Viridiplantae; phylum Streptophyta; class Magnoliopsida; order Cucurbitales; family Datiscaceae; genus Datisca; species Datisca glomerata. Next base: position 364,729 of record QANY01002723.1, read on the forward strand.
TAACACCCCGATCCCCGAGGGTTAAACATGCATGTAAATTCTTTGAAACCCTAGTTGAAGAAAATCCTCAAATTGGAGACCCTAATTTCTCCATAACTTTAATATTAAATAGCGGAAGCCTATAGTTATATATATAAAAAATTCAATAAACTGTAATAAATGTTGTATTAATCTGTAATAAAGTCAATGTGAAAAATCCATAAGACGTTGAAATTTAAACATATAAACGTAAAATAAAGCATGGAAATTCATAAATTCTTGTATCAAATGTACTTAATGAAAAAGTTGTTTCTAATGTCTTATAATAATGAATAATTGAAAATTTTCAAATTTCGCTGGCTATGACAATCCCTCACTCCTACTGCTCGTTATAACCTACAACAAAATCATCTATAGGGGTGAGTATTAAGAATACTTAGTGAGCAAACTTACATACTAATAAGCTTCACATGTCATAAAAGTAAACAAGTAACTCATGCAACTATAATTTAACATATTCACGTGATTATTGAATCACATAAAGTACTTGTAATTAACATGGTTGAATTCATGGTTATCATGAAACTTGATTTTGTACTTGTAACTTGTCTGATCATGATTCGACTAGATATATTCCCTAATTAACAACCTAATCAAAATTGATTTACACTTGAACGTTAACTTGTAACATGAACATGAACATGACAAGATGAGTTTCCTGAATCTGGTGTCACTTAAGGTTATCTGAACTTTAAGGACGTTGACATGAATATGGTGACACCCAACCGTATATCTGATAACATGACGTGAACAGTCTGGTTACTTGATAACTAAGGAACATGGCTAAGTCTACCTTTTATTATTTATCATTTCACTTGAGTTAATTTCATGACTAACATGCAACTTATATTCATGACTAACATGCAACTTATTCATGCACATAAACATTATAGCTAATTCGTGTAAAGCTCAAAATGTAATCATACATAACATGGTAATTAACTTTATCATGATATAAAAAATAAATAAAATACTGATCATAAGATTTAGCAACAGAAATAAATTAATAAAGTAATATTAAATTAAATACGCCACATTCCTAACATATGAATCAGATTACTATGTAAGTCCACTTATATGGATTGCAACGAATAAAATTCAGCAACTAATGACATAAAATTCAAGGATCCCATATGACAAAATATTCAGATAATAATTATAATTATTTAATAAACTAGAAGGGCGAGTGAGGTAAGAAGTGGTGGGAAATAAAATGGGTGAAAACTGATTAAGCAGTTCAGACCGATCCAACATGGTCAGGTGGTCTGAACTGGGTCGGTTTGGATTGAGCCAGTTTGGTTTAGATGAACCAGTCCAGGATGAGTGATATCTGGGTCAGGTCATGTCAAAAATCAACTGGGTCACAGAACCTAGTAGCAGTCCGAACAGAGAGTAAGAAAATGAAGAAAGAAAGATGAAGAGGAAAAAATAAGTTTACCGGCATCGAGGGTGGTGGCGGATTGACACACTCAGAGAAAATGATGATGTAGGGTGGAATTGATGAGCAATGACGATGCAAGAACGAATCAACAAGTAGATGGAAGTAGTGTAAATTGAGAATCAAAATGGTGAAGGAACTGAAATGGAGCGAAGGAGAAGTAGATGAGGGTTTCGTTGGTGGGAGGAAAGCTGCGAGAGAGAGATGGATGGAGATTTAGAGTAAAATACAATATTTATAATATAAGCATAGGGTTTCGCTAGGGTGTAGTGTATTTAATGTGTGAGTGATCATAAAATTACTGAATTACCCCTTAATACACATTGGGTCATTACATTCTCCACTCCTTAAAAACTTTCGTCCTGGAAAGGAATATACCTTATTGAAACAACTCTAGGTATTTGACATGTATCTCCTCTTCTCGTTCCCATGTTGCTTCCTCGATCCGATGATTTCTCCAGAGAACCTTGACTGATTGAATATTTCTATTACGAAGAGTCTGATTCATGTGCTCTGAGTTTTAAATGGTCTCTCCTCATAAGTGAGGTCATCATGAACTGAAAAGGTTCAAAATCAATTACATGCGTTGGATCTGGAACATACTTGCGAAGCATTGAGATGTGAAACAAATTGAGAACACCTGAAACAACTGGTGGTAAAGTGAGTCGATAGGCTAGAGGACCAATATGATCTAAAATCTCAAAAGGACCAATAAACCTGGGACTCAGTTTCCCCTTGCAACCAAAACGCATAACACCCTTCATTAAGGCAACCTTGAGAAAAACGTGATCACCCACTTCAAATTCGAGGTCATTCCTCCTAACATCTGTATAACTATATTTGCCTTCTTTGAGCGTTCTTCATTCTATCCCTGATTTTCTGAATAGCTTCATTCGTAGATTGAACCAAGTCAGGGCCCAAAAGCTTCTGTTCGCTAACTTCATCCCAGTGAACTGACGATCGACACTTTTTCCCTTAAAGTGCCCCAAATAGAGCCATACCAATCGTTGTCTGGTAACTTTTATTGCATGAAAACTCCACGAGTGCCAACTTCATGTCCCAACTACCAGAGATATATAATACATAAGCTCGAAGCATATCCTCTAATTTCTGAATTGCTCGCTCAGATCGCGATGGAACTAAAATTCAACTAAGTACCCAAAGCTTTTTGTAGACTCCGCCAAAAGTTTGACGTGAACCACATATCCTGATTCGATATTATAGATACTAGAACCCTATGAAGTCAGACAATCTCTTAAATATACAATTGAGTCCAATCCTCAACTGAAAATGTAATCTTGCCAGGCAAAAAGAGTGCTGACTTGGTAAGACGATCCATCACAACCCAAATAGAGTTATAGCCTTTTACCGTCATCGGTAGCCCTGAAACGAGATCCATAGTCACATGCTTCATCTTCCATTCAGGAATACTTAATGATTGCAATACCCCAGATTGTTGCTGTCTCTGAGCCTTGATCTGCTGACACTCCAGACACTTACTAATAAACTCAGCGATATCACACTTCATACCATTCCACCAATAATGTAACTTTCAATTGTGATACATCTTAGTACTGCCAGGGTACACTGTATATGGTGAACTATGAGCCTCCGTGACCAATTCCTGTCTGATGAATGCGTCTTTCAAAACACAAAGCCTCCCATGAAAATGAACAGCTGAATCATTACTGACAACGAACCCTTGTCTTTTGTCCGAACCCACTTCACTATGAATCAGAAGCAACTCAGATTCTGAGTTCTGTGCATCGATAATACGTTACTGCAATGAGGTTGAACTATGAGTTAAGCTAGCTGTGTTGTAGTGTCTTTCAGCAAGACCTGAATCTCGGCACATTCAAAATCCTCAAGGATATGCTTTCTAGACATAATAAGAGCTGCTGAATGAGCTAATTTTTTACTTAAAGCATCAGCCACTACATTTACCTTTCCTTGGATCTCGCAGTCATAATAATTCACTAGTTCCAACCAACAATATTTCTCATATTAAGCTCTTTCTGAGCGAAAAAGTACTTAAAACTTTTATAATATGTATAAATCTGACACTTCTAGCCATAACAAGTAATGTCTCCAAATCTTGAGGGCAAAAATGATGGCAACCAACTCTAAATCATGCTATGATATTTCTCCGTTGCATCAAAACATAACCCAAACCTCTCCTGGAAGCATCATTGTAAATCACAAAGTTAGTCTTACCATCTAGAATGGCCAATACTGATGCTGACACTAATTTTTATTTAAGGCTCTGAAAAGATTTCTCTCATTCAGCCCTTCAAGTAAATGTGGCATTCTTCACGGTCAACTGTATGAGTGGAATAAAGAACTTGGCAAAACCCTCAACGAACCTTCTGTAATATCCTACTAGACCTAGAAAACTGTGAACTTCCCTAACATCTTAAATGGGTCAACGGAGATTCCATCTCGAGATACCACATGACCAAGGAATGATATTTGATGGAGCCAAAACTCACATTTCTAGGATTTGACATATAACTGGTGTGTCCTTAATGTTTGCAAAATAATCCTGAGGTGATCCATATGCTCAACCTCTAATCTAAAGTACACTAGAATATCATCAATGAACGCAATCACAAACGAATCTAACTAAACCTTAAACACCCTGTTCGAATCCATAAATGTTGTCAGAGCATTAGTCAATCCAAAAAACCTCACCACAGACTTATAGTAGTTGTAACGAGTATGAAATACTATCTTAGGAATGTCCTCATCTCCAATCATGAGATGATGGTAACCTGATCTCAAATCAATCTTAGAATACTGACGCCCCCTGAAGTTGATCAAATAAGTACTCAATATGTGGTAACATATACTTATTCTTGATAGTGACTTTGTTCAACTCCATAAGGTGAAACACTCGGTCTAATGAAACCTTTATCCGGTAATTTTTGGAGTTGATTCTTAAGTTCTTTCAACTCAGCAGGAGCCATCCAATACAGAGATTTTGATATGGGGACTGTACATGGTACTAACTCAATACAAAAATCCATCTCTCGAGGAGGAGGAAGTCCCAGACACTCATCATCAAAGACATCCAAAAATTCATAAATGATTGGAACTGATCCAATATCCACAAGTGTTTTGGAAGTATCCAAAACACAAGCTAGATATTCCCAATTATCGTGATCAATGAGACATTGTGCCCATATAGCAGATATGACCTTGGCATTGATCGATGCTAAGCTCCCCTAAATTTAAAGCTAGGTCCACTGAGAGGTGGGAAACGAAATTCCTTTTGATAGCAGTCTATATTGGCATAATTAGCAGCCAACCAATCCATCCCTAGGATTACGTCAAAATCATGCATCCCTAAGGCTATAAGCCTAGCATCCATAACACGATATTCTATCATCACTAAACAATACTCTATTTTCTCATTAGCTTTGAGAGAAGCTCCAGAAGAAGTAGAAACACATAAATCAAAACACAATGACACAACAAGTAACGATGCATGAGTCATAAATGAAATAAATATAAAAGAGTGTGTGGATCCAGAATCAACTAATGTAAAAGGTGAATGTCCTAGTACAAGTGGTGTACCTGCTACAACTATATCTGTTTCTCATCTTCCTGATGTGTCAGCGCAAAGACCTTCCTTTTGCTATATCCCCAGCGATATTGCTATTTTATCCTTGAGAGAGTATAGGGCAATGTCTGAGAAAATCCCAGTCTTTCACATTTAAAGCAAGTGTTGCTCCTCTTAAAACGTTGGCCGTTGTGGTGCTTGTTACATGTAGTGCATAATGAATTTGATTTTATAGCCTGCATTTTCATGTTGTGGGGCCCCGATTGAGAATTCTGAGGTTTCATCTTTCCATGAAACGACTGTTCTGACCATGGCGGCGCACAAGGTGAAAGATTATGCTCCATTAACAAGGCTGCTTCAACCACCACTGCATAGGTGGGGTGCTTGTGGAGCGACACAGAACCCTTTATCTCTGGACAAAATCCATTTTCAAACATTTGAGCCTTCTTGATCTCGCTATCAACATAATGTGTGGTGTACCAAGATAATTCCTCAAAATTTCTTTTGTACTCAGCTACAGTCATATTACCTTGCACCAGCCTGAGAAATTCAGTCTCCTTACTCGCCCTGACGGTGATTGAAAAATACTTCGCAAAGAACAACTCCTTAAATCAATCCGAAGTCACTGGATTATGCACAATATCATGAGCTCACTACAAGAAAAACTATATTACAACCGTCGTAAAAAAATGCGGTAAAAGTTTTAGAGTCCGTTTTTAAAAGCAGCCGCTAAATAATGTACTTTAGGTGGCCTATTGTCAAAACCACCGCTGTATCTAGGAACAATAAATAAATATAGAAAATTGAAGTAATAAAAATTGGCGGGGGTTTTAATTTACTTTTAGCGGTGGTTTTGAAACCGCAGCTAAAAGTCTTTCAAATCCCCAATTCCTTCCCAACCCACACTTTACATCTCTCTTCTCTCTCAAAACCCTAATGGAGATTTACAACGATTTTTGAAGGAGCCCTCTCTCTCTCTCAATCTAAGCCCTAGCTCGCGTTGCCTAACAGGTCAAGCTCGCTACCAGAGCTTCCATGGATAGGTTATGTTGCTTCAATGCTTCATGTTTTCGGGTAAAGATCTATTTGTCTATGATTGATCATCAAGTAATTGTTTTCTTGTTGCTTGAGATGAAACCTTAATCAAAAGTCTAAAAAGAAAAGCATGTTCTTCAATTCTGTTTGATTGATTTTTCTGTTTACCGATTTTTCTTGTGATTTGTGTGAAATCTGCCAGCCTACCCTTTGAAGAAATTGTGTTTTTAGGGTCACGATGAGTATGATTAATAAACTCTTTGAGGAGAACTTAAGGAACTATGGATAATATTTTTAAGAATGTGGGGTTAAGTTTGATTTGTTTAGTTGAAGTTCATTTGAAAGCATGTTAAGTGATTTTCTTCTCAAGGCATTGAAGCATGAATATTGGAATGTTTCAAACAATCACTACCTTATATGTCTTCGGAAAAGGACGTATGTTCTCTATTAATCTGAATTTCGAGTAATTCTTTATTAATTCTGAAAATTGTTTATCTGAGTAGCAACATCTCAGCTCCCAAATAGAAGAATTAAAGCCATCAATTTTGAAGAACCAATCAGGAAAACAATAATGAAATAGAATAAAAATAATTAGAGGAATTAAAATGTTAATTATACTATTTTTACTTTTTTTTGTTGATGTCTGATGAGCATAATTGTATAATAGATTCTGTTTTAAAGTCTCTTCGATAAATAATTCACTTTGAAATTACATAACAATGTATGTTGAATAATATTCTTAACAATTACGCTACGTAGTTGGTTGGGGACAATCATCAGCAAGGTCCGGTAGGGGAAAACCACGAGGGGTTAATCAAGTATGATTTCAGCCTGGTTGTCCATCTTAATTCAGATTTTGTGGTTGCTTCTTTCATTTTGTATTTGCTTACGAAGCCTTTGGAGGATATAGAATCTTTACTGTTGCATAGTGGTTGTATCTGGTAATTTGAAAAAAAATCTAATCGATTTATTACACGAACCATGGCTAATATAACTTCTTTGGCTTCTAAGTTTCTCATGGCTCTCTTTAATTAATGGTAAACCTTGCTAGGAATAAAATACATAAAATGATTGGTGATGGTACGTAAATATTTTTTATGATAGGTAATATTTTTGTTTTTAGTATTGCGATTGAAATATAATTTTTTAAACATAATGATAGATGGGGGTGTTAGGGAGAGAGTCCAATGTGGTCGAATTGTTCATAGAAACGCATATACGCAATGATGGGAATGTGGTCGAACAAAATCCTTCACTCTCATTCCCCGATGATGATCATGTAAGATTTCTAAAGAATATATTCTTTACGTAATAATAAATTATGCTTATTTCAATACTAATACTAATTTTGTTGATTTTTATGTCTTTATAGGATTCTGGAGATCCTTCCTCAACTTCATGATCGTATATAGTTCAGTGATGATGGAAAATACTATTTTTGCTGAAAATTGCACTTATATTATTTTGTCTTTGGAATTTGTGAATGTTTCAATCGATAGATTCTGAATCTTTAAAATTTGTGAATATTTGAATTGATGGATTATAAATTGTTGGAATTTTGTATTGATGGATTCTAAAATCTGTGATATAGAATTCTTTCTGAAACATGTATTTTTAAAAATTATGGGATGTTTAAAAAACAAATAAAATTTTAATTTATAGCGGTGGTTTTGTAGTCTATATCGGTGGTTTAAAACCATCGGTAAAGATAATTTTTTTCCACTTTTTAGACATTTGCGGCGGTTTTTACCGCCACTAAGTAATATTTACTAGCAGTTTCAAAACCGTTGGTCAAGAGAAAGAAAACCGCCGCCAAAAACCCCCCTTTGCCGACAGTCCTCCGACGGTTGGACAAACCGCCGTAAAAATCTTTGCAGCGGTGGATAAGGTGGCATTTTTTGAACCATCACAAATCTTTTTGGCGGCGTTAGAGGAAGAAAACCGCCGCCATAAGCCAATTTCCTTGTAAGGGCTCTATGTGTGAGCTCCCACCACTTTCGAGCTTCTCGTGTCAGCATAAATGTTGCACAGCCAACCTTTTGAGCATCTGAACACAGCATATACTAGAATATCTGCTCCGATCTAGCAATCCAATCATCAGTTTACAATGGACCAGATGAGTGACCATAAAATTTGGGCGGGTTCATCCTCCTGAAGGTGTGGACCAGCTGCATGTCGACTGATGTCATATGTTGTGATTGCTATAGTTGTGTTGGGCAAGCTGTCGCCGTCTGCCTCAATAGCTCCAAGAAATCTTGAAATATTTCAATCATGGTTGCTCGAGAGTTCATAGTAGGATCGACCAGTGCGTTAGCCGGATCGACCGGTGCGTTAGCCGGATCGACCGATGCGTGATTGTTGTTCCTTGTAGGGGAACCATAACTCTGCTACCCCCAAACTCAAGACTTACTAAAATGTCTAATCTTATCGCATAAGTGTAACGTAAATTTAAGATACATGTCATAATGAGACTAACGAATATCGTAGAATTATTAATTAAAATACTTATAGCATGCGTACATGACTTATAAGTGTTGAACCACGAACAGTACGTGAGCGGAATATAAAAAAAATTCAATTAACTTATTTAATCAAATTAAATAACTTAAAATCAAATAACGTGCGATTATGCATATACGACATTAAACAAGAAGATAAAGTTAGAAACAATTTTTCACCTATACCTTGTATCGGAGAATTCCTTAACTGACGGAATTCCTTGGACAGTTCTTCGTGTTCTTCAAGTTTCGGGATCTGAATCACACACTTGAATCTCCAAGAATGATTTGTGAATTTCGTCCACCAACAGCCACCCGTTAATTTCAGAAAATATATCTCACGATAATTTTTTGTAGGAATTTGAGTGTGGGCTCTCAAAATGATTGAAGAAGAAAAATAAAAAAATTTCTCCTTCAATATAATTTTTGGCGGCAACAAAGAGGGAGAGGAAAATATTTTTTCTCTCTTGCTTTGCTAACAAGCAACTGTATCTAATCACGATCTATCAGTAATCAGATTGCTATTAGATATTGACAAAAAGTAATTTTTTATATTTACAAATATACTCATATATTTTAAATTTCTAAAAATTCACCCCATATATTCAAAATTATAATTTTCTCTAGAGTTTGAGTTGTACCGAGATTCATTAATCCAATTGATAGACTTAATTGATCATTATTAATTTATTAATTAATTTATTTGTATTTACTAATTATCTAATAATTAGAAAATAATAAACTAATTAATTTCAATACATATCACACTTAACTAATTACGTGACATCACTTATCACATATAAGTGTAGAAAATATGCTTTGGCACCAAAACACATTTTGATCCAATTTATTTTATTTTTCTATTCCTGTTCTCATGAGCTATTTCTAAGACCGAATGGACCCACATGAACAAAGCCTAGGATTCAAATACCTAACAAAGTTATCTCTATAATTTTCTGACTATTTAATCTTGATATCGTACGACTCCACTATAGGTTTGATGTCGAATCAACTCTCGATTCATGCGCGCTACGTTGTCTGTTGGTAAATAAACCCTTTTTATTTTCACGATCCATAGAATATTTTAACATATACCCATCGTGAATATCAGTAACAATAGTGGAATGTAAAATTATCATTTAACCCCTCTTGTTATTATTTCGTTAACTTCTTTATTGACTGTGAATAAGAAAGTCTTAATCAATGACTCAATTCATTGAATACTGCTACCACATATTCAGCTTCCATGGTAGAATCGGCAATGTAATATTTCTTGATACTTCTCCAGACAACTACTCCACCGTTCATGATGAACACTGATCTTGAAGTAGACCTCCTAGAATCCTTGTCTGCTTGGAAATCAGAATCAGTATACCCCATCATATTCTGGTCACTACCTAAATACATAAACATGTAGTTCCTTGTTATCCTCAGATACTTAAGGATATGTTTGACGGCATCCCAATGCTCGATTCCAAGATTATATTGGAAATGACTCACCACACCCACATCATAGTAAATGTCTGGCCTAGTGCAAAACATCGCATACATGAGACTTCCTACGGCTGAGGCATAGGGAATCTTTCTCATGTTTTCCTCTTCTTGAAGAGTCTTGAGTGACTGCTCCTTGGAGAGGCTGACTCCATGTCTAAAAGAAAAAAAAATAATTTCTTGGAGTTTTGCATACTGAAGCGATTTAACACTTTATCAATATAAGATGTTTGAGATAGTATCAATTGTCTGGTCTTCCTATCTCAAAAGATCTGAATACTTAAGACAAATGCATATTTTCCAATATCATTCATATTAAATTACTTTACCAGCCAAATCTTGACAACATATAATTTTCCTACAGAATTACCAATGAGTAGAATATCATCTACGTACAAGACTAGAAAAATCACATTCCCTTCGTGTATCAGCTTATATATACAGGGCTCATCCATTAACAGTTTTAAACCATATTTCTTAATAGTTTCATCAAATATAATATTCACGATCATGACGCTTGCTTAAGTTTATAAATGGATTTTTATAGTTTGTAAACTTTACCCTCTTGGCCTTTCTCTATGAACACATCTGGTTGAGTCACATAAATGCGCTCATCAAGATTTCCATTTAGAAGATCCGTCTTGATGTCCATTTGCCATATTTCATAATCAAGGGCAGCAGCAATGGATAAAATGATTCAGATAGATTTACGCGTAGCCACCGGTGAGAAGGTATCCTTGTAGTCTATACCTTCCTTTTGGGTGTAGCCCTTGGCTACTAGCCTAGCTTTAAATGTCTCTACATTTCCATTCGAACCTTTTTTCTTCTTATAGATCAATTTTCATCCTACGGGTTTTACCCCTTCAGGAGAATCTACAAGCTTCCAGACTCTGTTCGAGTACATCGAATGTATCTCAATGTTCATGGTTTCTTGCCATAGGTTTGCTTCAAAACCAACCATGGCCTCTTAGTAGGAGACAGGTTCATCAAGGTCCTTATCTGAGATAGTTGTTAAAGTTTCTCCATAGGGTATATACTTCTCATGTTGTCTCACAACCCTCCCACTATGTTGAGGCTTCATAAGCTCTGGCTCTTATCGTGGTTCTTCTATTATTGAATCAGAAATAATTTCGGTTGTACACTATTAATGTAATCTTCTTCAAGAAAATGAGCATTCCTGCAAACGAATGTTTTCTGGTCAGTTGTACTATAGAAGATATATCCCTTCATTCATTTAAGATATCCTACGAACATGTATAATTCTGAACGACTGGCCAACTTGTCAGTCTTCGGTTTTAGAACATGTGCTGGGCACCCCCATATCGTTCTGACTTTCTCAGAAGAGTTTGTATGGAGACGCCTCTGTCTTCACTTTTCATTCGTTGATTAAAGTTCCAGGACTTGAGTAAATTATAAACACACTTTAATTTAAAATAAAACTTTCAATTTATTCAATGAATTCAATAATACTAATGTCTGAGAAATAACTAAATAAAAATAAATAGTTATTACATGCTACTTTATGGACATATTCCAACAATAAGGTTAGGGAGGAACAGAGTGAGCGACTTGCCATATTTTCACTAATGAAGTCTAGAGAACCTAAAACATTTGCTATGATACCAAAGTGTAATGCCTCGATCATTGAGGGTTAAATATGTATGTAATTTCACAATTCAAAATCCTCCAATTCAATTGAAACCTTAACTTAAGAAAATCCCTAAATTTGAAACCCTAATTTAAACATTAAATAGCGGAAGCCTAAAGTTATATTAAAAAAATTATTCAATAAACTGTAATAAATGTTGTATTAAATATGTAATAAAGTCAACATATAAGACGTGCAAATTTAAACATATAAACGTAAAATAGAGCATGGAAATTCATAAACTCTTATATCAAGTGTACTTAACAAAAAGTTGTTTCTAATGACTTATAATCATGAATAATTGAAAATTTCCTAATTTCGTTGGCTATGGCAGTCCCTCACTTTTTTTGCTCGCCATCACTTAAAACACAATCATCTATAGGGGGTGAGTATTGAGAATACTCAGTAAGTAAACTTACATACTATTAAGCTTCACATGATATAAATGTAAACAAGTAACTCATATGGCTATTATGCAACTTGAACTTGTACCTCCAACTTGTCTGATCATGATTCGACTAGACATATTTCCTAATTAACAACCTAACCAAAACTAATTCACACTTAAACGTGAACTTGTAACATGAGCGTGAACATGACGAAATGAGTGTCCTTAAGCAGGTGTCACTTAAGATTATCTGAACCTTAAGGATGTTGACATGAACATGGTAACACTCAACCGTATAGCTGATAACATGATGTGAACAGTTTGACTACTTGATAACTAAGGAACATGTCTAAGTCTGCTCTTTATTTATTTATCATTTCACTTGAGTTAATTTCATGACTCATGGTAACTTATATTCATGATCAACATGCAACTTATTCGTGAACATAAACATTATAGCTAATGCGTGTAAAGCTCACAATGTAATCATACATAACATGGTAATTAACTTTGTCATGATATGGAAAAATAAATAAAACACTTAATCATAAGATTTAACAACAAAATAATTTAATAAAGCAATATTAAATTAAATACGTTACATTCCTAACATATGAATCAAATTAATATGTGAGTTAACTTACCTAGATTGTTATGAATAAAATTCATCAACTAATGACCTGAAATTCAAGGATTCCATATTATAAAATATTCATATAATAACTATAATTATTTAATAAACTAGGAGGGCGAGTTAGTTCTGAAAGAGGAGGGAAATAATCGGGTGAAAACTGATCAGGCGGTTCAAACCGGTTCAACATGGTTAGGTAGTCTGGATCGGTTCGGTCTGGTTCAGTTGAATCAGCTTGGTCCGACCTGCTTGAACCAATTTGGTTCATATGAACCAATCCGGGTTGAGCGATATTTAGGCCAGGTCAAAATCAACTGGATCGTAGGACCCGGTAGCAGTTCGAACATAGAGTGAGAAAATGAAGAAAGAAAGAAAGGCGAAGAAGAGGAAAAACAAGCTTACCGACGACGAGGGCGGCGGCGGACTGACACACCTAGAGATAATGACGGTGAAGGGCGGAATCAGTGGATGGTGACGATGCAAGAACGACTCAACAAGGAGATGAAAAATAATGTAAATTGAGAATTAGAACACTGAAGGAGGTGAAAATTGAACGAAGGAGAAGCCAATGAGGGTTTCGTTGGTTGGGGGAAAGCTGCGAGAGAGAGGGATGGATATGGAAAGTAAAATACAATATTTACAAAATAAGTTTAGGGTTTCACTAGGGTGTAGTGTATTTAATATGTGAGTGACCATAAAATTACTAAATTACCCCTTAATACACATTGGGTCATTATTGGTGAAGTCCTAGAGCCCGCTAGTTGGGATTCAACAAGTGATGACTGGTGAGGTCCCCAAGCCCGCTAGTCAGGATTTGACAAGTGATGACCCGCGACGCACTATAGCTCGTTAGTCAAGAACAAGCAAAACGAGATGTCTGCCCAAGCACCTCAGCTCGCTAGACGAGATTAAGAATCTAGCCAGAGCTGGAACGCTTGGCTGATATCATGGAAGTTCATTCTCCAAGAAGGCTCACAACACCTGACTAAATGTCTATGATTAAGGTTACTCCCAACTTGGGAGCAGCACTGTGAGACATGATCTTCGGGTAAGGTGGAAAAGGTTGAGTCCTCCTTATGGACCGCTCAAGCCTGGGACCGTAATACTCCCGCGACTCTGATTGACAAAGGATACAACACTTGGCACAACTCTCAAAATAACCTATGAGTTAAAAGTCATACCCATACCAAGTCAAAACTCAAAAGCAGAGCCAAAACCTCTACTCAGGGATCTAGCCGGACCAAGAGAATCCTGATTAGATATATCGACAAGGTGATGTATGTCAAGCACCTGTGCTCGCAGATGAGATATAGCCAGAGCAGGAAAAGCCTGGCCTAAATAATGAGGAGGTGTTGTCTGTAGAGCACCTTATCTCGCATACGAGATTAAAGGACTCGTTAGAACAGGAATACCTTACGGACTTACAAGGAAAGGCACATGTCCATTGCCAGGACTCATGGCTATGAACGTAGCACTCTACGCCAAGAAAGGAGAATTCTTTGACCAATCACCAAGGGAAAATGATTTCTACTCGCACTCACTAGACTTTGAACATTCGCCCGACCAGACCTCTTTAAGAAGAATAGAATAAATAAGGGCAACCCATTGAAAGGGACAAGTCCATTTTAAGGCCACTCGGGCTCGGGATAGTAGCGATCCCGCAGCTCAGGACAGTAAAAGTAAGGATATAGCGTCCAACAACCGAGGGATAAAAGATAAGGGCCACGCTTAGGCCAACACAAGACCTGAAAGAAAGTAAAAGCTTCTACTTAGAGCATATGGATTGCGACAAGGAAATAAAGTAAAAAAATTAATAAACAGAGGGTTACAAGTACAAATAAAAGTACAAAAATCTCCTCAAATGAGGGGACAAACCCCTCCAAGGCTAAAAACAAAAAAGGACCCCCCGTCTGGGTCGGCAGTTGTGAGCTCCATGACTTCCTCGAATTGGAGGATCTAAAAGATCCCTTTGATCTTAGGAATTCAATATCTCCATCTCAGGAGAGAGATAAGAAGGAGAAGGACCGTTATCCCATGGTTCGAGACAAGTCCATGTGGTAGGCGCATATCGAAGGAATGAGATAGATTGTGGCCAGTACAGGTGCTTCATTGCGAAGCAAAGGATAGGACTACCGGCCGCATCACAAGCCCCTGTTAAGGGTAACAACTCCAAAACTGGGGGCAAGTAGCCAACGCAGACATAGGGCTCACCGAAAGACTTATTAACGATAAGAAAATCTCCACAGATGAAACGTCGATAACTTTAAGGTACAACATTTAGGGGATGGCAGAAAGGGAAACAACGACCCCACATCTCAGAAGAGATAAAACAATGCACGTGTAATGGATGACTCATGACAAAAAACAAGCAGGCAAGTAATATCATCATGTGTGATCTCCTTTGAAGGATACGAGCACGAGCATGAGATACCTAAAGTAGGTAACGAACGACATCTCACCACGTCAGAGAAGCTCAAAGGCAGGGCTTAGACCATGAAGTCTTTGGACCCGGGTAGGTAAAGCCACCCAAGCCCTTGAATGGGGACAACTGTTATGAGAGTTTCCCTGATCACTAGTAACGTGATGACGCGTGTCACCGCAATGAGAAGCTCATGGCAGAGGAACTTCTCAAGGAAAAGAACCGACTCCATCTGGTCGGACACTGTGGAGCTCGGGGTACACAAACTCGAGCACAAGAAAAAGCAAGCAGATTACCAAGAAGAGCTCAGGCGACTTCGAGCAAGAAGTCGTCATTACTCGTCGAAAGTAGCGCCCCGCAGGTCAATTCGCCATGACAAAGTGTCGAGATAGCCTCCACACAATCATTTCGACATTAAAAGCCTATCGTTTTATGTCAAATCACCTCTTACAGTGGCAATTTTCGGGCTGAAATAGATATAAATTAGCCAAAATTAGTGTAGGGGTATATTTTAACAAATCTGATTTTCTATAGATCTAGTTTAGATAAAAACCCTAATCTCAAGCATCCATATGCATGATTTATCTAGTTATATGTTTCACATGATTTATCTAATTTACGATGGTATCGGACTGCGTTTATTTCAATTCTTGAGCTTCATTTTGTTCAGGCCGATAACCATGTTCCACACAAGACTAATGATAATAGTTCACACATAATAGTCAGATATTTAAAAATCACTAGTATTACCATGATTTTTGAAACTGAAAATAAATAGATAAATAAATCAGATATTTAAAACAATTATGAAAAAAATATGGGGAACTAAATGAAATTATATTGATATGAGAAAGTCACTCTTCAACATCGGGATATTTTTCTAACATGATATTAAAGTTTTCGTTGAACATTTTTAATACTTATTGAATTATTTCAACATTTTTACTGAATTCAAAAAAATTATTGAACTCATATTTATTCAACCGTTAAAAATATTTTGCCTGCAAAACTAACCGGTCTTGAATAAATTTCCTGACATTAGATACGATACGAACCAAGAAGTTGGGAGACGTACGATTAAATTACTATATAAGAAGCTTCGTTATTAGTTTTTTTGACATGTGTATTCTCAAAAGCAGAAACGGTTAAGAGAGAGAAGACAGAGAGAGCAATGGAAAAAGCAAACAGAGGGAGAGGTGATCCATCCAACTGTAACACGTAATGGATGGAAATGTCACGTATGGTGCAAAGCATGACAGAGTTTTTAGAGAGGGAGAGAAACAGTTGCTGGGAGAAAAAAAGTTTGATGCTGGTGCTCGGTGGAATGGCGCAACAGGGGAGAAAGTGGTTCTGCAGAGACATGTTTTCTATATGAGAGATTATAGAAGAGAGGAAGGAGTACTTGATAGTCAGAAATAGGAAAAGTCAAATTAATGCAAATGCCGTTGCAGAAGAAGATGGGAATGCTGAGGGGTTCGATGTGCGGCAAAGAACCAGAGCAGGAGATTGAGCAATTGTCAAGGGACGACGGCAGCCAATACAGTCTCACCGGCGGCCTCCTCCCTCCTCTCGGCGCCAGTGCTCGCAACCATCGCAGAATTAAACTCCGCCCCTTCATTATCTCCCCATTTGATCCCCATTACAGGTCTTTTCTCCTCCTCATCGTTTCTAATTTTCCTTTTCTTTGTTTTTGTTTTCGTTTATTTTCCAAAATAATGATTTGCGATTTTGATGTAGACTCTGGGAGACATTCCTCATATTTCTAGTATTCTACACTGCATGGGTTTGTCCCTTTGAATTTGGCTTTCTGGAAAAGCCAAAAGGACCTCTCGCTATAATTGACAATGTGGTGAATGGATTTTTCGCCATTGATATTGTCTTGACATTCTTCGTTGCGTTCCTCGACAAGTCTTCATATCTTCTCGTCGACAAGCCAAAGCTCATTGCTCTGCGATATGCCAAAACCTGGTTGGCTTTTGATGTTATTTCCACCATCCCTTCCGAAGTTGCTCGGAGTATTTTGCCTCCTCCTCTGCAAACCTATGGAAACTTCAACATGCTTCGCCTCTGGCGTCTCCGAAGAGTCAGTTCCATGTTTGCCAGGTAATTTCAGAGCCAATACAGAAACTTGGCAAAATAAATTAATCGCATTCATCGCTAATTTATTTCTCCGTCCGATCATTCCAGGTTAGAAAAAGACAGGCACTACAGCTATTTCTGGGTTCGAATTGCAAAGCTTCTATGCGTAAGTATATAATTTAAAAAATGGCACCCGTTTTAACTAATTTCATGGAAGAACGAGCTGGACCTTTGTGTGAGGAAGCTTTATCTTACTTTTGCTTTATTGTGACCATTGTAGGTGACTCTATTTACAGTTCATTTTGCCGGGTGTTGCTTCTATCTAATTGCTTATAATTATCCTGACCCTGGAAGAACATGGCTAGGTCTATCTATGGAGAATTTTCTAGAGCAGAGTTTGTGGGTCCGTTATGCCACCGCAATGTACTGGTCAATAGCCACATTGACGACCACTGGCTATGGTGATTTACATCCTGTAAATCCGAGAGAAATGTTATTTGACACCTTTTACATGCTCTTTATTCTTGGATTACAAGCTTATCTCATTGGAAACATGACAAACTTGGTCGTCCACGCCACAGGTCGAACTAGAAGATTTGTAAGTAAATTCTCTCTTGCTACCTTTTCTAAGTAACTAGGAGATTTCATCTGTGTGGAATATTTTCAGAGGGATACAATTCAAGCTGCTACGAATTTTGCACATAGAAACCAACTACCTGTTCGCCTGCAAGATCAGATGCTAGCTCATTTGTGTTTAAAGTACAGAACTGATTCAGAAGGGTTGCAACAGCAAGAGACTCTTGATGCTCTTCCTAAAGCTATTCGATCCAGCATATCCCACCATCTCTTTTATTCACTTGTTGATAGCATCTATTTGTTCCGTGGGGTATCCAATGACTTACTTTTTCAACTGGTAATGTTTTTATGTCATAGTTTAATTTCGATATAATAGTTCATAATACAAAACCCTTGTGCTTCCTGTTTGAACACTTCTTGCTCAGCTTGTCTTTTTTTTTTTTGTCATGTGTTTCTGCTGAAAAATTAGTATTTTGCATTAATTTTTTTTGAATATCTAGATAAGATTCTCAGAAGAAAACAATTCTCTATATCAAGATGAAAATCTGACAATTTATGGCATTAATTGTTGAATTCAAGGTCTCAGAAATGAAGGCTGAATACTTCCCTCCCAAAGAAGATGTCATTTTGCAGAATGAAGCACCAACAGACCTGTATATTTTTGTTACCGGTGCTGCAGTATGAGCTTAAAATCCTCCTATTTTCACATTTTCTTGGGTTGACTCTGGCTAACCTTTAATCTCTGATCTTTGTATTGGTGAAAATTTAAACTTTTGAAATTTCATCTTCTTCGCAGGAACTTATTGTGCAACGGAATGGAATAGAACAGGTAATAACAGATAATGATAAATTTTCATCACATTTTGACCTCTCATTTCAGTTGCTCTTGTTGGTACCAGACCATGGGTTAGTGATACATTGGTTGCAATTGAATTATTGTAGGTAGTTGGTGAAGCAAAGACAGGAGATGTCATTGGTGAGATAGGAGTGCTCTGTTACAGGCCACAGCTATTTACTGTTCGGACTAACCGATTATGTCAGCTGTTGCGGCTGAATCGCACTGCATTTCTAAACATTGTTCAAGCGAGTGTTGGTGACGGAACAATAATCACTAATAATCTCCTTCAGGTCCGCAAAATTTCTGCCAAAAACGAAAACAAATTGTTTTCTTGGATGAATGATATTTCTAGCTTATTGACTTTATACATTTCCTTGGACAAATTTTTAGTTACTCTTTAGGTAAGACAAATTTTCTTTACATGTTGGAACGTTGTCTCACATCATCTGAATATAGACTTCTAAATCTTTATTTATGTCGTTTTAATTTGGATTATTTAATATGTTGTTTAGTTCGGCGGTCGGATTATGGTCTAGAATGATGTATTAAAATATTATCGAACATTGTGTGGATTGACCCACATGAGAAATTTCATTTTGTAAACCCATTTTTAAAGAAGTTGAAAAAAATTAAAAAACTGAAAAAGAAATGGGCTGACCTTTTTAATTGTTACCCATTGTACTTGAGGCGCAGATTACATGTTGTGTTAGTTGTTAAAAGTAATTATGTTGGTGCAGCATCTGAAAGAGCTGAGAGATCCCCTGATGGCAGGAATTTTAGCAGATACGGAGCACATGTTGACACGGGGCAGGATGGAATTGCCTCTTAGTTTATGCTTTGCAGCAAACAGAGGCGATGATCTACTTTTGCATCAGTTGCTCAGACGTGGATCGGATCCAAATGAAGTTGATAACAATGGACGCACAGCACTGGTTTGCGAATCGTCCTTTCTTTTACTTTCATTTCACTTCTTAACTAGAAGAATCTCAAAGCTCACTTTATCCTTTTATGCATCAGCACATTGCAGCTTCTAAAGGAAATGAACATTGTGTAGTTCTACTTCTAGAATACGGGGCAGATCCTAACAGCGCCGGTACTTCTACTTCTCTTTTTGCTTAAATGAAATGTACATTCCTTCTAATTTAGAAAATGACTGTCTTCCCATGTCTTAAAATTTCGTTGACAAAATTATCAAAAAAATGTTATTTCTTAAACTGACATTGTTAAAATAAAATTTAATACTAGATTTGCTTTTACTTTTTTGGTAAACCGTGACTATTCTAATCCGAATCATTTTCATATTCTAAATTGTGCTCTTCTCTTCTTCTAAAACCACTTTTCAGATTCCAAAATCAATTTTAGATTTCAAGTTTGGCGTATTTTTTTACTTTCAATGAGAAACTAATATTTTTCTAACTGAGTAAACCAAAGTGTCATTTTTTAAAATAAAGGAATTGTCTGTCATTTATAAGCAAAACTAAAAGGAAGGTTAGAGAAATTTTCTCTCTTGAAAATTTCGATCCTAGAGTCATGTCTGTCTAACAAAAGAGAAAAACTAATTCTTCAATTTCTTCTCTATGCAGATTCTGAGGGAAGTGTTCCCCTGTGGGAAGCAATACTAGGGAGACACGAATCCGTGGTTAAACTTTTAATAGACAATGGTGCAGAGATATCTTCAGGTGACGTTGGCCATTTTGCGTGCACTGCGATCGAGCAAAACAGCATAGAATTGCTCAAAGAGATTAGCCAGTGTGGCGGCGACCTAACACTGTCTAGGAGCAATGGCACTACAGCTCTACATGTAGCAGTATGCGATGGAAATACAGAAATAGTTAAGTTTCTTTTAGACGAAGGAGCCGATATTGACAAACCAGACGTGCATGGTTGGACTCCCCGGGCTCTAGCAGACCACCAAGGCCATGATGAAATAAAAGATATATTCCAAGCTAAGCAAGAGATGATAAAACCACCAGTTCTTCAAGTTCCACAGAATACTGATATACCATACCTTGGAAAGTTCCAGAGCGAGTCCACAATGCCTCCATTTACTCATGAAGGCACAACAACTCCTGCCACAGATGTTACATGGTCGGATAATACTCGGAGGAGAAGGCCTAATAACTTCCGAAATTCAATTTTCGGTATTATTTCAGCTGCCAATACTGGTAAGAAAAATTTCTTCAATAGATTAAATCTTCAAAGAAGCAAAAACAGAAACTAATTCTCAAAAGATGCAGGTGAGAGAGACCTTCTTGCATCAGCACCAAGTTTTGGTAGTAGCCGGAGTATGAAGGGTGGTTATCCAGCCAGGGTGACACTTAGTTGCCCGGAAAAGTGTGATTTTGCTGGAAAACTAGTGCTTCTACCGGAGTCAATTCAAGAACTACTTGACATAGGTGCTAAGAAATTCGACTTCTCTCCCACCAAGGTTTTAACCAAAGAAGGAGCTGAAATTGAAGACATCGATCTTGTAAGAGATGGTGATCATCTTATCCTTGTCAGTGATCGCAGAGTTGATATTTCTAATCACCCTTAAAGCTTCAAGAAATTACAACTCTCTCTCTCTCTGTTCAAAAACAGAAGTATGGTTCAGTTGGGCCAAATTACCACGTTAGTATCATGAGATTATACAAGAACAAGAATGATTATACTATTGATAGTCATTGGCGCATTGCTTTCTGTATGGGAAGTGGGAAAGTATAGTATTCGAGTTTTTTTTTTCATTATCACCAATTCTTATATTGAAAATACAGAAAATCTATGAATGAAATGAAGTACGCATGGAGATAGTTTAATAGCGGTAGGATAGTTACAATCTAGAGATTTTTCTTTTTTGTTTTCTTTTTTTGTCAAGGGGAAGAAGCATCATACCAGGATTGAATTGAACCTCGGATTACGAGGATTAAAATCCTCTATATGATCATTTAGGCTAAGAACCTGGTGGTGGAGAAGGCTTTTGTTGCGTTTCTCTTTTTTTTTCTTCAACTTTTTTTGTTGTGATATAGCTAAATGGTAGAGTTACTATATCAACTCATACAGGATGAATTTCTTCTGTTATTTTTAGTTGTTTTATGGAGTTTCTAATTTAATTTAGCCATGATGTATATGTCGTTGTCTTTTTTAATTTAATCTGCTACAAATTAATATGGTTTTTTTTGTCAAA
This sequence comes from Datisca glomerata, assembly GCA_003255025.1. Lineage (NCBI taxonomy): Eukaryota > Viridiplantae > Streptophyta > Magnoliopsida > Cucurbitales > Datiscaceae > Datisca > Datisca glomerata. Next base: position 386,534 of record QANY01002723.1, read on the forward strand.
ATACAAATTACAGATTATGGACGAAACATTTGTTTTAGTACGATGGAAAAAATGTTTTTTTAGACTAGTCAAATAACCGTGCTTTGCATGGGATTATCAAATATATGTAAGATACAAAAGGGAAAAATCAATGACTATGGGGGATGTAGGATATATGAATAATACATTATCAAGAAATTTTCAATAAAATTACGACCATGTATAAAACTAGGCAAGTCCCAGTTTTTATGTATTAAATGTTTTTTTTGTGGTATGTGGTATGCTATGGATAAACCATAATCTTTCTCTTACATCTTAATAATCAAAGCTAAGAGAGGAGCTATCTCTAAATCTCCTCTCAAAATCTTAAAGTTTCTTTCTAGCCAAATGGTATGGATAAAACTAACAAAAAGAAGGTTGCATAAAGAAGATATCATATCCTTCAAACATGTTTGTGACAAGAGCCAAGTTGCGCATTTATGCCATATTGTACCCTGCAAAGAAAGCTCACACTTCTACACTAGCTGCTCAAATATACTTCTGGTCACACTAGAAGACGAAGTGTTCCACTATTTCACTCCTTCAAGCATATAAAACACAACTCAAACTCACATTAGGGTGTCACTTAGACATAGTGTCTACTTTAGAGAGCTTATTGTTGAAATTCAACAAGTGATGAAGCTGCATTTGGGGATAGTAGACCTAAACCACACTAACCTTCTCCTGGGCACTACATGCCTTCACTGACTCAAAGCTTTGTAAGTACTGCTTGTGTTGAATTTACCATTGTTAACTGGTAAATGTTATTTCTCTAAATTCAGCAAGTAAATTGTTTCCCCATTGGCAAAACCCACTGCCTATTTTGAATGACAGAACTCACTGGATTCGTCAAGGCCCAACTAGGAGTGCCATAATAGCTCTGCTAAATCTACTCAGAATAATACCCCATGATTGTGCCATGGATATGTCATAATGGATTATATTACAAAATTATACATTTAGTTTACCAAACATAACAAATATGAAGTTCACATCCATTATTCAATAGATTATATTACACAACTAAACATGCAATCATAATTTACCATGACTATTGCCATTTTGGATTCACAAACCAAATAGTTTAATCCTTCGTCACTTGCAGTTTTCACTTGGTTGAATTCATCGTTTCCTGATATCCAGAGTTGCAGCCAATGGAAGAGTTGTGGCCTCAGCTGCAAGCCTTGCAATCTTGGTGTCTTTGCAGGTGTTAGAATTAGCAGGCAATTCCAGCAAGGATGTGAAGGTGAAACGCATTACCCTCATCATCTGCAATTGGCGATTCACATTTATCTAAAATGGTGTTTTTACACTATCTTCGATATTTGATCCATTCTTTTTGGTTTATGGGTTCTGTGGTAAGCGATCCCTTCTTTTGCAATTGAAAAGAATACATCATCTTCTTACTGTGGTACCCATCGACATGATACTGTCTTGACCTAAATAGTTAATACTCATTGCTCGTTGCATCAGATATGAATTACTAGCGTTCATAGGCTGTGGATCTATAAGCAATTAGAGAGAAAGAAAGTACAAGATGACCCCCCCCCCCCCCCCCNCCCCCCCCCCCCCCCAACATCAAAAAGGTTTCACTAGTGCAGTTGGTCAGTGATTATGATTTCAACAGTTGAAAAAAAGAATGTAATCTGCAGACAGCCAATACATGAGCAGACAAGCCAAACAATGATGAAGATGGAGTATGAGGAAATTATATTTCAAGAGATGAATGCATAATCCGAAGAGGTAAATGAAATCCCACATAAGAAGCATCAATCCATAACCAATGAATTACATTCCCATCCAATCACTTTCAGTTACATCCAGTACTAAGCATTAACATGAAACATAAATTCCACCTAGTCTGATCATACTTTGAATAACACTGATTAAGAGCTAGGAAAATTGAAGTCATTTCTCGGACACAACACTAAAAATTCCTTGCACTAATTCCGGTTTAACTCGACTAACCAACTAACATCATGATTCCCTACATAATAATAAGTTTTCACTAACACTCAGACACGAAGTACTTGAAATTAATAGTGAAAAAAAATAACATACACTGAGTACTATTTTTGGACTCCACTGCACATAAATGAATCAGTTTGCCAAGCAAAACATAAGCAGTAACTACCTACGGTTTTAGATGGCCGAAACCTTGGGAACATCCACGGGGAACTGATCGATCTCATCCATCCATGGGTTCTTCTCCTTTGCTGGATTTAATGTCCGTAGGGCTTTCCATACCGCACTGTTACACTTGAACCCTGATCCAAAGGCAATCTGCCATGTTCTGTCACCTTTCTTCATCCTCCCCTTGGACTCTGTATAAGCTAACTCGTACCAAAGAGAGCTGCTTGAGGTGTTTCCAAAGCGGTGAAGCGTCATCCTCGAGGGTTCCATATGCCAATCCGAGAGCTGCAAGTTTTTCTCCAATTCATCCAAAACAGCTCTTCCTCCAGCATGGATACAGAAATGCTCAAAAGCCAATTTAAAATCAGGGATGTAAGGTTTCACTTTCATCTTTAAAAGCTTTTTGGCCACCAATGTAGCAAAGAAGAGCAATTGTTCAGACATCGGCAACACAAGAGGACCTAAGGTAGTAATATTCGTTTTCAAAGCATCTCCAGCAACTGCCATGAGATCTTTTGACAAGGAGACTCCGATTTTCCCAGTAGAATCCTCTTGTTGAGTAACACAAGAAAAGCACTTGTCATCAGAACCCTTGTGGGTTCTAACTGTATGAATTAAGCGATATTTGGATCGGCGTCTGTCTGAGTTCTTGTTTGAAAGCAAAATTGCAGCCCCTCCCATTCTAAACAAACAATTTGACACAAGCATTGATCTATCATTTCCAAAGTACCAATTCAAAGTGATGTTTTCCATGCTAATAACCAAAGCATAGGTATTAGGATGGACCTGGAGAAGATCTTTAGCAAGATCAATGGAAATTAGGCCAGCACTACATCCCATCCCACCTAAATTATAACTGATAATATTACCTCGAAGCTTGTAATGATTGATAACCATTGCAGACAGGGATGGAGTAGGGTTAAACAGGCTGCAATTTACAATTAAAATACCAACGTCTTTTGGTTTCAAAGAAGTTTTCTCAAAGAGCTGATCAAGGGCACCAAACATAACAATTTCCGCTTCCTTTCTCGCCTCAGCCATTGACGGATTTGGAGGAACCCGTAGAACCGCTTCCGGGAGGTAGGTTGACTCCCCAAGCCCTGATCTCTCAAGAATTTTCCTTTGAAACTCAAGATTTTGTTCGGTGAAATTTCCAGTCAATCGGGAACGGTCCATGAATATCTGTCTTGTGCATTTCCGGGCATCCTCTGGCTTATAACATGAGAAATCGACAAGATAGACTGGGCGAGGGCGTGTAAGGAAGTACAGGGTCGATAAAAAGACGAGAAGGGTCGAAAAAAGGATCACAGAAATAAGGTTAAAACGTAGATGGTCCCACAGGTCATGGAGATCTTTGAGTGATAATGTAGAGAGCTGTGCAGCAATGACAACAAGGAGAGGTGAAAGGCAAAGGAACATTCCATGGGTAATCAGGTAATGATAACCAAGTTTCACGTATTTCAATTTCACCGATTGTTTGAAATCAGGCAGTTTCCGCGATGAGGATGCAGGAATCAAAGGGTCCCTTGGGTTGCTGTCTGACATTTTTATAGAATATAACACCCTAGGTCGGATCAAAGTTCTAATGAACTAAGGGTCAGTGAAGATCAAATCGAACAGCCAAGGGAAAGAAGTAAGAACGCCTTTCCAATTTTTAACGAATTTGAGATAAAAGCAATGGGCACCTGGGTTTGGATTGAAATGGGAATCTGTGATCTAGGTCATAACCAAACACCCTAGGCACCCCGAGTTCGATTGAATTTTCTCACAAGAAAAAAATATTCAAGGATGGGATGAAGGAAATTTAAAATTTTTCAGAACCTGACAACTGAAAAGACATCTCAAAAAGAATAACATAATAAAAAACTGGAAGGCCTGAAATTGAGGAATCAAAATCCCCAGCACAGAAACAGAAAATGCAGCTGAAAGAACCGAATCGTCCCTGCAAAATGCATGACCAATCATCAAGAAAAAACGAGAAGAATCACGCTTTTTATAGACATCATGCTAAAAGTTTGCAAACTTTCAGCATTGCCAGATGAGATCTAAATTAACAATATTCAGATAAAAATGGGTAAACAAGTAAATAAAAATCTAAGAGACGTAATACGCATTGAAAGAGAAGACTGAATTAAGAAAAAGAGCCAAAATGAGCCACCTACCTTGACTGGCAAAATCTGAATTCAACCAGAGAAACCAAGTGTGGGAGAGAGAAAAGGATGAATAGGGTCCAGCTTTAATAGCGGTTCCGCGTGGTATAAGGAATTGTGAAAATAAAATAATTTAAATAAAAGAGCCAGCTCAGATCCTCTACAGTGAATATGGTCCAGCTTATCTAACCGAACCACGAGCCACGAGGATCGCTGCTTTGACGATTAAAAAAACAAGAAGAAGAAACTCTGTACCTTTGATTGCAATTTGCAAAGAACAAAAGTTTCCTACGTAAAGTTCGTTTTTTAAGCTTTGACAAAAAAAAAGTTCGTTTTTTAAGAAAATTGATGACAGAAAAATATTTGAAAAAACGTAATGGTACACTCTTTCAGATTTACTTAGATATACTTTATAGTTTAAAAAAGATAAATAGATTTAATCTATTATAAAAATTTTAATTTTAGAGTGAAATGATTAAAATAACATTCGATCCAGACACATTTAAATAATAATATTGACTCGTACCCGAAAAACTCATACCCGAGAGAGCTCAGACTTGAGAAAACCATCAAAACACGAAATTGAAGTTGTTTCTCTCATAACCGGAGAAAACTCAAGAAAATCCTCAAAACACAAAAATTTGGGTTTTACCCAATAAGCAATATAAAGAAAATAAGGATATTCTTGGTATTTTGAGAAACCTTAACGTCGTTAGTAGGAAAAATAACGTTTTTGGATTTTTTAGTCTTCAAAATAAAATATCAATGGAGGTCCGTATATTTTCTTAACTTATAGACAGTGTCCATTTTTTTTAGGTAAACCTCAAGTGGTATCCAAGTATTTTTCCTAAAATATTATGTTTGTGATCTCATATCATGAGAAATTCAAACTAGTAAAGAAAATATAATTTTTCAATTATGATGTGATTGGTCGTCATTATAACCTTTGATTTCACATCAAAATAGTACTCAACACCGTAATGTTATATCCAGTTATTTCAAAGTTATGAGACATTTTTAATATTTTAGAAGCATTGAGCTACTCAGTACTTTTCTCATTAATAAATTATGACGTGCATATTTTGTTAATAATTTTAGAAAATAAGAAAGAAATATTGAAATTTGAAAGTAAAAAGATGAACCATGACAATAAATTATATAAAAGAATATTAAAACTTAGAAGTACTTAAAATTTTCCCAAAATTGGATAATTTTTTTCAAGTAAAAATGGGTATTTTGAAGTAATTAGTGAATTAAATATTTTTCACCGTATTATTTTCAATAATAAATAAATAACATGTAAATTTTTTAGCGAATGATAAATAATGTGAAGACACACAAGGGGGGCCAGCTCCAGCTAAGAGCCGGCAGGCATTACCAGACCACTACAACTAAAAAGAACGTGCGTGTTTTTTTTTAAGCAAATATCAATTTGCTTTAAATTTACTTTTTTTCAATATTTTAGATTCGTCCAAATTCCGAAAGGAAGCTTCCCATGTAACCAACTACGTTAGAAATTTGATACTTGATAGCAACGAATATTATATTGTAATTTTCTTCTTATAATTATTATTACTAATTTCTGGTTAATAACATATTCATATTTTAAAAACAGATAACTGTTAGAAAAAAAATGATAGTTTGACAACTTTGAATTAAATTAATGATACTCATACTTTGATATTAGTGGGGTCGAATGTGAACACGTATACATTTTATGGTAAGTAACGAGAGATGACGCGTTGTCAAAACCATTAGCTAATGAATGAGAAAATTGTCACAAAATTTACCATCTTGAATATATAAGAAATTTGAGTTAGTCGGCTCGGCATGATACGATATGGTACGGAGTTGATCTTGGAGTTTTGACAAATTTTTTATAATTTTTGGAAAGACATGATGTTTGACTTATAGCTCTTCGATTATCGTATATCTTCATAACATTACCAAAAGTAACCAAAGGTTGGTTTGAATGGCCACGAAATCAATCTATATATAGTGGTTACTTGTTGTAAAAACATAACAAAATTTCATACACATTTTCATACCTCTCTTGCATTTGGGTCTGTTGTATGCGATTGCAAGATAAAGTTACGTTCGTTGGTTCCTATCGATTGTAGTGCTATTTTTGTAGGAATGAAAGATCTATCCTATCTTGGAAGACGATTACTCAACACCTTAAGCACCTGTGAGGGGGTAAATTCGTCTTAAAGAGAAATGGCTATTGAATTTTATATTTTTGGCAGTGTCTTATCTACTTGTTGTTTGCAAGTGGTATTCACGGTTCTGTTAAGTTATCTATTTTGCTTGTTTCATAAAATATTCTAGAAAAAAATATTTTGTTTTCATAACAGAAATGGCTACATCTGACACTCATATCTATGCCCCTATTATTGGTGTAAATCATGGGAAAACTAGAAAACTTCAGCGGTGTAGATTTTAAACAATGGCAACAGAAAATGTTGTTTTATCTCACTGAAGAGGCTCATGTTCTTAAAGAAGGAGAAACTAACAAAGAGAAAGTTGTTGTGGATGCTTGGAAGCATTCTGTCTTTCTCTGTAAAAATTATATACTCAACGGACTTGATAATACATTGTATAATGTGTACAATGCGGTAAAGTCAGCGAAAGAACTTTGGGAGTCTTTGGACAAGAAGTATAAAACTGAAGATGCTGGTGGAAAGAAATATATTGTCGGTCAATTTTTAAAATACAACATGATCGATTCAAAGACTGTAATTAGCCAAGTTCAAGAGCTTCAAGTCATTTTGCATGAGATACATGTTGAGAATATGTCTCTTAGCGAATCCTTTCAAGTAGCAGCGATAATCAAAAAATTACCGCATCTTGGAAAAATTTCTAAAATTATCTCAAGCACAAGCGTAAAGAAATGAAACTTGAAGAGCTAATAGTTCGTTTGAGGATTGAAGAAGACAATCGAATGTCTGAAAATAAAAGTGGGAGCCAACTCATGGTATCAAAAGTCAATATAGTGGAAGATAGACAAAGACCGAACAAAAAGAGAAAGATTTCAAATGTTGGTCCAAGTCAAGGACACAACAACGAAAATAAGTTCAAAGGTAAGTGCTACAACTATGGAATACAAGGACACCGCTCGAAGGAGTGTTGAAAGCCTAAGAACGTCAAGAAAAATAATGTTCAAGCCAACGTCACTGAAATTAACAATATTTCAAATGGCGTACTCGACATTAACCTTTCTACTATAGTTTCCAAATGCAATCTTGTTGCAAATACTAAGGAATGGTGGGTAGACATTGGAGCTACTCGTCATATTTGTGCTAACAAGAAAATGTTTTCTACGTACACGCAAGCAAAAGGCGAAGAACATTTGTATATGGAAAACTCTTAAAGCTCAATGATTGAAGGACAAGGAAAGGTGGTACTTAAAATGACATCTGACAAATAAATCACTCTCTATAACATTCTTCATGTGTCATATTTTCGAAAAAACTTAGTGTCTGGATCTTTTTTCTAGTAAAAATGGTTTTAAGTTGACCTTTGTATCTGATAAATTTGTCCTCATTAAGAATGATATGTATGTGGGGAAGGGATATTTGTGTGGTGGACTTTTTAAATTAAATGTAATAACTATTGTACCGCGGCTTATTAATAATAATAATGTTTCCTCTTCTGCTTATATAGTTGAATCCTCTAACTTATGGCATGCTAGACTAGGCCATGTAAAATATAAAATGTTAAATAGGTTAATCAATTTAGACTTAGTACCTAAGTTTGAAATTGATAATAATCATAAATGTGAGATGTGTGCGGAATCAAAGATGACAATAATATCTTTTAAATCAATAGAAAGAACTACCGAACCTCTAAAATTAATTCACAATGATGTTTATGATTTGAAATCTATCACTTTTATAGATGATCGTACTTGATATTGATGATTGTGCTCGATATTGTTATGTATATTTTCTAAGAAGAAAAGATGAGGGAATTGAAGTGTTTAAACACTATAAAACTAAAGTTGAGAATCAGCTTAACAAAAAGATTAAGGTGTTAAGAAGCGACAGATGTGGTGAATATGATTCACCTTTTGAGCAATTTTGCTCAGAACATGAAATCATTTACCAGACTACTGCTCCTTACTCACCTCAATCTAATGGCATTGATGAGCCCTAAAATCGAACTTTGAAAGAACTGATGAATGTAATGTTAGTAAGTTCAGGATTATCCCAAAATTTATGGGGGCGAAGCATTGCTTTCTGCAAATTACATTCTCAACAGAATTCCTCATAAGAAGATCCACATAATTTCATATGAAGTATGGAAGGGTCGTCCTCCTACTTTTAAATATTTTAAAGTGTGGGGGTGATTAGCTAAGGTCACCATTCTAAACCTAATCAGGTTAATATAGGACCAAAACTCATTGATTGTGTGTTCATTTGGCTATGCACATAACAATAGTGCATGTAGATTTTTTATTCATAAATATGAGATTCCAGATGTACATGTTAACACAATAATAGAATCGAAAAATGCCTCATTCTTTAAGAATATATTTTCATATAACATGCCAAATGAATCAAGTTTACTAAAGAGATCTTGGGCGGTACTACGTCTAATAACAATCAAGGTCCCATAAATGAGGAAGAGCCTAGACGTACTAAAAGGATTAAGACTGCCAAGTCATTTGGGCCTCATTTTAACGTATGTAATGTTAGAAAATGAACCTCAAAGTTTTATAGAGGCAATGGTTGTTGGAGGTTATGCCCTCAAAGTATTTGTATTGACATTTTGATATGAAATTTAAAGAGAATTATATTTTTCTTATAATTGTTCTTTTTAACTTATTGTTGAATAATTTATATAAACATCTAAAAATTTCATATTCATTAATGAGACAATGATATTGTATTAGTACGAGAGAATTAAGATAGTAGATAATGAATAAAATTATCAGCAATATATTAAAGTATGAAATCTTTAATGAATGGTTGCTAGTACGGTTCACTAAGCATTATGAATGCGTATGATCTAGATTTTGATCATTGATGTGAATAGATGTCTTAGTGAATCTACTTTATATAATAAGATTATATATGCCAGAATCGATGTGAATTAATCTTTATTAACGTGTCATTTATCATAAAGATTTAATACACATCGATTTGATGATTACATGTAGATCAGTATGAATCCTGAGTAGTCATGAACTTCTATGCATGTCTACTAGATTTTTTGATTCACTCGTCAATGTCTGTTTGTTAAACAGGCTAGTGACTTTTATTTTAGAGATTCAATAATGTGCATCGTTGGGGACATGATCTTACAAGATTTAGAATCTATAGTTTCATAACGGATCGTATATTGATACCCTTAGAGCTATTGTTTGGTGCGATTTTTGCCTAGTAAAGTACTCGAACGTAGAATTCTTCAGAAAAATTGATAATGACAACAAGTTCGCTATGTTGAACGTTGAAGATGTAGAAAAAGATCCAGAAAGATTCAACAAAGAGGTGGAGGAGCTTTTAACTAGCTTAGCCGATAAAGCGTATACAGACCCAAAGTTGTACGCAACCGGAGAAGTCGAGAAATCGGAGATACTACATGGTTTGGTTCAGTGTACAAGGGACTTGTCAAGGGTAGATTGTAAGAAATGTCTTGTTGATGCAATTAGTGGACTACCAAATTGTTGTGATGGAAAGAAAGGAGGAATGGTCGTTGGTGGGAATTGTTACGTAAGATATAAACTTTACCCTATTGTTGATGGTCAATAGAGATCAGACTAATCACCCTTATGGTTTCAGATGTTCAAGAATCGATTCGTTCTTGTACATTATATAATTAGAAGTTGAATAAAGGTCTGAAGCAGCTTAGAAATTCTCGTTTGTACCATGAAATAATATTACACATATATAGAGTTAAAATAATCATATGATTCGAAGTCTTATTTTTTGATTTTGCAGTATTTTGACGTAGTATTAGACCAAGGAGGTCTTGGATTGGGACTTCTTTTATCATTGTTAATTCTTTATTGCATGAAAATATTCAAAAGATGTAAAAAGATAAAGACTGCCAAGTAATTTGTGCCTCATTTTCTGGCTTTTTTTGTTAGAAAATTAACGTCAAAGTTTTACAAAGGCAATGGTTGTTGGGGGTTATTTCTTGAAAATATTTGTATCGACATTTTGATATAAAATTTAAAGAGGATTGCACTTTTATTATAATTGTTTTAAGATAGTAGATAATAAATAAAATTGTCAGCAACATATTAAAATATAAAATCTTTAATGAATGGTTACTAATACGATTCACTAATCATTTTGAATGCGTGTGATCTAGATCCGGATCATTGATATGGATAGACATTTTAGTGAATGTACTTTATATAATAAAAATTATATATGACAGGATCAGTGTGAATTAATATATTTATTAACGTGCCATTTATTATAAAAATTTAATACACGTCAATTCAATGATTATATGTAGATCAGTCTGAATCCTGAGTAGTCATGAATTCCTATGCATGTCTACTGGATCTTTTGATTCACTCGTTAATGTCTATTTGTTAATCAGACAAGTGACTTTTGTTTTGAAAATTCAGTGATGTGGATGGCTGGGGACATGATCTTACAAGATTTGGAATCTAAATTTTCCTAACAGATCATATATTGGTTCCTTTAAGTGTTAATTCTGAAATTGTAATGTTATTGAGCTCAAATTTATAATAAGATTATAAATTAGTCATTCACTAATGGATTAATGGTACTTAAGGATCAAGATGTAATTAGAAGGGTAAAATGATAATTTTGATCACTTCTAATTTATGAACCAATAATTGGAGGACAGAACTACATGAAATGATTATGTCAGTGGACTACATGAGAATACCTTGTAAATACATTATATAATGTCTAAGAGTGCAATTTCATTTTTATAGAGGAGTAATAATGAAACTAATAAATAAGATTATTTAATTAAAAAATTTAATTAATAATCTGGTCAATTGGAACTTAGGATTATAGGTCTATGGTCCCCAAGTCACATCTATACTACGTTGTCTAAGGTGTAAGTATTTCAGGACATGAGAAATAATTGACTTGCATATGAAATTTTTATTCTGGGGTAAGTACATAATTACGAGATAATTATGTGTGATAAATTAATTAAAAATTAATTAATTANAGATAATTATGTGTGATTAATTAATTAAGAATTAATTAATTAAATTATTTATATATTTAAATATAATTTTAGGAATTGTATATATAAATAATTATCGATTTTTTTAATTATCGATAAATGAGACAAATATCTAACTTGTGAAATTAGATAATTAAATTATTATCAGATATAATTTAAATCAACTAAATTTATTATTTGTGAAATAACAGATAAGTTAGTTGATAAGGATAATCAGATATTTTAATTTTGAATTAACTGATATCTAGATAATTATCTGATTAAAATAAATATTTAATTCACAGTAATTGCCACATGTCAACTACTGATAGGGTATCATAAATTGACATGAACTACTATGGTGTCACGTGCCACTACAGTAGTGACTGTACAACATTGTAGTGCCGCATGACACTACAGTGGTGCCGTGAGGCACTATGCTGGCTCATGACACACTACAGAGCCATGTTGCATTGCAGTTGTGCACAATTACAGTGGGTTCCATTGCAATTGGTAATTTTATAATTAAATATTATTTCATTTTATTTCTAAAAATCTTATACGCCATTATCTAGAATATATATAGATATTATTCTAATGACCTGGGTTTTTGAACGAAGAGGAGAGAATCAGTTGATGAGATCATTAATTCATCAATCAAGAGTTGAATTGAGAACACGATTGGCCTCAGCGAGATTTTATTCTGTGATTTAACGTTAATCAAATATCTAAAAGAATAATCATCACGCTCTTTTAGAGAATCATCTCACTAAAGTTATTCTGAATAAATCTCTAAATCTTATGTGTTGAGATCATCTAGAAGTAGGAAAATGTGTCTTGTAATATTCTACGTGCCTACACACGTCCTAGTGCGTTGAGGATTGACTTGGAAGATCTTGGTGTGGATCTCGAAGTCTACTGATTATTGGAACGATTTCGTGGGAACGGACGATAGATAGATTTTTATAAGGACACTTGATATAGACTACAAGAGGTATATGATTCATAACCTTGTATGTTGTAGATTTAACTTATAAAATATACAATGGATCCTGACTGATTGAAATAGAGTTTTTAATAAAAAAAAATTTATTTGGTTATCACGGCATTGCGCAAGTTTTATTTTATTAAAAGATTTGATTATTATTAAAAATTTTAATTTTTTAAAATGCCACGCGCCGCCGCGCACGCGCCACGACGACTCACAAGTGGTATCAAAGCAGTCTTTATATATTTATATGTTAAATATTGTGTGAGTTTTCTTGCATTATTCATATAATATAAGATATGTATGATGGCGAATGGTTATGTATTTTGAATATATGAAAAATAATAGATTGTTAATTGTATAGTGATTATTAGGTTAGCCTTTGTTTTAATTTTTTCTAGATCTTGTGTAAGCCGAATTGAGGTGTAGAAATTTTTATAATTTTATTTTAAATATTATTGTAGCTATTCCGAACGCGAGAAGATAAAGAACGCACGAGACAAACGGTAAAAAATTATTGTTCACACAAAAACATTATTCATCCGGAAAACACTCTTCACGCCGGAAATTTACTGTTATGTCGGTGGACTATATGAGTACTCTGTAAATACATTCTATAATCTCTAAGAGTGCAATTTCATATTTATAGTGGAGTAATCATAGAATTAATAAGATTATTTAATTAAAGAGTTTAATTAATAATCTGGTTTATCGAAGCTTAGGATTATAAGTCAATAGTAATCAAGTCACCTCTATACTAGGCCGTCTAAGTGTGAATCTTTCAAAACATGAGAAAATGATTGACTTACAAAAGGAACTTTATTCTTAAGCAAGTACATAATCGAGATAATTATGTGTGATTAATTAATTAAGAATTAATTAATTAAATTATTTATATATTTAAATATAATTTTGGGAATTATATATATAAATAATTATTGATTTTTTTAATTATCGATAAGTGAGACATAATATTTAATTTATGAAATTAGATAATTAAATTATTATTAGATAATAGTTTAAATCAACTAAATCTGTTATTCGTGAAATAACAGATAAGTTAGTTGATAATGATAATCAGATATGTTTATTTTGAATTAACTGATATCTAGATAATTATCTGATTAAAATTAATATTTAATTCACAGTAATTACCATATGTCAATCACTGATAGGGTATCATAAATTGACATGGACTATTGTGGTGCCACACACGACCTAGTGCGTTGAAGATTGATTTGGAAGATCTTGGTGTGGATCATGGAGTCTACTGATCGTTGAAATGATTTCGTGGGAATAGAGGATCGATCAATTTTTGCAAGGACACTTGATACAGAGTACAAGAGGTATATGAATTCCTAACCTTGTATGTTGTAAATTTAACTTATAAATATATAATGGATCCTTACTGATTGAAAAAGAGTTTTTAATAAAAGTTTTTATTTGGTTATTGTGGCGTTGCGCAAGTTTTGTTTATGGAAATATTCATTTTTTATGAAAAGTTTAATTTTTTAAAAGGCCACGCGCCCCTAAGCTTCCGCCATGCACGCGCCGCGACGACCAACAATGGCATCTCCTGAAGCTTCATATTGGAAAGAAGTTGTCAATAGTGAAATTGAATCCATCATACAAAATCACACCTGGGAACTGGTTGAACTTTCACCAGGAAATAAAACCATTAGGGTCTAAGTGAATTTTCGAAAAGAAAATGTAGGCAGATGGATCAATCAATAAGTACAAAGCAAGACTCGTGGCTAAAGTCTACAAGCAACAAGAAGGCTTGGATTATTTTGACAATTATTCACCAGTTATGAGAATTACTTCCATTCGTATGGTAATTTCCATTGTTAAACAGTCTAAAAATACATCAAATGGATGCTAAGACTACTTTCTTAAATAGTGAATTAGATGAAGAAAAATACATGGAACAATCAGAAGGATTCATTATTCCTGGACAAGAGAGAAAAGTCTGTATACTAATTAAGTCTCTCTATGGATTTAAACAATCACCAAAACAATGGCACGATAAATTTGACAATGTTACGTTGTCAAATGGGTTTAAAATTAATGAGTGTGACAAATGTGTATACTTTATGAACACTCAAGCAGGGTATGTCATTGTTTGTTTATATGTTAATTATTGGTCGTAATATCAATGTTATAAAAACTACCAAACAATTATTAACTAGTAGATTTGAGATGAATGACATGGGTGTTGCAGATGTTCTTTTAGGAATCAAGATTTTTAGAACATCTGATGGATTCATACTATCTCAAACACATTACATTGAAAAATTATTTAATAAGTTCAAGAAGTAGAATAGAATTCCAGTGAAGGCACCGGCTGATGTAAGTCTAACTCTTTCTCCAAACACTAGTAATAGCATATCCCAATTGGAATATGCTCGTATGATTGGCAGTTTGATGTACGTTATGAACTGTACGAGACCAGATATAGCTTACGCATTAAGTAAGTTAAGTCGTTATACAAATAATCCTGGTAAAGATCATTGGAAGGCCATAATAAGAACTTTGGGGTATTTAAAACATACCAAAATTATGGATTGCACTATATAAGATATCCACCAATACTGGAAGGTTACAGTGATACAAACTGGATATCAGATACTAAGGATTCAAAATGCACAAGTGGATATGTTTTTTCCCTTAGAGGTGTTGTAGTGTCTTGGAAGTCCTCCAACTAGATTTGCATTGCAAGATCAACGATGGAATTTGAATTTATAGCTTTGGATAAAGCTGGAGAAGAAGTCGAATGACTTAGAAAATTTTTGGAGGATATTCCTAATATGCCTAAGTTTGTGCCTGCAATATACATACATTGTAAAAGTGAAGCAGCAATTGGAAGGGCACAAAATATAATGTATAATGGTAAGTCTAGGCATGTACGTCAAAGACACAATACCGTAAGACACTTGCTCTCAAGTGGAATAATTTTCATTGACTACGTGAAGTCAAAAGACAATATTGCAGATCCGCTTACAAAAGGTTTAACAAGAGAGCAAGTAAAAAGTTTATCAAGGGGAATAAGCCTAATGTCTATGTAACCAAGAATTGACATAGTGGCAACCCTACCTAGTTGACTGTAGATCCTAAGATCTAAGTTCAAAGGGACAACCGAACTATGTATGATTCAGTACGCACTGAGGAGAATCATACTCCATCTCATTCCTATGATGAGATAATGCACATCTGTCGTGAGAAACATGATAAGTTACGCTTTTAATGATTTTTATAGTTTGTATTTGTACAAGTGGGGTATTGCAGGATACTCTTAATGGAAATCACCTATGTGAGTATGAAGGAGCCGCTTCTATGAGAATTGGTAGGCCGAATTCACTAAAGCACTCATGAAACTAGGAGGTGTTCAAGGCCAAAATGAACACAGACGTAAGAACTAACTCTGTTCGAAGAATAACTGTGTGATTTCTATTGTCTTGGATTACACAAACAGCTGACAGTTCAAGGCATCATGTCCACTGATTAGCTAAGTAATCCCGATAAATCTTCACTAGGGAAAGTTCAAAGTCTTTGAGTACTTATCCTGAGGTAGTTAATTTTCATTTGTAATTGCACAAGTGTCTGCATTTTCATTTGCATGTTTGAGGAAGCCAATTTTTCATTCATGTGGGGGATTGTTAAAAAAAAAGGTAGTTTGACAACTTTGAACTCAATTAATGGTACCCATACTCTGATATTAGTGGGACCGAGTGCGAACACGTTATACATCTTATAGTAAGTAACGTGAGATAACGCATTGTCAAAACTATTAGGTAATGAATGAGAAAATGGTCACAAAATTTACCAACTTGAATAGATAAGAAATTTGAGTTAGTTGGCTCGACATGGTACGATACAGTATTGAGTTGATCTTGGAGTTTTGACAAACTTCTTATAATTTTTTGAAAGACATGATGTTTGATTTATACCTCTTCGATTATTTTATCTCTTCATAACATGCCAAAAAGTAACCAAAGGTTGGTTCTAATGGCCACGAACCAACCTATATATAGTGGTTACTTGTTGCAAAAACAGAACATACATAACAAAATTTCTTACACATTTTCACACTCTCTCTTGCATTTGGGTTTGTTGAGTGCGATTATAAGATAAAGTTACGTTCGTCCGTTCCTTTCGATTGGAGTGCTACTTTTGTAGGAATGAAAGATCCGTCCTATCCTGGGAGACGATTACTCAACACTTTGAGCACCTGTGAGGGGGTAAATTCGTCTTAAGGAGATAGTTTACGCACTGGGTTCGGATCATCATTTTATTTGACTAAGTACAAAATATGTGAGTTTTATATTTCTTTGCATGCAGATCATAACAGATAACCAATGGGTTGTTATAATTTAACAAAAAAAATTGACAGTTTTAATGACTAAGATACGTGTCAACTATTTATAGAATTATGTTTAAAAATGTTTTAATAAATGTAAAATTATCGATCGATAAATAACTGAAATATTATTTGATAATGTAAAATTTAATCAATTATTTTATTGATAAAGAATTATTTTATTTAGAGTGATACTAGATATAAGTACGAACTAGAGGGCAGAACCGGAACATCTCACGCAATTGGGGCTTGTTCTTTGTTCAGACTTGGAGGCTGGCAAGGAGAGAACATGCAAATATCGTTCTGGTCTTTTTCAAGATGAATTTTCTGCGTAATCAATCAGTTATGCAACTATAGTGGCCACGTTTCCTCGTCAGCCATTGTCAAAACAATTCACTTTGATATATACAATAAAAAATAAAAGTCATGGTGTTAATTTTAAATAAAAAGGGAATTTGTTTAAGTCCTCTCTTTAACAGAAGTTATGTAAGAAAAAAAACGTGTAATATATAATAACATGACTTCGATACCATTCAATCACTTGGATGAGTTCACATAGGATTTATAAATATAATGACAGATAAAGACCTTTTTCTTTTCAACTTCTACTTAGATCACGTTTGGTTGCGTTAAACTATAAATGTGAATATCTAAAAATTAAATTATTATTTTTGTTTGGGTAATTATCAAAGTTAGTACTTAGTAGAAATAATAATTTCCTAATAATTTTAATCTCTAAACATTAAGTTATATTTGGGTATGGACACACTATTTAGTATTTACAATAAATTCTATTAACTTAATACTAATCATCTTACTAAGGTTGCAATGAGTTAGAAATAATTTTATTAAACTTTAATCATACTATAGTTTTTTTATTAAATTTTAATCCAACATAATTTTACGGTTAAATTTAACTCACATCTATAAATTTTGAGAAATTAATAGTTTACACCACTAAACTTTGAAATATATAAAATCATTCTCTAAACTTTTAAGATAGGTAAAATTGATAAATTCTCACTTGATTCTACCAAAATTTTTTATTGAAAAAGTAAACTAAAAGTAGCAAAGTTTTATTTGACTAACATACGATATAAAATTCATAAAAATAAGAAAATAAACTTATTAACAGTAGAAAAAATCACAGAATTAAGCCATGACGAACCGATTGTGCCTATTTTGAAAGTTTATAGAATAATTCTACTCATTTCAAAGTTATTTGGTGTAACTTGCTAATGACCCAAAGTTGATGGGTGCAAGTAGAATTTGACCTTAAATTCAAAGTTAGCTTGCAGATCACAATGTTTTGTGCGGAATATAAAGAAAACGACATTTAAATAATTCAAGTTATTTACATAATTTTTTTTCTGTCAAATATAATAATTTTAAATTTTCATCCATTATTTTATAGAAGATTATTCACCCACTCGAATAATTGAATCTAGCTGACAATAACAATTGAATTTGTGATAAACAAATGACAAAACATATATTGATATATTTGGTTATACATGATAATTTATAAAATAATTATTGACAGTTTAATATTGTAATGTTTGATATAGATATAATCTCATGGTAAATCAGTGAAAAATAATTTTAGAAATAATTCAATTCCATCATCAAGATTAATTCACCTTGATAATTGTAGATTGCTTCAATTTTTTGAAGCAATTTAATTGTATACTCGAGATAAATTAGAATTACCTATAAATTAAGATTACTGTTAAGTTTTAGATTTACTCCAAGTAAACAATGTAATTCAATTACCAAGAAAGATTACAAAATGATTGCAACCTTGAATTACTTGTACCAAAAATGCCTTCAATTCAATTCCCACAAATTATTTTCCATAAGTTCAATCGTCATCAATCTATATGTTTCCAACGAAACAGTACCCAGCAATCTCTCAAGGTCTATACCGTTATTGACATCTCAAATGTGAACTTGATATAAATAATTAAATATTCATATAGCTTATAATAATTATTTTACAAACAAATACAGTTGAATAGGCGGGAAATCCCCATTATGCCATATGGATAGGGAAGAACCAATCAGGAGGCAGTGAGAAGATCTTCACCGTGCAAGAACAAGAAGAAGGATATTAGGACCGTGAGATGGATCGTGTGGTCACGATTAATTCGACTATTGAGAGACAAGACAATGTGATTGTTAAAGGGAACATGCAAAGCATGAGAGCTCACGCCTGACAAATATCTCATAAGTATAGGAGCAATCTTGGGGGTATGACGAGGTTACGAAAACATAGGGGGAATGTGCACATTTCTTCCTTTTTATTGTTATCATTATTATTAATTTGTCTACATCTCAAATAAAGCTTATATATGTATATAAAGGTTATATGTAATAAAGAAAGGATCCCAATTCAACTTAATTCAATTCAATCCAACAAAGAACACACCCAGAGCACTTCTCTCTCTCTTTCTGTCTGTCTGTCTCTCTCTCTCTCTATCATTTCATAAATTGTACTTGTGTGGAGGAAAAAATCATTTACGTTTTGCTATTTTCGTTGAGTGCTGAGAGAAAAGCTCGAGAAACCCACCTTGAAAATACCAAGTATGCCTAGAACCAGATCGAACGCAACCCTGAATAAGGGCAACGAGACCAGAAACGGAGACGATCATGCTGATCAACTAACTCCACCGATAGAAATGCTGCAGACAATCCTAAACGAGATGTAGGAAATGGAAAGAAGGCACTGTGTAGTGCATGGCAGACTGTGCATGACCAAATCAACATGCTTTAGCAAAAACTGGTAAGGATATGTGCTGAAGTCAGTCAAATGGATAATAACGAGAAATGAGAAATCCACTCAGGGGGCAACGGGTAAGACATAATGCAGGAGAACCACGAGAATAGCATAAATGTACAACAGGAGGATATAGAAGTCCAATCCCAAAACCACGTGAAAGAGGCTATGGGAAAAGCTCGTCAGTCTTGGGTCATAACGAAAGAAGCAGTGGAATAGTCATTGTAGCAAAAAAACGTTGGAGATGAGAAACCTGGGAAGTACGGGAAAGGCCGACCTCGAGTCCCTCACCTGTAATCCTTTAAGTCCCAAAAACCTGACGGCACCCATACTCAAAAAGTTCGTGGCCCCCAAATTTAAATGTTACGAGGAAAAAAATCTTGTAGACCACATACGGTGATTCAGACAAATAATGGCGCTGCATCAATACGATGACAAACTAATGTACAGGATGTTCCCCACCAGCCTGGACGGAGCAACTCTGAAATGCTATCATTCCCTCCCTGTGCATTCAATTACTAATTTTGTTGTTATGTTCTATCTTCGTAGAACAATATTCTACCTATCGAGCGGTCATGGAAGACACATAGTATTTTTTGACGATTTTAGCCAAGAAAAGGGAGTCATTACGGGAATACACCCACAGATTTAAAGACGAGAAGCAAAAAGTCAAAAAAATTTATGATCGAGTTGCCAGACTAGCCTTCAAGTGGGGGTTAGACCCGAACTCACCCATGTTCGAAGATCTATCCAAGATGAAATCGTTGTCCATGGTGAAAACTTTTCAACGAGTGCAAGCTTACATCACTCTCGAAAATTAAGAAAAGAAGTCTGTTGAAAGTGGTTAAATGGAAGACTGAGGAGTCAAGAAAACAAGAAAGAAGTTTGAGAGCTGAAAGGAAAAAGTCTGATGGAATGGAAAGAGAAGATGGGAGAAATAGCAAGCAAGAAATAACGGGGTACCGAAGGTAGGACTCAAATAGGGTAAGCCTAATGGATAAGGTTTACACGCAGTTGACCATTCTAGTAAACCAATTCCTGGACGTGATCAAAGACAAGCCTTGGGTGAAGAGGCCGACCCCGTTTACAAAAGAGCCAAGTTACAAGGATAATACAAGTACTACTCCTTTCACAGGAGCAGCGAACATTACACAAGGAATTGTTTCCAACTTAAATACTACATCAAACAGCTGATCAAAGATGGGCTCCTCCATCAATTTATGAAGAAAGAAAAGCAGAAATAGGAAGTTGAAAAGGACAATCACGTGGAAGACAAGCGCAACAACGGGAAACAACCTCTCCAAATCGTCCACATAATTATTGCACTTACAAAGCAGGAACATACAACAATGAAGGAAAGGAAGATATACTGCAAAAAGACGATGCAGGAAAAATGCCTAGAAGGATCCCCAAGAGTCAGCAGGAATCTGCCGTTGGTATTCAATAATGTAGATCTAGAGCACTACAGGCATCGCAACGATGCTCTTGTCATTTCAATACAAATCTGCAACTACTTATTGAGGAGGGTCTTGGTTGATGATAGGAGCGCTGTGAAAATTCTATATCAAGCAACCTTAGAGAAAATGTCAATGGGAGAACATAATCTACAAGGAACTTCACAGTCGCTGATAGGCTTCAACGGAGCCATCAGTTATTCAGAAGGAACCTTCATTCTCCTAATGAATGCAGAACACATCATCCCCATACAATGCTATTTTAGGGAGAACCTGGCTCCATAAAATGAAAGTCGTCCCTTCAACTTTCTACCAAGTGCTTAAGTATCAGTCACCCGAGGGAGTTAAAACAGTAAGAGAAGATCAAGTCGCTCCTCACATCTACCTTATAACCGCTCTAGAGCCCATCAAGAGAAAGGCTACAGAAAAAGTAGAAGGAAAGCGGCCCGTAAATCTATAGCAATAATAGAAAGACGAGCAAGACGGCCTGAGGTATGATGCAGGGGAAGAAACAGAATTTGTATGCTTGGAAGAAGGAACCAGAAGATGATGAACATTGGAACACACGTAAAAAAATATGAAAAAGAAATATTGGTAAAATTTATGCGGGCAAACAAAGATGTGTTTGCAATTATGGCGCAAGAAATGTCGGGCATTCCTAAAGAAATTATCTATCACAGGCTGAATATGGATCCAGTTGTGAAGTCAGTAAAGCAGCGGAAGAGAAGCTTTACACTAGAATGAAATAAGGCAATCAAGGAAAAGGTCAAAAAACTTTTGGCAGCTGGCTGCATTCGAGAAATCGACTACCCGGAGTGGCTGGCCAACGTGGTAATGGTATGGAAGAAGAGTGGTAAATGGAGAATATATGTGGACTTCATCGACTTGAATATATCCTGCCCCAAAGATGATTACCCACTGTCAATGATATATCAGATGGTCGATGCAACTTCAGGACATGAACTCCTCAGCTTCATAGACACGTACTCTGAATACAATCAGGTGAAAATGTTCCAACATGATCAATAAAATACTTCCTTCAATACCGAATATGATATTTATTTTTATAAGTTACCCCTTTTACCTTGAAAAATACAGGTGCAACTTATCAAAGGTTGGTGTACAAAGTCTTCCGTGAATAAATCGGGAAAAACATGGAAATCTACATTGACGACATGTTGGTCAAAAGTGAGGAATGTGGAGACCATGTTTGGGATCTCAAAGAAACTCCATGAAGTTGAATCTAGAAAAATGTACGTGTTTGGACACCTGGTGACACAGGGGGAATCGAAGCGAATCAAGACCAAGTGAAGGCAATTATGGAGATAAATCTTAGCAAAACCGAAAAGAGATACAACGGTTGAAAGAGAAGGCTAGCCACTCTGAATTCGTCTCAAGGTCTATAGATAAATGTAAACTGTTCTTCATGAGAAAGAACTCTGTGGATGGATGGAACGAGGAATGTTAGGAAGCCTTCAGCAAAATCAATGAGTGTCTGAAAACTCCCCATTTCCTCTCTAAACCAGTACCGAGTGAACAACTTCTACTGTACGTTGCCGTTTCTGAAGTGGTCGCCAGCGCCATGGTCATTAGAGGGAAGAAAAGAAGAAAAGGCATGTGTACTTTATAAGCAAGATTCTGGTGGCAGTTGAGACGAGGTATAAACATATAGGGAAATCAGTACTGACAATTGTAACTGTTGCACGAAAGTTGAGACCATATTTCCAGGCGCATAGCATCAAAGTATTAACAGATTGACCTGTCAAGAGTCTCCAATCTCCAGAGGCAAGCGGGAGGATGGCGAAGTGGTTGATCGATTTAAGCCAGTATAAGATTGACTATGAGCCCAGAAATTTCATCAAGGGGTAGGCACTAGAATATTTTGTTGTGAATTTCACTAGAGAGAAAGCTGACCAAAAGCCCCAAGGAAAAGTTGAAAACGGATATTGGAAATTGTATGTCCATGATGCTTCAAAAAGTAAAGGAGCAGAAGCATGGGTAGTGGTACAAACCCCATTTGGAGAAACACTAGAGCACTACATCTCCTTCAAATTCAATGCACCAAACAACGAAGTGGAACATAAAGCACTGATTGCGGGAATATCCTTGTTACGGGAATACAAGATAACAAATGTAAAAATATTTTGTGATTCCATGTTGATTGTGAAATAGGTCACATGAGAATATGTAGCGAAAGATGAGAGGATGGTAAGCTACCTACAATGGATAAAGGACCTACTAAGCACATTGAAAAACTATGAAATCCAGTAAATCCCAAGAACTGAGAACAGACACGCTGACGCACTAGATAACCTGGGATCGTCATTACAATTCTTGTTAAAAATAAATGTCCCTGTTGAATTTTTGGAAAAACCAAGTGTCTCACTCTCGTGGGACGCCGTGGCTGATGTGGAAGTAGAAAGGGAACTCAACTGGCAGCATGACATAATTCACTATCTAGAAAAGGGAGCGCTTCCAGAAGATAAGCTCATCGCTAAAAAAAGTACAACAACGGAGTGCCAAGTACACATTGATAAATGGATTATTGTGCAGAAAATCCTTTACATGCCGATACTTGAAATGTTTGAAGGAGAAGGATGCCCGATATGTTTTGGCCGAAATCCAAGAAGGGATATGTGGCAGTTACACTGCAGGGAGATCATTAGCCTATAAAGTCCTGAATGAAGGGTGTTACTGGCCCAAAATGCATCAATACGCTAAACAGTATGTAAAAGGGTGTGATAAATGCCAACGTTTTGCTCCAGTTGCTAAGATGGCTCCCGGTGAACTGAAAACAATGATAAGTCTGTGGCCCTTCAGGCAATGGGCACTTGACATTGTCAGTCCACTTCCAATGGCACCTGCATAGAAATGTTTCCTGCTAGTAGCAATCGACTACTTCACCAAGTGGAATAATGTTGAAGTCTTTGCAAGAATATGAGAAGAATAAGTAAATGGATTTTTGTGGAAGAACGTCGTGTGCAGATTCGGCATACCAGAAATACTCATTTCAGATAATAACATTCAGTTCACATGAAAGATGATTAAAATCTTATGCGAAAGGCTAAAGATCACTAATCGATTCTCCACTCTCTACTATCCACAAGGGAATGGGCAAGGAGAATTGTCAAACCGAATCATACTTGGAGTCAGCAAAAGGAAGATTGGTAGAAGAGCTACTGGCAGTGTTATGAGCGTACATAACTATTCCGAGAGTAACAATGGGAGAGACACCATTTGCTTTGGCTTTTGGAGCAAATGCAGTAATTCCTATTGAAATTGAGAGCCCAACTATAAAGTTCACGCTGACGGAACAACAGAATGAGGAACTCCTCAGAAAAAACCTAGATGAACTGGAAGGGCGACGCGAAGCATCCCTGATCCGAATGGCCCATTACAATAGAAAAATGAAGTCTTACTACTAGAAAAGAGTATAGAAATGGGAATTTCATAAGGGAGATCTGGTCTAGAGAAAGCTCTTCCAGACATAAGAAAAACGCGAACCAACATGGGAAGGACCGTACATCATCAGTGGAGTAGGTGGAAGCGGATATTACCATTTGAAAACGGAAGAGGGAATGGACCTGCCAAAACTGTGGAATGCAGCCCACCTAAAGAAATACTTTGTTTAAAGTTGTAAAGATCATTACAGTAATTATTTTCCCGTGGTTTTTTTCCCACAAGGATTTTTCACGTAAAAACTCTTGGTGTCAGCTCTCATCATCTCTAATAACAACAACGAAAATAAGGGCGTAAATACTTGGGAGGGATAGTTTATAAGTCCTACTCCCAGAATGAACTAAGGGCATGAGTCCTTGGGAGGGGCAGTTCATAAGTTCTACTCTAAGAATGAACTAAGGGCGTAAGTCCTTAGGAGGGACAATTCATAAGTCCTACTCCCAGAAGGAATTAAGGGCGTAAGTCTTTGAGAGGGGCAAACAATAAGT
The DNA here is from genome assembly GCA_003255025.1 of Datisca glomerata. Taxonomy (NCBI): domain Eukaryota; kingdom Viridiplantae; phylum Streptophyta; class Magnoliopsida; order Cucurbitales; family Datiscaceae; genus Datisca; species Datisca glomerata. Next base: position 411,518 of record QANY01002723.1, read on the forward strand.
CCTACTCTCAAATGAAATTAAGGGTGTGAGTCTTTGAGTTGGGCATTTTATAAGTCATACTCTCAAAAGAAAACTAAGGATGAAAAACATCTTCTAGAACGAGCGAAAGAAGAAGAATAAAACCTGAAACGAGTCAACAAACGAACTATGTGAAACGGAAGCTTTGTGAAAATGGGTGGTTCAAAAAAGACACGAGCAGATACGAGCCCGATTTAAACCACTGTAAGTCTAGTGAAGTGAATTCTATTCTTATCCTTCAAGAAAAATTTGAAACGAAGCGGGTACGAGTAAATGGGTAACTTAGGAAGATAGATTTATGCAAATTTTTAAGTGTTTAAGAAAAGAGCAGGAAAGAAGAATGAAATTACAGCAAATGGTCATTCAAGTATTGAAGATCCCAAAGTAAGAAAAAGAAGATTGCTAACTTGATAAAATGGGAAGGGAAAAGAACCAATGAGATGAAAAAGATTTCCTCATTAATTTGTGGGAATCATTACAAGGAGGAAAAGTAAAAGTACAAGGAAATTAAAACGCATAAATAACAAACAAACTAAGACACTTCAGTGGGAGGGTCAGAAGCAGCAACGGGAACAAAAGCATCCAGTTAAGGCTGAGTCTCCTTGGAATCCTCAGGAAGGTCAACGAGGGGTAAGCGGGGAGATTTGTTGGCCTTAACGTCCTTGTAACTCGCAATGTAGGCTATTCCCTTGAATTTATCAACTATGGCCTGGTACTCGGCCTCAAGTTCAGCCTTCCGCTCCCCAGCCTTAGCCAAAACTGCCTTCGCAACTGGCAACTTCTCCTCAGTCTTAGTCAACTTCCTCTCAATGAAGGCCAAATTTTCCCCGGCAATCTCAATAGCCTTTTCTGACCTCGTAGGGAATCCTCAAATCTCGCCCACCTTGAAGCAGCGGTGTCTGCTTCCCCTATGAACTGCGCGATGACTCATTGACGCTCAGTCTCAGTCTTCTTCAGATCATATCGCTAAGCTAGAAGAGTGTCAATGACCTTGTTGCACTCCTTTGTATTCTTCTTCCAGCCTGCCATCTCCTCTCCAGGGAGCAGAAATGTTCCTGGAGCCCGTTGTGTTAAACCACAGCCTATGAAAAAAATATTATAAGTGTAAGTAAACGGGAAAAGAACAGAGGAAATCAGAAAGAAGCAAAATAAAGAAATATGCTAAGGAAGAAGAGTTATCTGCATCAAGCTGTGACTAAAACCAATAACATTATCATTGGCGTACATTTGATGGAGAGCGGCCGTGTCTACACCAGACTAGATCCCCTTCAATAAGATGTACGAAAGACAATGATCTTTCAAGAAACTAACAAAAGCCAAGACTAGTGGAGCCATTGTGTACCGCTACCACCTCTACAAGTCATGTTCCTCAAACCTCCCTTGGGAATCGGTGGAGGAGGAGGGGGCAGACCTTTGAGCAGGCGGAGGAGTGGTTGGAGAAGCTTCTTCCCATGTTGAAGTATCTCTGGGAGTAGTAGGATCGGTTGATACGGGCGAAGGAAGAGTAGTAGCAGCAGGAACGAGAACCAACGGCATGACAGTGTCATGGGTGCCACAAGCAATGCCAAAAGTTTATGTTCTCGGGCGAACGTTTCCCTCGCCGCCAATGGTTCCCCACAGATTACTCCATAGACACTTCGACATCTCCAACTCTTTCGCAAGAGCCTGAAATAGTGTGTCTTGTTCTTTTGCCTCTCGCTGCTCTGCCTTTTGGTCTCCTTCTTCTTATTCTTCTTCCTTTTCTTCCCGCTCGGACTTAGTAGATTCCGACAGGTTGGATACTACAATGCGACAGAAAGTAGGAATGGGGATGGCTCGAGGAATCTATGAAGTGAGAGACGAGGGGGTAGCGGCTTCAGCTATAGGAACGGAGGCGTAGACGATGTGGATTACTCTTCTTAGGTCGAGAAGCTCTCTCCAGTATTGTTCTCGACAATTGTAGGCAGTAGACAGTCACACGGCAACGTCTCTGGGGATGAAGGGCCTTTTGTTCAGGTTTGTAACTACACAAATGAAAAGGATAAAAAATGTCAGTATGATTAAAAAATAAACAAAAACATGAAATCGGAGTTCCGCCTACTTACTGAAAGATCCCCATGTCTTGCGATCCAACAGTCATCACCGCCCTAATTCCCACCGATCAGGAGGATCTCATTCTCCCAGCCTTTATCCCCTCTTGAAAGATCTATAACCAAACCTCCCCAACTCTCGCTAGGACGGGGAGCCAAATAATAAGACGTGCCACGTTTTGTAATAATGTATGTGGCACGAATTTCATCTACATCTATGTGAGGTTATGCCTCTTGTTCAAAACTTCTATCTCTAAGAGGATCTTATACGTACTGGGGGTATACTGAGAAGGGGTGAGGAAGAAAGTACTAAAGAATTCTTGGAAGAGGGGGAAAACGGGAGCTTCAGCTCTAAATCTATATACATAAGAGCTAAAGTAATTTGGTAGGGAGGACGACAGTTAGAAGACTTTGGTATCCTTTCCCCAAAGGCACAAATGACATCCGAATAGAATGCATCTCGGTAACGGTCCACGAATCGATTGAAATCATCCTAGTTCCTAACTAAGGGGACAATGACATTAAGCTTTTTCTCTTCTCCCATGGCTAAAAAAAACCCCACTAAGAGAGAAAAGATGACAGAAGGGAGAAAGAGAGTAAGAATGAAGGAGAGAAAACGTATAGAAGGGTAAACGTTAAGAAGAAATGAGGAAGACGATGACTTTAAATAAGGGGCAGATTTGAAAAGGAAATGCAATAAAGCTGACGGATCCAAAAAAGTGTGAAATGTAGTTTTTTTAAAGGCGTGGCTTGGAAGGAGTGCAGCAAGCGTACAATGACGACGAATGAAATGATGGCATCAACCGTCATTTGTAACAGGCAAATAGCAAGGTGACAGCTGGGAAAAGGGGAAAGAGACGTGTCCTGAAAACTCGCGCTTCACGCCAATAACTGAGAACGAGAAGTTGGAATGGCACAGACAGGTGATGAAGTATCATTCCCGAGGGGAGCGTCAATAGTAGTGGGAAATGAGGCAATGATGGTACACATTTTCGTCGTTAATAATTACAAATATACCTTTTGTGTGTTATTAATGCTTGCAGGACCCAATAAAATGGCGAAAAGGAAAAAAGTTGAACCAACTAGTCCCTTACCAAGGCATGCGTAAAGTAAACTCATTACATCTTAATGAGTTAAAAGCCGTCGAGTGTAATGGGGGCAAATGAACAGGCGGGAAATCCTCACTATGCCACGTGGATAGGGAAGAATCAATCAAAAGACAGTGAGAAGATCTTCACCGTGCGTGAACGAGAAGAAGGAGATCAGGACCGTGAGATGGATCGTGTGGTCATGATTAATTAGGCAGTTGAGAGACAAGACAATATGGTAGTTAAAGGGAACATGCAAAACATAAGAGTCCATATCTGACAAAGATCCCATAAGTATGAGAGCAATCCTAGGGGCATGAAAAGTTTCCTAAAAACATATGGGGAAAGTGCTCATTCCCCCATTTTTATTGTTATTATTATTATTAATTTTTTCACATCTCAAATAAGGCCTATATATAAAGGCTCATATAATAAATAAATGATCCAAGTTCAGCTTAATTCAATTCAATCCAACAAAAAACACACCGAAAACAGATCTCTCTCCCTCTCTCTCTCTCCCCCTCATTCTCCCTCTCTCTTTTGATCATTATCATAAATCTTACTCGTGTAGAGGAAAAAATCCTTTACAACAGTAATATTACATTCTGGTAATGATGTTACAAATTATAGTTTCTTAGTAGTGTTTGTCATATTTTCTCATCAGTCATGTTCCAGTTTAATACTAGCAAAGTTTTTCATTGTCGATGGTGTTCTTCCTGACATTGATGATGAAAAATTATGACCACTGGATTCCCATAGATGCAATCTGTGACCCAGATGTCGAATCATAATTTTTTTTCCTTTTTTAGTGGTTCAACAAAATGTTAAGAGGGTTCAACCAAAATGTTGAAGAATTCATGAAACGTATTGAGGTTCAAGAAAATGTTAAATGTTTTTATACAACTACTTGTGATTCAATAAAAATGTTGGGGGTTCAACAAAAATATTCAGATGTTCCACAAATGTCTTAGGAGGGTTCAAAAAATTGTTGAGAATATGGTTAGACTAATTGAGGTTCAACAAAAATGTTAGAAAGTTCAATAAAAGTGTCAAAAAAATATGTTGGATGTTCAAAAAAATATTACAAATATGGTAGAAATACTTGAAGTTTAACAAACATTGTTAAGATGTTCAATAAAATTTTTGAAAATGGTTCAACAAATGTATTGGGATGTTCAACAAAATGTTGAAACATGGTCGAAATACTTAAGGTTCAACAAAAATGTGAAGTGTTCAACAAACATGTTTAAGGGTTAAAAAATATGTTGAGTGGTTCAACAAAGTGTTGCAAACATGGTAGGTATACTTGAGATTCAATAAAAGTGTTGACAATTTCAATAAAAATATTAATCCGTTCAACAAATATGTTAAGATTTCAACAAAATATTAAAATATAGTTTGCGGTTCGACAAAAATGTTGATGGTTTAGCAAAATTATTGAACGGTTCAACAAATGTGTTAGGAGGTCAATAAAATGTTTAAACTTTAGAAGTTCAGCAGTTTGTCAAAATGTTGATGGTTTAGCAAATTATTGAACGGTTCAACAAATGTGTTAGGAGGTCAATAAAATGTTTAAACTTTAGAAGTTCAACAATTTGTCAAACCCCCTAACATATTTATACAACCTCCAACACATTTTGTTGAACTACAAGTAGTGCTATCATATTTGCAATATTTTGTTAAACATCTCAACACTTTTGTTGAACAACTCAACATTTTAATGAACTTAAATAGTCCAATCATATTTTTAATATTTTGTTGAATCCATCACATATTTGTTGAAATCTCTAACAATATTTTGAACCTCAAGTAGTGGTACAAAAATATTAAATATTTTATTGAACCGCTCAACTTTTTCATTGAATCCACAATGTTTTCATTGAATCCCTCAATGAAAAAAAATTATGTTAATTTATATCCAGATTGCATCTATGACAATCCAGACCACAAGTTCCCATTATCAAAGAAAACAACCGGCATTGTAGAACAAGCCTTAATACTAATGTAAACTTTAAAAAAGGATCGCGTAGGATCTCGAACCAACAAGTTGTTGGGAATGACTGTGAGCTGAACCCATTCATGCTTAGCCCATTATATTATTCGAGAAATGTTCACTAAAACTTTTTCTTCTTTTTCTCTTATCTTCTTTACTATTTTCGTTTTCAAATATAGATGATGTTCTCTATCCTATTGTAAATTCAAAAGACTGATCAGAATTTTCCATACAAACTCATCAAACAGAGGTTTATACTAGTATTTAAGAAAAACAGAATCCCTATACTAGTATTTAAGAAAACAAAATCTCCAGATATAACAAAATTTGCCAAATTCGAACTAACACCATAAATGACAAGATGAGTTGTCGCATGACACCTTAAGACCATGCGTTTGAGTTATAGTATCTGCACGTCCAATGTAATTGTAGATTTAACAAAAAAAACATGTCAAAAGCCTTGGACGCTCCAAAACTTGGTATAACCAGACACATTAGTCCCAAAACTTTAAAAAAGCTCACGTGCGTCTATTTAGGTGTCCATTGTATTCATGCCAGTACTTGAGAGATTTTAGAGAGAAATTAAGAGGATTGGAAAGGCACTAATGAATGTTTAAATAGGGGCTACGAAATATACATTTTAAAAGTTAAAGGGAGTACTGTGTCCGCTTTCATAATTTTCAGTGACACAAAATTGAGAGGTAATTTAAATAGAGATTAAGAAGTATACATTCTAAAAAAGTCGAGATTATAATGTCTATTTTCAAAGTTCGACCAAAGTATCCAGTGACACAGAGTTGAGGGAAACATTAGAGACTTTAACGCTAAGAAAAGAGCAGCGAGAATAAGCAGTATCAAAGAGAAATAAAAAGCTAAACTCAGCAATCTTGATGCCAAATCAGTAATCAGACTCCAGAGTCCATCCATCTTTTCCAATTCTTCACCCGCTTTTTGGTAATGCGGATTGGCATGCACTGAAGAATCTGAAGATCAACCCCACAAAACCCAGCTTTGCTCCCACTTAGTTGCAACAGAAATATAATTCAACAAGGAGTAAACAAAACTTGAATTAAATATAAACTACTTATTTGAGGCAAATTACATGTATAGAACAGAAAAAGGATTTAGGGGGTGAAATTTCGGAAGACTCCTCTACCATCTAAAACATGGAATTAGAGGGTGAAACTAGAGAGGAGACTTATGAAATTGTCTACTGCAATTAGCGCTAAGGTGCTGCTATCGAGCGTTCGATATCATTGGTCAGGTCTAATCGCCAATTCAACAGCCAAGGCAATATGATCACTGCCCCATTTCTGTAATACAGTCAGAAAATATGTATATATTGATTAACAATACTATACAGTCGGAAAAAATATGCATCTCCGTTCAGAAATTAAACAAGAAAAAGCCTGTTACTGCTACTATTAAGAACGGCAATTAAAATTTATCCTCCAGCTTGATGAAGTTCTAATCTAGGCTAGGAATCGGGATAAATACACATGCAGAATTAGGAGAATGAGTTGGATTAGGGGTGATATTTTTTACCATACACCCCCTCCCTCTCCAAAACAACATAATAAATAAAATCAATGGCAGTAGACATTCAAGTACTTCACCTTCGTGGGGAATCCTGGAGTCCATTGCATGGCGTGTTTTGGCATAGGAGAAAGAACCCTAACCGTCTGAAGACCTTCAGAGCGCCTGACATAAAGACATGCAATAAACTGAGGGGGTAACCGTGTAACTTAAACAAAATATGAAATCATTAGCTTGACATCAATAATACCACAGGTGATGCTGCAAATTTGATATAAAACGTGAAAAGTTTATACCATGCAACTAGTAAGTAGCACATATAGTAGATTTGATACAATAATATTTGATTATATCTTGCAACAAGTAGCACATATAAGTAGATTTGATACAAGAATATTTGATTATTTACCAAATGTAATCAACGGTGCCCATGAAACACCTATTGTAACTGGTCACAAGAGGCTCGCCATTCACATCTCTGGTCCCTGAAAAATCCTGAAATGGTGCAGAAGAATCTTCCACATTTAGTCTTTTCTGATTTACAATGATGGAAAGTTTTAATTTTTAATATCTTTAAATGTTAGACAACCATTGAAACAGCGCACACAATAAAAAATTATAATTCCAGTAAAATAGAAGACAAGAATTAAAAGCTTAGATTTGGTAAAAATCCACCTCGACATCTGCATATGTGCTTCTAAGATCTAGAGAGTGCTCCAAAAGGGTACAATCTGCACGCCCAGTTGCGGTTTCTATTTCCGCTGGTGTCCATAATGATGGATCATAAGTAGCTTTCTCTATCTCAAAGCACTCAGAACCTAATTCTGGCAACAAATCGTCCTCCACCTCAATGCTTGATTCCTCCAACAGTGAGCTTCGTGGAACAGGTTCAAATTTCTCAGTGCTTTCTGACACCATCAGATTTCTTGCTCCTTGACCCAATTCAGATGGAAAGGAATCTTCAATGTCATGTAATGCTGACAGAAAGGTACTGTCATCTTCGGCTGTCTCTCCACCTACTGTGACTCCATCAAGCTCATTATGAGATACATTCTTCAGTTTCTCATCCACAACCAGGTCAATGTCTGTAGATCCCTGTAATGTGTTTTCATCATATTTGCTTGAAGTGCTTCCCTTTGCATAATTAGTAATTGGATGGGATGACGAGTTTCCTGATTTCCCAGGAGAAAAGGATTCTGCACAGCCAGGCAAGGAACTTTGGCATGAGATTCCAGATGATGAACTTGATGAGGTGAAAGAATCAGCAACATCTGGATCAATCCTGAACCTAGCGAAGTGACTGTCTGCTAGAATAGTATCACTCGAGTTCTTGCTTTCCTTTTCAGTAGAAACACTTGTGTCGGAATATTCATTAGATGATAAACTATTTGAACCACAGGGCATATCTGCTTTTTCTTCATATTGTCCCTCTGTTATGTCAGAGTGAAGTTCTTCAGGGCAGGTCACTATCGGAGCAGTGCATTCATTAACCTTATTGCTGATATGATCAACGTGAAATCCATCTTCAATTTGTGAACTGTTTGAAGCTTCCTTGAATATATCTTCCAGAATGCATTTAGCTGATTCATTCTCATCCCTAGAGTCATTTATAGCACAATTCTGACCCGTTCTCACTTCTTCATGATATAGTGCGTTATCATCGCATTGCAGCTCAGTGCAAGATTTATCAGTCACATCAAGGACCGGATTAGAAGAGCATCCAGTAAGAGAGTTGTTCACTAGTGGAAGGTACTCTTTAGCTCTGTCTAAATTATTTTTCTCTTGCAAGTCTGGGATAGAAAAGTCTGGGATAGAATCATTCTTAGCCACTTCTCTAGAATCTTCCCTTAATGGGGGCGGAATTGAATCACTAGCGGACTGAAGCCTAGAATATTTGAAATGCGTTCATAAAACCAAACTGAGCTTACATGAATAGCATTTGAATATTTTTAAAATACAACTCCTACCTATTATTAGAATTATGTGGCAGTGCACGAATTTCAGCAGAAGCTTGACCTGATACCTTATCTCTATCCAGTCCAAACAAATCTAACTGTAACAGAAATCACATAAGTTCAGTAATTTGTGGACTGTCTCAATCATCAACAAGCAGGTAAAACAGCATTAAGACAGAAAGGTTACCTTCTTTTCTACGATAAAGTTGTACAATGGACTCTGATAAAGTACAAAAGAAAGGACAAAAACATATCCATGTCATGATAAAATGAAACAAGACTTTAGTGCTGTACAAGACTTGTAAAGGATGTAACTATTGAAGTTTGAAGAAGTATTTACCTTTGGAGTACAATTAAAATCTCCACAAAGAACAACTGGAGCATCATTCCAGATTTTTGAAACAGCATGAGCCTTTTCCAGGAGCAATCTGACCTGATTGAATGATCGCATAGCCATAACACAATTTAAAATAACGCCAATAAGCTATGAATTTGATGAAGGTCAAGAAAAAAGTATTGTAGACGAATGGTCCAGATCTAACACATCTTTATTTGAGCTAAATTGTCAGACACCCAATATTGCATTGAAACTATTTTAAGAAACAGCTAATGCACTCACAGACAACATTTCATCATTGTATCTGTAGTACCCCATTACCCTCTTAGGGGTAATTTGACAACCATATACTAAATAAGTGAGTTAACTTTTTTTTTACTCTCTTTCTATTTTCAATCTCAGACTCCTCCGCCCCCTTTCTTCCTTCCCCCTTTTTGTCATTACCACCAAGATGTGAGCCTTCGTCGACAGCCAACTCTTGTCTCCGTAGCAGTGGCCTTTTTCCGTTGTGAACCTTTATCGTCGTTCAACCAGTCAGGCTGCAGTGTTCAACCAGTCAGGCTGCGGTGTCTCCATTGCCGACCGCTAGTCTCCTTTGTGGTAAGTTTTCTTTGTTTGTCTCTCTTTATTTTTCCAACCACGCCTAGCCTTTCACCGGAGATCTATTCGCCGGCTAGTCCTCCTTTTTCCCTTCTCCTTCTCCCTCTTTCCTACTCTCTATCTCACACTGTCGGTTGAGTGTTTCAACCCGGCTCAGTCCGACCCCCATGACCTGACCGAATCATCCAGCCTGAACCAAACCAGTCGGACCCCACCCGCTTTGAGTTGACTCTCAGACTGGAAGCATTTTCCAGCCTCAAATCAGATCCTTATCGACATTTTAATTAAATTTATAATTTATATGGTTTTGAATTTTCATGATTTACGATTTCTCACGTTGACTTTATTACAAAGTTCAATATTATTTACTGAGGTTTGTTTGAAATAAGCATTTATTCAATTATTGCTTCTGAATAATAAAGATTTTTAATTAGGTTAGGGTTTTCAATTTAGCGATATTTTTAAATAAGGGTTTCATTTAAATGGAATTGCAGATTTTGAATAATAAAATGGCTAAAATGCAATAAACACTCCTGCACTTTTAAGTTTATGTAAAACATACCCCTGTACTTTATATTTGGTCATTTAAATCCTTACACTTTCTAAAAATCTGCAAAACATATCCCTCTCTCACGTTTACCATTTATTAGTAACGGAGAGAGGGATCTTTAAAGAAACAAAAGCCAACCAAACGAGAAGAAGCCAGAAGAAAAACGCGAAGAATGACGAGCTCGGAGAAATTCATAAGCAACTGAGACAATGCAATAAATTATCCGTAATTAATGGAGAATTAAAGGAAAAAAAATACCAGTCGATTAGTGTTTGGAAGTGAAAGCCACTGCTCAAAAAGCTTTTGGACAAAACCAGGGCTTGATTTAAGAGCCAAAGGAGAATTGCATTTAAGAGCCAAAACCAAGGCTCAGATAATTGCAACAATTAAGCGTCCAGAGACGCCACATCGAGCTTCAATTTTGGACGAGTGGTCAATCAAAGCTTCCTGTAAGCTTCGATTTTGGAAGATTTTGTTGGGTCCAACTGTTCTTCGATTTTGGACGAATTTGGAATGGAAGATTTCGCTGGGTCCCTCGAGCTCAAAAGACGAACTAGCCAAAAAATGATAATTTCTACAAAAAATAGAAGAAAATCGGCTTCATTCACGATGGAAATCTTCAGATATTCACTCACAATGGAACCCTGCAGTTTTTCTTCGAGCTCTTAAGATCTTCGCGTTTTTCTTCTGGCTTATTCTCGTTTGGTTGGCTTCTGTTTCTTTAAAGATCCCTCTCTCCGTTTCTAATAAACTGTAAACGTGAGAGGGGTATGTTTTGCAGATTTTTAGAAAGTGCAAAGATTTAAATGATCAATTATAAAGTACAGGGGTATGTTTTACATAAACTTAAAAGTGCAAGGGTGTATTGCATTTTCGCCTAATAAAATTACGAACATGGTCAAACCTCAGGAGTTGGGGAGTAACAGTTTGGTATCAGAACAAAGGTTATAAAATATGTAGCCCACTCTACTCCTCAACTTACAAGACAAGTACGTAAGTTACAAATGTTTCAATATGATATGTTTGTTATGTTTACTTTATTATGTATGCGTTAAAGGCAGGACATGTTTGGTAAATCATGAGTATTGCTGGTAGCCGTGCGATGGCTTCTTCAAGGTACAACAACAATCACACAACTATCGATCCAACTCACCCACCGGTGGCTACGCTTGAGGCATTTCAGGAATTCCTTGGGCTGCTTCGACAGGTAGTGACAGCTCAGTCCCCTCAAAATGATATCGGCCGACGTTCAAATGATACAAGCTTTCAAGAGGCTTTATTTATCACATTTGTTATGTTCTGCAAATCTAAGATTAAATATTTTATGTGACAACATTTATGAAGTATGTTACCTAAGGGAAATATATTTATTCAAGACATGATTAAGAATATTAAATGATTGTATTTACAACACGTTTGCGTATCATTGTATTTGTTCACTTACTGAGTATTCCTAAAACTCACTTGCCCACATATGATTTTGGTGCAGGTGATGGAGAGTAGGAGTGAGGAACCTAGGAGTTTCATATTAAGTTCTGCTATAAAATTTGAGAAACGGATTTTGTTATACTATTTAGTTAGTTAAGAGTTTATTATTTACTAAGCTTTTCTACATATATGGGTTGAATTTCATGATTAATTTTCATGATTAATGTATTTCTCACGTTGCCTTTATTAAGAAGTTTAATACAATTTTTGGAGGTTGTTTTAAATAGGCATTTATAATGATTTATTGTTTCCATTATATAATGATAAGGATTTTCCATTAGGGCAAAGGGCAAATTAGGGTCATTACATTTGGGAAATTTCTGAAATTAGGGTTTCATTTAAGTTTAATCAAATTGGGGTTTTGACTTATAAAATTAAGAACATAGTTAACTCTTGGGAGTCGGGGCGTTACAATATTGAAGATATGTTGCTTTAGTTGTAAAACTTATATAGAAAATAACTTTATCTGCTTTTATATTAAAAAATATATATTTTGATAACAGAATATCTCATGTAGCTAAAACTCTCTAAGAATCATGAGGAGTTATGCTGCTATTGCTTTGAGAATTACAGTTTAAAGAAATCCTGCAAAGCTTATTCCAAGGGAAGTTCATACCTGGCCAAGCTTAATTTCCCCTCTTTTAGGATTGTAAAGCACGTGTATGTTACATACAACAATCCTCTTGGCGTTTATTAAGCTGCAGAAAGAGAATATTAACTAATTTGTTCAGCAATCTAAAAAGCCAAGGATTTCATACAAGTTTAAATCTGAAAGTAAACATGACAAATGCAATAAGCAAGCATCATCATAATGAGTAAGTATCATTCTGAGTTGAAAATCTGCAAATATCCAATTTCAATAAAAAAAAAGCAGACTACCGGAGAACCAATAAAATGTATGCTTTGAGCGTGCTCAAACATTTTAAGTGAGTTTATGGAAAGTTTCTTATAAGTTTAAGTATGTGGATATCATAATTCATGAATGCAAGACTCATTCAACTTGAAAACCTGTGTCACATCTTTGATTCAGATCAAGCTACAGAGCAAGTTTTTTAAGAACTTCTACCTTGGAAATAAATTGATTGAAAAGAAAAGTGTATTACCAAAACTATTTTTTTAGGAAATCTGTTGATCGTGGAAGACATCGTCTCATTACAAATTTTTTAATCAATATACCGGAATGCACTTTTAAAGTTAAACATCTGACACCACAGTCATTAGCAATTCTACTATAGACGTTGCACAAGAAATATTAACGGGATAGAAGAAAGGGAAAACTACAAAGAGGAGAAAAAATGCGCTTAATATCTCTACGATAAAACTAAATTTAACACACCATCTTTTCAAACAATTCTGAAAATACTACCTTAGAATGCGTATGGAAACACTTAATTACCTAGTTGGTAAAACAGCCGCATTTTCAATGTTATTTTGACCTGTCAGCTGACCCAAACAAGTCATTTAAATGTCAGGATGTCAATAAAAAAGCATTAATGAAACGTGGATATAACAGAAACAGATTCATGAATCAGTCTCCTTGTAAATATGCAAGAGACATTTTTTCAGCTAGAGACATTAAATTTTAAATCTACATTTATATAAAGATTTCTTTTCAATATATTACAAAAATAATCTTACCTCTAACACACATATTTGTGCAACATTATCACGAAGTCCCAGCTTATTGAATTCAATGCATTCTTCATGCACCAGCTTCAATCTAGGATTGTAAAATTTCAAATGACTCAGAATATTATAAAAGACCACTTTACCAAGACGATAAAGATGGACCCATAAGAATGAATCCCCACTAGCAATCAAAGCAAGATATGCTCAAATGGTCCACTTAAGCACCAGAAATCTCGATGCGAAGTATCAGCTGGGAAAAAGACCGCACTTAAATGAAAAAGTTTTTTTTTTCTACTTTAGAATAGGGATGCTTTTTTTTATAAGTGAGATTTATATTAGAAAAGAAGACCCCGAGATAGGGCAAATACAACCCAAAAGGAAATTATAAACACAAAAAATGAAGGCTATTCACCCAACTTTTCTCAAAAACCAACATGGGGAATAGGGTGTTCGCCCATTCTCTAAGAATGCCTCTAAAGTACAAGAATACTTTACAAAATGAATTTTCAGTCCCATCAAGCACTCTCTGATTCCTCTTGAACCAAATCGCCCAAAAGAGTGCGTGAATGATCACCCCCAAAAAGACTTGTCCATGGAACCTCCATTTATAGAAAACCAGCCCAAAACAGCTTGCTTGATAGAATTAGGCATAACCCATTTGATTGAGAGGTTGTCCACAACTTTCCCCCATAGAGCCCGAGAGAAAGGACAATGCAGAAATAAGTGATTGTTGGTTTCTGCATCTTTCTTACACAAAGCACATCTGTTAGGCATGCTAATCCCCCTCCTCTGCAAGTTATCGATCATTAAGTTGGAGTTCCATATAGAGCACCACAAAGGGAAAGTGTGTTTCGGAGGAGCTTTAGTCTTCCAAATTCCTCTCCAAGGAAAAAGCCCCACCCCTTCATCATTGTCAGTGAGATGCTTGAAAAAGCTCTTGACCGAGAAAGAGGAATTTCCTCATCTGATCCATTTTATCGAATCCTCTCAACCCTACCAATCTGATACGCATAAAGAGCTCTAAAAAAATTCTGAACCTCCTGCAACTCTCAGTCGTTAACCTGTCTTCTCAAGATAACATTCCAATTAACGTCCCTCTTCGTTAATTCCAAGTAATCTCCCACCGTAACATCTTTGTCCCTTGCCAAACAGTAAATGCTTTGGTACATAGCAGCCAAGGGAATATTAGAAAGCCAAGGATCCGACTAGAACCAAATCCTTTTCCGTCACCTACTTCGAAAAATATGTGTTTGGAAGAAGAATCCCAACATTTACAGATACACCGCCACATAAGAGAGGCCTTTTAGAGGCCTTGGGAGAGGGGAACCAGCACAAAGGATTATCATCAGTCATTGCAACAATAATTCTCCTACAAAGACTTTGCTGGTTTTGTGAGAAACGCCAAAGCCACTTAGCGAGAAGGGCTTGATTTTTCGGATGCCCAAGCCCCCTTGTCTTAAAGGGCGGCAAATTTTCTGCCATGAAACTAAATGGAATTTCTTGTCCTCCTTAGGCCCCTGCCACAAGATGTCCCGCATCTTCTTCTCCAAAGCAGAGGCCACTGAAACCGGGATAGGAAAACATGACAGGTAGTAAATTGGCAAATTGGAAAAAACACTCTTTAGAAGAGTTACTCTTCCCCCATTTGAAAGATACAACCCTTTCCAAGAAGCCAACCTAGCATTAAACGCCTCCACGATCGGGTCCCAAACCTGTTTGCACTTTACAAGACCCCCTAAGTCCAAGTTAGGACAACGGGAGAGTGCCCTCTTTGCAATTGAGAATCCCACTCAGCATGTCCATGTGGGGTACGTCCCCAATCTTGATAATCTCTCTCTTATTCAAATTAATCTTAAGACCTGAAACAGCTTCAAAAGGAAGTAAAATATCTCTCAGATATAAGAGATTCCGAGGATTGGCGTCACAAAACACGACAGTGTCATCAGCGAACAAAATGTGTGACACGGAGACTGCCCTGGCAGCAGTCCTGCCTACTGAAAAACCCGAAATCAGATTCCCCTCGACAGTTTTATGGAAAAAGCAGCTAAGGGTATCCATAACCAAAATGAACAAGAAGGGGGAAGGGGGTCCCCCTGTCTCAGACCTCTAAATGGGGAAAGAAACCTCACGGGACTCCATTGATGATGACAAAAAACATAGAGGTAGAAATACAAGTCTTCATCCAACCTCTCCATTTTTCCCCGAACCCCATCCTCTCCAAAACATAGAGCAAAAAATCCCAGTTGATGTGGTCATAAGCTTTTTCAATGTCAAGCTTACACACTACCCCCGGAGTCCTGCTCTTAATTCTCGCATCGATGCTCTCACTCGCAATAAAAAACGCATCGAGAATCTGCTTTCCATGAACGAAAGCATGCTGCTCTTCAGTTATCAATCTATGAATAACATTTCTTAACCGCAAGGTCAAGATCTTCGAAAGCATTTATACCAAACCCCTACAAGACTTATGGGTCTGTAATCTTTAATATTAGAAGCACCTTTATTCTTGGGAATAATAACCAAGAACGTAGCATTTAAGCTCTTCTCAAATTTACCTTAGGTGTAGAAAAATTAAGAGCTTGCAGAACCTCCACCTGATAGAGTCCCAGCATTTCTGAAAGAATAACATAGGAAATCCATATGGGCCCGAGGCCTTCTCACCTTCCATAGACATGAGAGCCGTGAAGACCTCCCCCTCGAAAAAGGTCGTTTCCAGAGCACAAGCTTCCTCCTCGATCAAGGAGGGATAGAAGAGATCGTCGGTCTTAAGCCTCCAATTGTGATTTTCCGAGAACATATCTTTAAAGAAATCCACTACCCCTTTGTTAATGTCTTCCTCTGCGTTCAAAACCCTTCCCTCAATCTCTAAACTCCCAATGTGATAGTGCCGCCTATGAACTCGGGTGGTGGCGTGAAAGAACTTCGAGTTACAATCCCCTTGGGTGAGAGCCATAAAGCCCTAGATTTCTGCCTCCAATGAGTCTCTTCAACCAAAATAACTCGATTTAGCTTCTCAATGGCCTCATCTCTCAAAAGCCTCTTATCTTGGGGAAGGCCTTCATTCTGATCTTCCAAATCAAACTTGTGAATTTCCTCCAACCAATCCCTCTTGCGGACCTACACATTCCCAAAAATTTCAACATTCCATTGCCTAAGATCCGCCTTAAGGCGTTTGAGTTTCTGAGCTAGGGTGAAGGAAGCATTCCCATGCACAGAGTAACTGCACCATTAGCTACGCACAAAGTCCAAGAGACCTTCTTCTAGGAGCCACACGCTCTCAAAGCGAAAAGGAGTTCTGCGGAAACCATAAGACCCATGGGTCAACATAATGAGAGAGTGGTCAGACACCACCCTTGGAAGGGATTGCACCCTGATATCGTTAAAAGCATATTCCCACTCCATAGAAACCAAAAAACAATCGAGCCTAGAGCATGATCTGTAATTGGACCAAGTAAATTGCCCACCCTCCATGGGAATATCAAGAAGGACATTCGCATCTATGAAATTAGAGGGATGCTTTTAGAATTGAGAGAGTCGTTAGGTTCCTTTTTTCCTATGTTGCCTTTTGAAAACAAAAGGGTTAACAACTTGTATAGACTATCCTTAGATATTGCTCACTGGTTGTAATTGCCCCCCTTTCTCAGGGTTTTTTATATACGTGTTACTCTTACTTATCAAAAAAAGGAAAGCTTTTAAGAATGTTAAGAAGCTGAGTGAAGTAGTTAAGGGGATACATATATATGCTTGGCAGAACACACAGTTACTGAAGATTACTCGCTGCAATCCATTCAATCGCTTTTAGACAGGGGCATAATACGCCACACTTAAAATAGCTTTTGATTGCACCACATGTTACCATGTCTTTGACCAATAGGCATTAACTTTTTCCAACAAAGTTAATTGCGTTTTTTCTACTACACGCCGCTGGAGGCTAAAATTAGATAGGATCAATACTGTTTACCTTTTAGTGATTTGCAGAGCTAATTGTTGTCGAACTGTAATTCACAACCATCAGCTTCAAGTTTGACCATGCAAAGATAGAATATAATATTATCAAGAATATGAAAACAGTGGGGCGACATTACCTTGACGTACGCCAAAAAATTGCACAACCATCAACTGGAGCTCCAGTGCGCATCTACATCTTAACCAAAAAATTATTAGATTTCAAATATGCAACAGAAAGTGTGAGGTCAAATATGCAAGGAGCCGTTGAAAATCATAGCCAGAATCCCAATGCTCAAGATTTTCACTTCTACGTTTACTGATAAAAAAAAAAGAGAAAAAGAGATATTACGCTTACACGAGAACAACATTTGGAGTCATCTTCTATTAAACCTTGTCGTGACACCAAATTATCGTTAAACGCATGGGAGATGCATTTAACATTTCTGAGGAGATCAATATTGCAAGAAAGGAATC